>OZ037748.1:10351804-10743333 GCA_964035475.1 Salix caprea | reverse complement strand
AAATTATCAAAATATATCATCTCCCTTAAAAAATCACTACTCTGTTATTTGCAATGATTTCAATAGTTAGCCAAAGGCTCTTTACTGTTACCAATTCGAAGGGCTGTCCATGAGAACTGCTACCTTCCATTATCAGATAATGGGTCATTCAAGCTTTCCCTCAAAACAGCATAAGCAAAACATAAAAGAAAAAAGCAATCTCAATCACAAAAAGTTACCTCTCTAAACACTAAACACTCTCTTTTTTGTTTCTTGCTTTTCCTCCTCGTCCTTCTAGATACTGCTCTCTTTGCTTCTTTGTTTACACAAATCAAAAACACAGAAGTTTCTAAATCTCAATAATTTGAGGAGCAAGGCATTAAGAGAGACCAGATTTTTTCCAAGCAAATCTGGATTTTAATGGGACGTGTTCTGAGTTTCCTTATGGCGCTTCTTTTGTTTTTTTCGAGAGTAAATTGCCATACAAACAGAACGAAAGAAAGAAAGAAGAAGAAAACAGGAGAAGAAGAAGAGAGAAGTGATGTTAGTAAAAAAAGGTTAAGTGATGTTTCTAGGCCATATATACAGCGGTCTGCTGATATTTGTTACATGTAGAACGGTCGGGAGTGCAGTGGGCCCATCTTTGCTAGGCCTTTAAAATTTTCCCCGCCAGAAAAAACCACACCCTCAATCTTATTTATCCTCCAGGCTGGCACGAGCTATAAATCTTCATGTAATCGAAGCATTTTTATTTGGTTTTGGATGGTGATTGCCAACAAATCTTTTCTAACAAAACTTCTTTGGCTAGTTTTCACCTTGTGAAGCAGAGGTACTTTGACTTCTTGGAGCAAATTGCTACAAAATTTAAAACAAAACAGGTCTTTGAACAGTGTTTTACAGTGTTCATCTAAACTTAGAGGTTTTGTAGATTGGAATAGTGAAATTACTTAATAATATAAAAAAATTATACTAGGATGGTACAACGAAGTCGTTTGCCTGAGTGGTTAAGGCGTACGCTTACATTCCCCACGAGAGTTCGAATCCCTCAAGCGACGAAAATGATTTTGGATTTTTAATATTATATTATCATAGCCTTTTCATTTTGGTTCCACCTCAAGTATTTCTTTAGACAACTCCGTCTTTTAATTTCCGGATTGATTTGAAATCCCAAATATTTTTGGTATCAAATTGTTGATTTGTTTTAATTTTATCCTTCAATTCAAATTGATTATATATTTTAGTTTCATTTCGGTCCTCGGTGTTTTAATTTCCATTTTTCTTAAAAATTCTTTAATTTTTCGGTATCAAAATTTAAATTTGGTTCAATTTTGTTCTTGAAATGAAATTTATTATATATGTGTTTTGCATTTTGTCCCTTATACTTTTAATTTTGGATTTTATTTTAATACCTATATTTTTATATACATTTTTTTTAAAATGGTTCCTATTTTTGTACATGTTTATTTGTACATGCTCTTAGTTTTTGTTTCTAATTTTTATTATTTCCACTATTATTAAAGTTGTTTTTTTTAATTTTTAAATTCTAATATGTGTTGGTGATCATTTAAAAAATTGATATTTCTCTTTGTTTTTTTATTCTTCAAATCAAATAATTTTTTTAAATCTAATAATATTTATTTTTGTTTTGTCAGTTATTTTTTTTTAATTGTATGTTCGTTAATATTGTCAGGTTGAAATTTCTAATTATTATAGATAAAACATTCAAAATAATAATAGTGATTATTTGTAAGTTTTTTTTCTTATGAATATATGAGACTAATTATATATTTTGATATTTATTACCTTTGTTTTTTTTTGAAAAAAAATATTAGTGTTTTGAAATACTTTTAATATAATAATATAAGGAATAAATCTTATAAAATAAAAATAATTTCATTTCATTTTCTAACAATAATTATGGTGTCATCAATAGTATTACTAATAATAATTAAAATATCAATTATTTATAATAATATTTAAAATGACATATATAATAATTTTAACAATTTAATAGCCATGATAATGATAATGAAAAAAAGAATCGAAATAATTCATCAATAATATCACATAAACAAAACAGGTGGAAAATTTTGGGTAAATTATCTACAATGAAAAACTATACTAGTCAACTGCCCTCCACTTTGTCGTAGCCATAAACAAACTTTTTAACATGCAAAAAAATGAATGTTTTTATTATAAAGATCATGATAGTGGCAATGATAATATTGTCAATAATGATTAGAATAATTGTTAAAACAGCAGCTATAATAATTGTGACAATTTAATAATCATGATAATAACAATAAGAATAGTAATCAAGATAATTCATTAATCGATATTGTTTTAGTTAAAAATTGACTATTGAAACTTTCTTATGTACGATTAAAAAATATATGAAGCTACACAAAATAGGTTAAAATATGTGGTCAAATTATCTACAACTAAAAAAAAAAGTCACTTGCCCTATGCTTCGCCGCAGATAAAACCAAATTTGCTAACATGTTAGAAAAATGTTAACAGTACAATCATTATTTTTAATGTAATCTTAGTGTTCTAAAATACTTTTAATATAATAATATGAAGAAAAAATCTGAAAAACCAATATTTAATGAATTTTAACATTTGCATTTTTGCTATCTGTCAAATAAATTATTCATCAAGTAATTAAAACAAAACCACCAAACAATTAGTATGTTGTAGGCAACAAATAACCCATCTTTATTCAATTTGATCAATTGAAGTTTTGCTATCTACCAATTAAATTATTACCCTATTTAAAACAAAATCACCAATCAAATTGTGTGTATTTGATCAGAAAGGGCTTTATGAGGCTTGTAACATAAGTTTAGGTTGTTGGCTATGAAAAAAAAGATATTTGAAAGCTCAGAAGGTGTTTGAGGGTTTTCTAGACTAAGGATCACAGGTGCTTACTCTTAAAGCTCTTTTTGGTCCTCATAATCAATTTTCATAATAACCGAGCATGCCCCCCAATATTTGTTTGAGCTTTTATCTTGACATGCCCCAACATTTGTTTGGGTTTTTATCTTGACATGCCCCAAGTATTTTGCTTAGGCTTTCTATCATGAGTTTTTAGTACGACCATCATTTTGAATTAATTTGTTAGTATACTAAAACCCTTTTATGTTTATGCTCCTCAACTTTCTTCGGGCATCACTTGTCATTGAGGATTATTTTATAGATTAAAAATGTTTTTCGATCCTCGCACTTGCCCCCCAGTGTAGGTGTGATCCTTATCAGGGTTAATTGTCAAAAGAAAAAAATTAGTAGGCTCAAATAGGGATTGCAAAGGATATTTGAAACTTGTGAAGGCGTATCAAAGATGGCTCTCCTCATTTCAAAACATGCATCCAGGATCGATAAACTTTGCTTTTCCATGCAAAATGATTTTTTGATTTTTTTTGAATTATTTGTTTAGCTAAGAGCTTAGTTTTATTATGTTGTTTTCCGGGTATGAGATCAACTTTCGATGAAATCTCTTGAATTCCGAGAACTTATTTGTTAAACAAAAATCAATTTGGCATTTTCTTTCGTACTAGACTTTGATTTGCCAAAAATCTTGATGAAATCATGGGATCATGTATAATTTGAATGAAAGGGTATAAGGCGTGCTTGTGTTATTTAAACAAAAAGAAAGAGCATGCCATAAACATAAGAAAATGCATGATCTTATTAGAGAGAAAGACTTGTTTAACAAAAGTTCTTGTGGCATTGTGAGCAAAATTGCCAACAAGTCAAAATAGGAATATAATTTGCGGACATGACCAAAACAAAAAGGCAATCACGGAAGCAGACTTCATCTTCCAATATTGGCGTACTTCTTTTCAAAGACTCTTGTAGGGGTCATTTCAGTGGTTGCTCGAGTAAGCCGGCAAGATGAGTCACGCTAGATTTCAGAGAAACCAATTTTCTTGGAAGTGAGCATCGCGGTGAGCACGTTCTTCATCCCCTATATTTCTTTGGAAGAGTTCATTTTAAGAGCTGTTTAGGGACCTATATTCATGTCGATGATATGATATGATGGATGCATGTGGATGCAAATGTATGTACATACACAACGGGTGAATTATTGGGGAGTTTGTACCCAAAGACAAGTTCTAAGCCATTACATGAGGGGTAAACTTTCTATCTGGTCTCAAAGGTCTATGAACTGCCTAGTGACTACCTTACGTGAAGGTAGTATAGGGGTTTACGGGAAATGGTTGGGGCAAAATGTGACCGCCATTATCGAGTAAACACTTAGTTCATAGCTAAACGTTTCACAAATCTGAACCTCGATTGAAAGTCATGAGGATGATTGCTAATCCACACCTAACTTAGAATTGAGTTTATTTAGAAAATTAAAATGCATGATGACATTAATTCAAACTCGATGATATGCATGAATTGAAAGTAAAATGCATCCTAAAGCAGTAAAAATGAGTATAAAAAGAAATGAACTGAAGAATAAACAATCAAACAAACAAAGCTCAATCCGATAATGTTCCCAATGGAGTCGCCATCTGTAGCAAAGGTATTTTTTGTCACGTTTTGCACCCCGCCATCCCCGGATTGGGGAGACAACGACGTACGGTGAAAGAGATGTGTTTTATTGTCATAAAAATTAAAACTATAATTTTTTAGGAGTCACCACCTAGTATTAAGGTCATTAGGAAACTTATTGGTTTGCGAGAGTTTGGATAAGGGTACTTATTGTGCAAGGGGAAGACGCATCACCCCTAATGCACCCTACCTAAGGCAAGCTGCATTGTTGTTTGATTGTTTTTCTAAGTTTGATTTTTGTTGGTCTTTTCTAAAGTTTGACGTAGATCTCTCTTCGTGAGAGAATCTCTACCTCATTGCGAGTTGAAAGACGAACCAAAAAAGAATTTTACACTACATTTTGAAAAGCTTGTTTTTAACTATCTGTGAGTATACTTTACAATGTAATTTTACACCGCAATAGTTAAAACAAAAATAATTGTTAATTTTTTTGATATTTTGGTCAAATTCCAATGGATAATCATAAACTAATTACGATATCCAATTTTCATTTCAAACACATGAGAAATATGTTATATTTGATTTTTACGAAAAATATGCTTGTAAAAACCTTGGAATTTGGCCGTACACGCAAAAACAACATATTTTTTTGTTTTTTAATGCAATTTTTTGTATTTAAAAAAAATTAAAAAAAATTCGGGTTGAGCGTGGTCACCTAAATGGGTCAGCCCAACTCCGCTAGACTTGGGATGGACCCGGCTTAGCCAACTGGCTGGGCCGCGAGCAGTCCAACCCAAGACACAAAAAGAAAGGAAAGAAAAAAAGGCAAAACTACACCATTCACGGAGCGTAAACAGCGAGTGAATTAATATTGTTCATGTGTTACGTGAAGAGTAACAAGGTGGCCGGCCAACCATGATGAGAGGCTTACCTACTACTTCCTTCGGGTAGAGGAGGTCGGGGTGGTTCTACCTATGGTGGTAGCGTCGAAAATGGTGGCTTGTGGTGGCCGGGAGGAGCAACGAAAGAGGACCGGTTTGTTGCTGGCGAGTTGTCTCTATTACTGTTGCTCGTAGGAGCTAGAGAAGAAAGGCTGGTCTGCTTCATGTGATGCCTCTAGCGTGGGGGAGAACCGCCGATACCGAGGTGAAGCAAGGTGAGAGAGCTGCTGCTAGAGGGGTGAGAGAGCTGACGACTGCAACTGGTTTTAGAGAGAGAGTGTTGCTAACCGAGAGAGAGAGAGAGAGAGAGAGAGAACTGCAGTCAGGAAGTGCAACTACTGGGGAGAGAGAAAGAGAGAGTTGTCTTCGATGATGGAGCTCCAGTCATGGGTTGGCTGAAATACTCTCGTGTGTTTGTGTCTTATTTCATCCCTCGTATATCAATTTGCTCAAATTTTTCCCGTCGTCACTATCAAAATTCCCCCTGTAAATCTTTTTTTTCCAGAGCTTCACAATCGATCCCTGTTAACGATGGTCTCCTCCATCTCTTCTTTCATAATTTTTCTCACCTTATATAGACTCATTTTGCAGGTTGCAAGGCATGGGAGAGGTGTCCAGGAATGGCGTTTCAAGTGGGAGTAGATCACAGGGCATGACTGACTACATATCAAAGCATGGTTGCTGGCATGGCTACCGATAATGCCTCAAAAGTTTTTTCCTTTTTTAATTTTTTTTTTGAAATAAATGGGTTGTGACAAAAAAAAAGTTTTTCGACGGGAAAACCTGTAACAATAATTTTGTTCTTTAATTTGGCTTTCGATTTCACCCAAAAAGTTTCATCTCCAAAAATTCTGATCTTCTCAATTTAACACAAATTAGGCTTCCAAACTTAATTTCTCACCAATTAAGCCCTTAATAAAATTAATTTGACCTATTTAAAGTGTAATCAAGTCCTTGTCCTTAATTAAATCCTTCAATTGGGCTCTCAATTAATCCCTAAACATAATTACACTTTAAATTGGTTGATGATTAAATCAAATTGGCCCATACAAATATAATTATGCCTTTCGACTTAAGTGTTAAACAGGTTTATCCGATAATAAACTATTTTATTTTTTGGTAGATTTTGGGGAGTAGCCCAGAAATTGGATTATGACAAACATAATGAGTCTTCATTTACTGTGGTAATATGCAAATATCTATATTTAGGCATATATAAATGTCAAAGAATGAACTGCAATAATATTATACAAAACTCCAAAAAGGGTAGTAAAATCATTGTTCATACACTCACAAATCACTATTCACTTTATTAGTGAAATAATTGTTTTACCCTCGATTAAGAAAATTTTGATGCTTTGGTTTAGGAGTAATTTGATCTTTTTAAATTTCTTATTAATCATTAAAGAATTGTCTGGGGGCATATCATTTCAATTGTTTAGAATAAAGAAATGATTTCAATTGTTTAGAATAATTAAATGATTGATTTACCCTCGAAGCCAAAAAAAAAAATAGCAACCATGGGTATTTTTATAATTTCATTTAAAAAAACATTCAAATGATGTTTTACCTTAGAAGGATAAAAGATTTGGCCATACGTACAATGATATTTTAGTCCTTTCATAGAGAGTTTTTCTAAAAATAAATCCAATTCTAAAAAGTTGTTGGTGTATTTTGTTTACATGCTAGCATGTTAGAGGTACTTGTGATTTTTAGGCAGCGCGTGCAACATGTTCAAGTGAACAAACCTGTCCTTCCACCGTATTGTTGGAAGTGCCACCACGTTCTTTTCTTTCTGGTGCATTGCATGTTGATGGATAATGGGCAATTTGTTGCAAGTGTTATTTTTTCTTCTTCTTTTTTCCTTTATCCTTCCCTAAAAAGTGCATGTTGGTCCTCTTTATTTTTTCTTCTTCTATTTTTGATATACATATATCCTTTATGTAAATGATTTCCCCCCGTTTCACTTTTCAATTTTTTTAAGGATTAAGCTTCACAATATTTCTATTTATGTTGCTTATAGTCTAATAACCTAGATCACGAGTTGAGATATTAATGTCAGCCAATATTTTTTTTTAATTATTTTATTTTATTTTTTAATTAAAAAATTTCTACAAATTATTGTGGTCTCATGATCTCGACTATAAGTTTTATAAGTTAATCCAGCATGACTAGCCATTTATTATCCAATTGCAATTTCATGATTGTTAGGTTTTTTTAAAATTCCTAACATGATGCACTCTAAATTTCATGCTTCAGACCTCGAAACTAGAGCACTCTAAATTCCCGTTAAACAACAAAATCACCAGTACACTGCCTCAATCCACATGGAATGACTCGACATCCACAGTAAGCTCAACAGTAGAAAAGGCACGCCCCTTATATTTTCTGTTAATTGCCGCTATACATTTTATGAAGCCATGAAATAACTGCACAAACTTCATCATTATTCATCGAGCAAAACCAGCTCTTTAAATCTTAGCAGAGAGATACATTTGCACAAAAACACACACCAGGATTTCCTGGAACTTAAATTACCTGTTGTTTGAGGGTATATCAAGAAACAAGATGAATGTGTTTATGCGATGCCCATAACCTTGCAGCATGCGAAACCTTGTTTTCCTCCACTTGTAGACCTCTCAGTTGTGGTGAATTGCGGACAAATAACTCAACAGCCTCAGCTCCAATCCCATCACAATGCATGATATCAACACTCTGCAACTCCCTGCAATTCTTAAACATGGAAACCATCGACACAGTGGTAAGTCCTACACACCGTCTTAGATTCAATTCAGTCAAACAATTACAAGAAACTAGCATGGAGATGAACTCCTTATCAAGCAAGAACTCATTATAAGACAGGTCCAATCTCTTTAACTGCCTTGTATGCTGTCCTAATGTGGCAAGCAATCCGGATTCCCTCTCAACAACATCACAGTTAATCAATGCCAGTTCTTCAAGGCCTGAATTCAATGCTATCCCGAGAGCCTTGAGTCCCTCGCCACTTACCAGACAACAACTTAGCTGAGAGATGATCATTCCTCAGGTCCAAAGGTAATCGGAAATCCAGCCTTTTCAAATCACACCTGCAGCTGCTGATGAAGTGATGCAAGCCCTCTCTGTTTCCACCATCATAAACCAACAGAGAATACAAGGAATCACAATTCTCTGCCATTTTTAGCAGAACCCCATTAACTATACTCCGACAAGCCCTTATCTCCACTTCTTGGAGACCCTTCAAGCACTTAGCAAATGACGAAAAGGACCCTCCATCACCAATACCTTCGCAGCTCTTCAGCTGCAATTTCTTGAGCCTTTTGCAGCTCCTCCACAACCACCCAGCACCATAATCTTCTCCTCCAATACCCGATAAAAAAAGGCTCTCCAAGCCCAATCCAGCGTCAAGCTCTTCATTTTGACAGAAACCAGATTCTATACTGCAATCATCAACTCCATGAAAGCCAGATACATAGACAGACAGCTCTCTTAAACAAGAAAAGGAAACAACCCAGTTAAAATAGAGAGGCCTGTAGAGAGAGATAGTGAGCGAGTCCAAAAAGTTACA
Organism: Salix caprea; assembly: GCA_964035475.1. Lineage (NCBI taxonomy): Eukaryota > Viridiplantae > Streptophyta > Magnoliopsida > Malpighiales > Salicaceae > Salix > Salix caprea. The sequence goes on along the minus strand of OZ037748.1, from coordinate 10,734,348 downwards.
GGAATTAGAGAGAGAGAAAAGAGAAGATCGTGAGACAGGACCCGCCAAGAACCTGAGGTGTTTAAGACTGGAGCAAAAGGCGGAGACTATAAAGAGAAGGCGGTCGTGGAAGGCTGGAGCGGAAGTTGTGGTTGGAGTTACTGTCGGGTCAGAGGAGAGAAGGAAAAGAGATAGAGAAGAGAGAAAAGGGTAGTGAGAGAGGACGGAAGCCAGAGAGGAAATTGTGGAATCATCAGGGTTAAGTCTGAGAGAAAGAGAGGTTTTTGAGGTACGATAGAGATGGAGCCAACGCTTAGAGACCAGAGATACCGATGCTGCTGAGGCTGATGACGGTGGTGTGTGTTGCATGATATTAGATCTGAAATATCATACATAAAAAACAGTTATAGAATCCAATTTTTCACAAAAATAACATCGACCAATGAATTATTTTGATTATTATTCTCATTATTACTATTACTATTGCTAAATTATAATAATTATTATAACTGCTATGATGAACATTATTGCAAATTAATTGCAAAAAACAGTATTCTTAGATAAGTTTTCATATATTAAAATTAAATAAGATTTTAGTTATATTTAAAATGGGATATTTACATGTGAACTAACCTATTTAAAAAATAGTTTGTTGGCCACTAGTGACGAGGCAGTTTAGGTCCGACAGTGAATGAAGAACATATTGAGACAGCAGAATCATTAACATACACAAAATTAAAAATGAGGTTATTGAGAAAGTAGCTATCTAGAATACGATATTTGAATTTGGTTAAAAACAAAACTGTATATATATATATATATATATATATATATATAAGGCTCATCACTGGAATTCATAAAATATTCTTTTTTAATTTGGCGATACAAAAATCTGAGCACATGCATATCATATTAATTAAAATGGGGAGAGATCAGATTATAGATTGTAAAGGAACATGAGAGTTTGGAATGACTTTTTATCTTTTGTTTTGTTTCTTGGAGACTTGGACCTGGTTTTGTGTAAAGGAAAAAAGAGAGAGAGGGTGGTGCCACGGAACCTGGTTTTAAATAATAATTTAATAAATGTGTGGTAGAAGAATAAATCTGAGAGTTAGCAGATGCCTTTCTTGATTCGTCATTTTTGGTGCGTGATTTCACGTCAAGAAAAGGAAACTGAGATTCGCATTTCTCATAGGCCTCACATCACCCCAATGCCATTCTACTCCACGCAACAAAATTACAAAACGGCATCCGATTCTATTCCACCAATCTAAATCTAATTAGAATTAAAAATAACTCGGTTTATTTGGTTTTTAAAAATTATTATTTAATAAATTGCATGTTATATTTATGAATTGTCAAAAAAGTGTAGTCATGACAAACTCTTATATTCAATAACTTGCGCTTCAAAACACAATATAATTAAAAAAACTTTATCTATTTATAATTAATAGAAATCAATATAATTAAAATTCACATAATTTTAAACTTAAACTAAATAATAATTCTTATAACATTGAAATATATAATCTAACTACTTCTATAAATTATCATAGCTCATATAATAGCTTGGGATGCTCGTGGATGGGCCTATACTACCCCAACTCTCATGCAAGGACCTACTTAAAATGCTTGTGGACAAGCTTGGATAATTCATGAATGAACCTGTCTCCTCAATTATATAACCTTATTCACAAAAATCAATATAATCATTTATCAAGGTCGCTTCGAGATACTCAACCTCCCTAAATCTTTAAGTCCACCACGACACAAACTAAGTGTATTGATGGTCAGGGTACATCCCATCTTATCAACTCCTTGGAGCACAATTGTTGCTTTATAAAGCTCCCATTTTCAATAATACATCTAATAAATATATAAAAAAGTAACCAACACTTATTATCTATAATATTATGAAAAATATTTAATAAAAGTTATATAAAAAACTATTGTATACCAATTGATTTTGTCTTGGATAACAAGACTTATAAAGGATTCACTTACCCGTTCATCTTATAAAACATGACCATGTAGGTGTAATAAATCAACATATGTTATGAGGAAATACCATCTTATATAACATTTTAAATTAATTGTTATATGTCACTCCATAAATATTTGATTTCTTCTAGCATACCAAAGATCTAAGTAAGCTATATGAATCACTAATCAATTCCTTTCCTCCTTGATGACTGGGACTACATAATGAGTAAACAATATCAATACAATCTAGGATATGGTGAGACAATCCAAGATGCCACATTACCTAATTAGGGCAACACATCTTAATAATATCAAAACAATGCAGTAAGACCTTGCTAATTACAAATTATCTCTCTCCCTGCATATTGATGAAGTTAATAATATCACATCTTTAGTATATAACATTCATATATTTTATTAAGACATGAGTGACATATATTAGAGAACAATTTAAACTAAAAAATTGTAACCCATACCAAACAAGCTACCATGCTTTCAACTTATGAAGTTACTTTAAAATATATATATATATATATATATATATATATATATATATATATATATATATATATATATATATATATATTATTTTTTAAATATTTACTAATTATAATAATAAAATATAATTAATAATTCAAGTAAATTAGACACTTGTTTTTATTCTCCCATCAAACTACTTGTAATTTCATCACGAACTAAAAATATATTTTTTATATTAATAAACATATATTATGTAAAACTTATTTATATTTTAATTAATTTTTATTTTAATATTAAAAATATATTTACTATTAAAATATATTAATTTTTAGATTATTTTAATATTAAAAATATATTTCATATTAAAATGTTTTAATTAATTCATTCTCTCCCCCAGCCCCTCTCTCCCAAACGCACGGAAAGCAGTAATTTGCAGCTTTGACAAAATTTTGGGGTGGGGTCCACCATCTTTTTTCAAATCTCTACCTTAACCAAACACCCAAAATACTCACTTTTTCTATACCATCATTCACACCACACTCCCAAACACCCTCTATATTGACAAGTGGTCTTGTCAACCGACACTACTAGAAATAAAGGATCCTTTTCTAGTTCAAACCATGTCCTCAAAGCTATCAAAACAAGTTGTTAGCATTGCAATACAATTAAACAATAATTTATGATAATATAAAACAATAAATTTATTATAATTATTTAGAACAAATGTATGTATTCATATATGATGTTTAGTTTGATATGTTTTTCTATTATGACCCATTTGATAACATATACCTTATTTATTTTATGTTTTTCCCTCCTACCATCCATCTTGTTACTCAAACAAGTGGATCTCCTCCAACCCCTTTTTTGTTCTCCATCTAGTTAGACAAACCATATACCATTGACCCATTATAGTCAGGCCAAAGGGTTATCATGTAATGGTAAAGAATAAATAATATATGTATTTTTTAAAATATAAATAAATTAAATATGGTCAATATTTTACAAAGTGCAACCTGCAATCAAGAGTGAACATGGTTGATGATATAATTGTTATTTATCACAATTATAACCTCCATCATTATTGTCAATAGTTTCTTGTACTTATCTTTAAACACTATAACAGGGGTCTCAATCTGAAATAAGCCATTGGAAGATCAAAGTCACTTTTCACATGTGTTTTAGATATTGATGCATCAACAAGTAGTTCAGTAAGGACAATAAAATGCCATATAAAGCCTTAGAAATTATTCAACTTCATTTTTTAGCTCAATAAAATATTTATTGATCCTAAACAATGTCATCTTTATCTCTTCAGGGCCTCTAGCCACCCCCCTCCTTAGGCAACTGCAGCCCCCCTCCTACCACACCCTCTCTTCCTTCCTCCCTTGTCATCTGCCCCTCTCTTTAGCGACCTCCATCCCCATTCCCCCTGCTCTCTTTCTCCTTCTCCTGACCAGCCGTAGCCCCCCCTTTCTGTTTTGTTTTCTTCTCCTGCAGATGCAGCTTGGAGCCACCAGCGGCCACACCTCTTCCTTTTCCTCTCCTTCTCCCATGCCTGGCCAGCCTCCTTGTCTCCTCCAGCCAACAAAATGCCCTCCACTAGGCAGCTGCATCATCACTGCCTTCCCCTCCATTTTCCACCAGCCTTAACTGTCACCATCGGTGACCCTCCCTTCTCCTCCATTCAACCCTCTCCTGCCCACCAGCATCAACCCCACTTTCCTTTCCTCTCACCGAGCTGCCATCCATACAGACCGACCACCACAAACAGCTCCCATCGTGGACAAAGCAGCCACCAGCCATCTGAAACAGAGGGAGAACAAATCAAAGAACAGACCCAAGATTTGAAGAAGAGGAGAATGGAATTGATTTTTGTGCTTTTTGTATTTGCTATTGGTTGTGTTTAGTTGTTGTTTTGTAGGTTGTCGTGAAGGTCACCACCGGCGGGAAAATGAAGAGAAGAGGCAGATCCACCCTCCTGTCCTGCTACTCCATTGGCGACGGCCCGTGGTTCTACCTGAGTGACAGTAGTGCGTGAGCTGACGCGCCACCAGTGTTCCTGCGCTGTCACCACTGTTCCTGGGTTATGGCACTGTTCCCAAGGTCTTTTTTGTAATTTTTTATGTTGTGTTTATTTGAATTTTTATTGTCATTTTTTAATTATTTGTAAAATGTAATGAAAACGAGAATGTGTGTGTATGTGTTGTATTTTAGTTATTCATTTATTTATGTTGTTTTGTTAAGAAAAAAAGGAAAATAAAGTGAATAAAAAAATGTTTTTTATTTGCATACGCCAAAGCTTTCCAAAAAAATTACTCTAGATTTAATAACAGGTTTACTAAATCTTGAGAATTTGGCCTATATTAAAATAAATCGTGAAATTAGTTCATGAGGATTAATGGTTAAATTCAGATAGTAAATGTTGGACCTACAAGTAGGCTAATATTTAAATATCTAGAAATGACCATAGAAATTCTCATAGTTATTTTAAGCGGTGATCGATTTTTTTTATCGGAATATTTTTTACGATGCATAAATTGCGAAAAACTCATCCACTCATCTAGGATAGATGATCCTCTTAAGGCATCTACATGGATCTTTTCCTGATATTTTATTTGGGTTCACGAGCTCATAATAAAATTTCAAAAGCTAGATTTATTCACATGAATAAATACGGCTCATCGAAACGTTGAAAATCATATCAAAATACACAATGCAGTTTACCTCAGGTAAGACATACTAGGGGTGCTAATATCTTCCCTTTACGCAATCAGTACCCTACCTTTGAATCTCTGACCAGACCAGTGCAACCGGGTTTTCCTAACAACCCTCAACAGTCAGGTGACGACTCCTCAACTCCCTGCGAGACAACCCTCCCGGGACGCTGTGCGGCGATGTGTGACAACCATAACCTAATCAGCAACAATCCAAATTCATCAATTTTCTTTATAGATAATGAAATTATCAACTCAATTGATTTATATACAAAACATAGGCAAAACACTAGGTAAACATTGTTAAAGCTATTGAGTAATAGGAGTGCATCAAGAACACATTGATAGACAGCTCTTTCATATCCAAAGATCCAATTTTGCAAAGGGCATCTCTAACATGCCAGGAATCAATCTTGAAATTGCAACTTGTTAGTTGAAGGTAGATCCAATTGTTCACCCAACCTATTAGAAGAAGAGGAATTTTGGTGGTGAAAGATAAAAAAACAATAACATTGAAGGTAAATAAGCTAATGTATGTTGATTTTATTAGGTAAGTGAAGTAACCTTTCTACTTAGTGAATGTGGTAATGGTTAAGAAAAACAATGACAAGTGACATATGTGTGTGGACTACATAGATTTGAATAAAAAATTGCATAAAAGATAGTTATCCTCTCTTCAAGATTGATTGTTTGGTTAATTCCATCGCAAGTTTTGAATATCTAAGCTCTTCAAATGCTAATTCTAGATATCATCAAATCTTCATGCACCTAGATGATGGGAAAAAAAATCTTTCATAACTAAAAGGGGAAATTTTTTCTATTAAACAATGCCATTCAGACTTAAGAATGCTAGACCAATGAATTGTTAATTAAGTATTCAAGAATCACCTTACGAGGATTATTGAGGTATACATTATAGAAATGTTAGTAAAGAGTATGACCTTTGAGCAAAAAACACTAGAATTAGAAGAAGTTTTCTCTATATTGAGCCATCACCATATGAAACTTAATCCTTTCAAATATGTTTTTCATCAAAGGAGGAAATGTTTTTGGGTTTTCTAGTAAGCAACAAGGAAGTTAAGCCTAATGTATAAGAGATTCAAACCATATTAAACATGATTCGTCTTCAATCAATGAAAAAGGAAATTGGTTTCCATCAATTGGTTCATAGCTTGTATAGGGGAGTGCATTTTACCATTCTTCAAGACCTTGAAGAATATAACTAATTTTGAGTGGATTTAGATTGTCAGAAGGCTTTTAAGGAGCTCAAAATTCATCACTACTCTCTCAAGATCTTGTCTCTACCATGGAAAAATGAAAACATTTTTCTATACCTAGGGGTGACAAACTAAGTAATAAGTTTTTTTTTTTGTAAGAAAGAATGAATAAGTATAATTTCCATTTTATTACTCTAGTTGAACTCTTTATGATGCTGAAACGAGATATATAAAAGCAAAGAAATTGGTTTTATCAAATCAAACTTTGTGACATATCCTTTATAAGACAAAAATATTTCAACACATTATATGGGTTATTAAGTTAAGAAATTTTAGACTTTAATATGTGCCTGGACCACCTATAAAGGGTCAAACCTTGGTAGACTTCAAGATTGAATGTTTGTTTGAAGCTCCTACAGATACATATGAATTTTAACATCCCAACTTATACAACCCCAATTGCCATTAAGTGTTCGGATAAATGCGTAAAGATGAGGAACTAATTTTTGTTTATTGTGCATCAACAATTCCTAAAGTCCAAAAGATATCAATTTTCATCACTGATTTTCAATGTTCTAAAGATCTTTAAAAATTTGGTAGAGTCTCCCTTGTATTAGGAACGTCCCAAGTTATTAACTACTTTTAAAATTTGAGAACAATGCCTTTTCACAACTCATGATATAATATCAACATTTCATTTAGTACCACATCACATCTTCAATGTGATGGAAACATCACCCATCAACCAATAATCATATATTAATAATACAATTAATGAAATGGTTAGCCAAAATCAAAGAGAGACATAATAACTAACTTGAATGATATGAAATCATAAAATAAAAACATAATAACTAATTTAATATCACTTGTCATTATGCAACAAATAATCGTAAGCTAATTAATTCATATTACAAATAAATCCACTTAATTGTATTTCACAAACAAACATACTTGTACATAGTTTAAAATACTAGGCTAGATGAACCCTTCTTGACAGTGCGTGACAGACCTACATCATAGAAATTAACCATTTATGGATAAATTATTATTACTACTCTATAAACTTGTATATTTTAGAACATTATGGTAACCATACTTTTCTATTACAATTTCAATGCTATATTTTGATCAATTTGATGCACATTTTATTTCATTTTCATTATGTTCCCATCTTTCAAATAGATAGTGAACAAATTATTAGGGCATCATATTTCTAACAAAGAAAATGAAGTTTTCTTCAGTACCTCATACTTCCTATGAAAATACAAGGTTGTATTTTTCAACACATGATCAATACATTACATATACAATTTGAATAAAATTAAACATCAATCTACTATGTAAAATTTCTCCAAATAAAAAAGCGATGGAGGTACGGATCACCTATCTCCTTCAATAGTAGCTTGGAATCCTCTTGATGCAATCATGCTATTATAAAGTTTTAGCCACATTTACCTAGTGTTTTGCATATGTTTTTTTTTTATATAAAATGCCTTGATATTTTTTTTTTATGTTTTGAAGGATGAAAGATTCAAATCAAAGTAAACTGGAGAAAATTGACAAATTTGACCTTCAATCAATGTTTTGTGCATAGCTTGAGCTATAAAGGTCAAAATCAAGTGATTATAGTGACATTATAAATATAAATACTTGAATTTCCGAAACTCTATTGCAAGAAAAATAAAGAAATAAAGAGCTTGGAAATTGTAACCTTCAAAGTCGAATCTTGTGTTATGCCAGTGTTGACCTTTGACGATTACGACTTGAATATCTTGAGCTAAAGAAGTCCATTTGATGCAAACTTAATTGTTTTAGATTGCTGACTCAAAGACCTATAAGCATAACAAATTACAAAAGAGAATGATCTAATAAGAGAAAAATATGATTAAAGCACATTTGATACAACTTAAGCCAACAAACACATTTTATGAAGAAACATATTCAAATTACATCCCAACGCATCCAAACCAACATCCAAGTCTTTAATTCGTCAATTTAACTACTTTAAGTCAAATATTGAAGACATCATGCAAGGATATTTCCTTTTTAGGGAAATAAGTAATTAAAGCATTTAAATGTAATTTTGTCTACTTAAGGGAGGACTATTTTGTAAAGTAGGGACTAGGGTTTCTTAGGCTATAAAAAGAAAGAGAGAGGAAAGAGTAGAGAAATAACAATAATCTCCCTTAAAAACCCGAGTTCAAGCATTATTCCATCTTTTGTAGTAGGTGTTCAATAGATATGGGAGACTAAACTATTTTTCTTGGTTGCAAGGACACAAAAACCTTTGGATTTTAAGATCTATAAGATTTATTCTTTCATTTATTTTTAGTTCATATGATGAATAAATATGTTTGCTTTCGTATGCATATTTCCTATGATTGTTTATCTTAATTGCTTGAGTAGTCTCTAACTTGTTATTGTGAACAATCTATTGTTAAGTTTCTATCAAAACCGAAGTTGTAGTATATGAACTTGTGAAGCTACCAATCTTAATAATTATGGTGGATCTATGTTATTAATCTTAGGGATAACATTCAAGTAAATCAACATGAATTGCAGATAATTCTGTTATATAGATTAATTTTCTCTAGTTTTCAAGTTTGTCATTATGATTGTTTGCTAGTTAGGGTTAGTTATATAACAAATCTATTAACTAACTAACTTTAAGAAAAGATAAAAAATTCAGAATATAAATTGAAGTTTCATTTCAAGGATCGATTCTGAATTCTGTTGGTGGATGTTTACTTGTAGGTTTTATTTTCTTATAAATTTTTAGTTCTATTAAATTTTCTTGATTGTTTAAATTTGCCTTAGTCTAGATATAGATAATCACCATCCAAATCCTCTAATTGCATAAAAATCTAAACTAAACTTTCATTGTGGGATCGACCCCTTGCTTGCTCTATACTATCTTATGTGTTTTAAACTAGGGTAATTAATTTATGCGATCGCAACATCGGAACAAATTTTGGCGTCGTTGTCAGGGAAGTGATTTTAGTTGATTCTTGTGCTGTGATTGTTATTTAAATTATTGGAAAAAAAAGATAGATTTTTTTTGGTTGCGATGGCGATACAATTCATATAAGGTGTTTTGGTGGAATTAGGTCTTGTCCTTCTATATAAACGATGTTCTTAACAAGACTATAGGCCTTTGGAAACCCCACCTAATCGAGGCCTGATTATGTTATTTTCTACGGTTTCTAAGTAGTTATCATGCATTCTTCCATCTTTTGGAGTAGTTTTCCCATAGATATGCAAGGGTAAGTTCATCTTCTTAGTTGCAAGAGCACAAAAACCTTTGGATTTTAAGAACCGTGATATTTATTCTTCCCTTTACTTTTAGTTTATATTATGAATGAGTATGCTTGTTTTCCTATGCAAAATTCATATGATTGTTTATCTTAATTGCTTGAGCAAACTCTAAGCTATTATTGTGAACAATTTATTACTAAGTTAGATGTCAAAACCTGAGTTGTGAGATCTAGACTTGTGAATCAAATAAGCTTAATAATTGTGGGGGATACACATTATTAACCCTAGGGAGAACACTCAAACACAAAAATTACAAGTTCCGGACAACTTGGTTGTATTAAAATTAACGAATTTATCTAGTTCTTAATGTTGTCATCGAACTAAATCATTAATGTGGACATTATGATTGTTTGTTGGTTAGGGTTCATTATATGGCGAAACTGTTAATTACAATTACACAATATGAATTGAAGTTTCATTTGAAGGATCGATTCTAATTTCCATAGGTGGATGTCACTTGCAACTAAGGATTATTTTCTTCATAAGTTTTGGTTTTAATTCATTGTTTCATTGCAACCATAGTTTGGATAATTTAGATAGTCACAAACCAACCAACCCCCCCAATTGCATAGCATATAGCACAAAAATCTAAACTACAACATAACTGACCCCTTGCTTGCTCTATACTATCTTGTGTGTTTTGTTTTAATTTAGAGTAATTAATTTGTGCGACTGTGACATCGTAATAGTCATTGATTAAAACTAGCATTGTAATACAACTTGTTGATCATAGTTTTGTTTATCCATTTGGTGTGATAGAAGACATCCTAGTTAAGATTAATAGTTTTGTTATTCCATGCGACTTTATATTCTTTATAAATTATAAGAAGGGAAGATGTGGGGTAAAAAGAAAGCATTTAAAGGAAATGTGGGGCCTTAGTGCAATAAAAGAAATTGAGGAGTATAAATACCCCTCTTTTCTCTCATTTCCTTCGAAAAGGAGGGAGATTTAAGGAGGGGAAGAAAGGGAGGGAGATTTTGATATTCTCTTACCAAATTGAAGAAGAATTTCAAAGTGAAAGTGAGATTAAGGGTTACCAAAACATTCAAGCATCAAAAACTCAAGGATTTGGAGCATTATTGGAAGAAGAAAGTGGAAGAAAAGGAGTATTTGGGCTGGCAGTAGTAGGAAGAGAAAGAGGAGAGGAAGAGATTGTGATTTCACAAGCTATTAGGATCTTAAATCTCTCTTGGTATGGTGTTTCTCATATGCATCCAAAATATTCTTGACTTTATGGCTAAATTGCATGACTTTTCTTTATGAATTTTGGGTTAGGGTTCTTGAAACATTTTGGGGGAATTGTGGAATTGTGTATAATTGATGAATGTGGCATGAAAATAATGAGGGAAGTCTTGTTTTCCCAAGGCCAACTTTCGGCCAAATGCATATGTTGTACAAGTAACAACTTGACAGATTCATCTCTTGATTTTCAGAGAGAATTTGAGTTGGAAAACAAGGGAATTGGGATCGATTTCCTTCGTAGGAGTTGTAATTTTGGATGTATACTATCCAAGAAAACTTGTTTCATTTAATTTGGAATTTTATAACTCTAGTTAAGGGTCACCTAACATGACTGTGCAGGGCACACTCTGCAAAACAGCAGGTCTGTTATTTTTGTGATGTATTTAGTGAATTTTGGGGGAAGAAATGGGTTTTCTTACCTTCATAAGAGTTATAACCCTATATGTTAGGTTTCTAACGAGATAAATTTTGTACAAAACAGAGTTCTACAACTCCCGTTATAGTGAAATATCTAGGCAGAGATCGGAATCCGAAAACTCTGCTGGAAGCTTTGAGAAAGAAAAAAATAGGGAAAAGAAGTGGGAGGTCGCAAAACGATGAAGTTAGATGCATTAAAGGAAAGGAAACAAGTTATGTTTGAAAATGGGTGTTTATAATGATATTGTAATTGACAAAAGTTATAAAAAATAACAAATTTAAAGGCATATTGAAATTGTTTGGTGTGGTTGTTACGAGGATTATTGGTGGTTGGAAATAATTTATGAGAATTTCTTGTAATTACAGGAGGGAACACAAGTGTGGTGGCACAACAGCAACAAGGGACCATGAGCAGAGCATCCACAACAGGTAGGTGATTCATGCCTATATTTCTAATTTAATTTTCATAGTGAAAATATGTGGTTTATGCTTAAAGTTTTGGTGGAAGTTTGAGAAGATATGATGTATCAATAAGAATATTTAAGGCATGTGTATCAGGGAAGTTTGGAAATGTCATGAACAAAACATGGCGGTGGCTAGTATACATTTAGTGTATGCTGGGATCCTGGATAAGGGGATCATCATGAATAACTGTCATACATTCAATGTATGCCAGGATCTCGGATAAAGGGATCACCAAAGAAAATGGCTAACATACATTTAGTGTATGTGAGGATCCCGGATAAGGGGATCATCATGAATAACGGTCATACGTTCAGTGTATGTCAGGATCCCGGATAAAGGGATCACCAAAGAAAATGGCCAACAAATATTTTAGTGTATGTTAGGATCCCGGATAAGGGCCGGATAAGGGGATCATCATGAATAATTGTCATACATTCAGTGTATGTCAGGATCCCAGATAAGGGGATCACTATGCATAGGCTAATATACATTTAGTGTATGTTAGAATCCCGGAGAAAGGGATTGTGGTGCAATGCTTAAACACACATTCATGTATGATGAGGTATGTTACGGACTCGGGAAGGGGTCTTCTCTGATTTCTAATGTCGGTAGGGTGATAAGGGTATCGGAAATGCTTAGTATTGGCAATACTTAGTATCAATTATATTTAGTATCAACAATACATAAGTGGGGAAGATAGTTTGGTTTTTAAATAGCTATGTTGATTATTTTAATTATATATGACGGCATATCGTTGGTTTAATAACTTTAATATGATTTCTTCTAGAATTTTCTTTATGAGATTATCTTGTATCTTTATTTCAGGTCCATCATCTTCATGTCAGGAGTAAAGCTATCATTTCTTAGTTTTTATATCCAATAGTAATTTGTATAAATTAAATGTTGGCAAACTGATATGTATGTTCACTATTTTTGGAAAAATATTGGAATGTAAGAAAATTAACTCGTTTTGTCGTATTTTATTAAATGTGACTAGATTTATATCAACTCTAGTGTAAATGGTTGAATGATGTTAAATGTATGGTTTATTAATTATAGTTATGATGAGGATGATGGGTCAAGATTGAAGGGTTATGTTACTGCCCACCTGCTACTGTTTTGAGACCTGTTATTGTTTGAAACTTGTTACTGTTTCGGGACATGTTACTGTTTGGAGACATGTTACTGTTTTGAGACCTGATACTGTTTTGAGACTTATTGTTTAAGGTCATGTTACTGCTCGTTTGTTATTGAGATAAAAAAAATATTACATTTTTTTGGCGAATGTGTATTAATAAGATTATGTGGTAGTCCCCAAGACTAGGGGGTGTTACATCTTGCTTACTCTATATTATCTTGTGTGTTTTAAGCTAGGGTAAGTAATTTGTGCGACCGTGATATCACAGCAACAAATATCAAAGAAATTGTAATTGTGTTAAGATATTAGTTGGTGGACCATAAGGTAGGAAAATTAGAAGAGAAACCAAAGTGTTTTTCTTAGTAAAATTGCTTATATCTTAATTATAATGAGAATAATGGTGTTGAAGAATGCATTATGTAATGATAATGATTGAATGGGAAATTTCGTTGTGAAATGGTAGGTTCAATTCTAAAATTTATTTATTTAAGTGATGAGTATTAGTTTAGTATGAGTGCATTTTGGGAAATAAAAGTAATGAGAAATTTCAATGGATAAACAATGTTAGAATTTAGAGGGATGTTCATGACTTCCTTAGAGGAGTTTCGACTTATTGATTGTCGTGATGGCGGTTTTCCGTGCGCCTATCCTTGGAGATAGGGGGAGGGTGGAAAAATATTTTTTATAATCATAAAATTATGATTATAATTTTTAGAAGTCACCATCTAGTATTAAGTTGCATTGTTGTTTAATTGTTTTTCTAGGTCAAATTTCTATTTGTTAGTATTTCTAAGATTCAAAGTAGATCTCTCTTCGTGAAGGAGTCTCTACCTCATTGGGTCAAAAACCTAATTGTTCTCAGGTCTAAATTTTAGCACTGCATTTATTTATTTTTTTAATATCTAAGGTTGTGTTTTATAAAGTAGTTTTACACCCTAATTATTAAAGTCTATAGGTAAATGAAATGAACAAAATGATTGTTGAAATATTTTTGATATTTGGCTGAACTCTAATGGATAATCATAAACTGGTTATTATATCCCATTTTGTATTTTAAAACATGATGAAAGATGTATTTATTGTGAAAAATATGCTTAGAATTAGGATTCGATGTATACACAAAACGAAACATATTTTTGTATTTTTTTCAAATGCAGATTTTTATATTTTTTCTATTTATGAAACAAATATAGATATATATATATATATTCAAATTGCATATGACTCCACTAAATGTGTTGGCTTAGCCCGTTGGGCCAAAATGGCCTATCTTTTTAATTGCAATGGACGCAATGTCCAACCCAATCCACCTGGTGTTCACATGCAAGTGAACAGTAGGGAGCGAATTAATTCATTCTCTACGGTTCACTTGCAAAGTGAACAGTGATTATGGCTTAGTTGTTGCAGTCGTCGTGTAGCGGAGATCCAGCTAGTGGCGCAGAAGGTGCTGGCGGAGAGAAAGGTGGTCGGTGGTTGTTGTAGGAAGAACAGGAAGCAGTTGTTGTTGCCTGGTGCTATAGTTATTGCCTGCTATTGTTGCTGTTACGTGGAGAAGAAAACTATTGGAGTTGTCGATGGTGGAAAGATTGAGAGTTGTTGTTGTCTCTGTTGTCACTGAAGGAGGAGTGCAACTGCCACTGTTGTTGTTGAGGAGTGTAGCTGCCGCTGTTGTCGACGAAAGAGAAGAAGAAGTGCAACTACCGCTGGTGTCGACGAAGGAGAAGAAGTGCAACTACCGCTGCTGTCATCGGAGGAGCGTAGTTGCCACTGCTATCACCGGAGGAGTGCAGCTGCCACTGTCACCATCTCTTTCTCTATTATTTCTCTTTTCTCTTCTTTCTTTCTCTTTTTTTTTGTTTCTCTGTTCTTTCATTACTTTCATTTTGTCCCCCCTTATAGCATGAAAAAAGGTTAAACTTGAGGTGTTCATAGCGTGTAATTCATGGAGAAGAATAATTACATGTATTTAGGAACTAGAATGAATTATGTTAAAAAGATTTGACTTGAATTTACACAACTTTGCACCTCTTTCCCTAACACAACGATGCTTTCCTATATAAATTTAACCTTACACACTTTCTGGCGCAGCTGGCTCCTCAGAAGACCTGATAAGTGGCTCTGTTCCCTCCTTGTTGAGTTTGGGAGGAACAGCTTTCTTCTCAGGATACAAGATATAGTGTTGAGTCATGAATACAAGGTCAAAGAATACGGACACCTGCAAAATGCATCCATGAAAACCAGTGCAGAAGGGAGCAAAGAAGAAATGAGATGGAACATGAAAGGAAGAACTGGTTTAGATGGACCACATATAATCTGGCAATAGTGGTAAAACCAGACAATCAGCATGAGATTGGTACAGTTAAATATTTGCATCGAATGGAAATATCCAAAATGGAAGAACTGTTCCATACCAAAGATAACAACGTTTTCCCTATGTTGCCATAGAAGTTCACCCAAGAATCTGGCAAAGTCAATAAGATCAGATTAGCATCATGCATAAAACCTGATTCAACTGGCAAAATTATTCCCTCTAGAAAGAGAACACACTTTGGTCTACAGATTGCACTGCCATTTGAGCATAACTTGTCACCCCTCCAAGAAAATCAAGTAAGATGTTTCCGATGCTGAAGCCATCTGTGCTCTTTCGCATGAAGTTCATGATCACCTGTGTCTCACAAATAAATGTGAGGTAGCATGTCATGTCAGAATGTCAGAAACATGATAGAGGATCAGATGAAGAAAGGGTAAATAGAAAAAAAGAGAGAGGGGGGGGGTAATAACATTAAAGCATCCATAAGTTCCATCTGCTGATTAGTGAGAAGGAAAGGACAGGTTATGTGTGCTATTATCACTTAACAAACACTTTAGCAACAAAATCTTGAGGAAACTAACTTTACTTTACATCATCTGTTTTATGATGATAAAATGCTATAAATAGACTATCAAAGATCTTATCTGATTTATAGATTGCTATCTTTGCAAGTCCAATGGACTAGATGGCAATTAGTTCCACACAGCTTCTCAAAGACATGAAAGAGAAGCAATTCTGACCTGAGGAATATACTTGATGACAGTCATAAAAACTTGAATGGAGCTGCAATAGCATTACAATAACAGGAATAAGAAAGAAATTCACACGTCTGATTAATCAATCCACTCTTTAATAATGATGTTACAGGATGTAAATAGCATATAATTAGGAAATAATGTAGAGCCTGATTATAGGAATTCTGATTAGTCTATTTTCCTATATCGGGTCCTAATTGTAGGTATCCTAATTAGTCTTCTTTCCTATATAGAGTTCATATCTTGTAGATAAAGGATAGGTTGATGAATGTAAAAGAGAAAATGTTTGTTTTCTTCTTCGATGTTTTCAAATAACAAAATAAAAGCAAAAATAATAACACAAGTAAATAAAAAAAATCCAGAACCGAAATGAGAAATAAAATGATTTTTCATCACTGAGTAATATGCCTATAATTGCTTGGTCATCTCCAGCCAGTGGCAAGAAACTAAATTACGGGTTAATAAAATCCCCTTAATGCACTTTTGAGATCTCATTGGATCAAACTTGACTAATTGCAACCCAGACATCAGGTTTTAACTATTTCTTGTATTGACAGCTTTAACTAATCTCACAGACAAGCTATTTCTGAATCACTTGGACACTTGACAAACCTAAAAAAGCAGTCCATCAAGGACAATGCTTAAGTTTTCCAAAACATTTGAATATGTGCCACACTTTCAGAAAATCCCTCAGTCATTAACCTTTCTATCACTTATGATCCCAGCCCCACCTTTTACCCTCCTTCCGGATGACAGCGATAGATGAGAGCACCACCCCATTGCCTATGTTGATGAAAATTCTAATTTATATTGAGAGAAAGGAGTCTAGTGTTTTTCTGAGTCTCCAAGATTACGAGTCTCATTGAATAGATACATAAATTAGAGCACGAAAAGAAATAACAATCTGGAAACCAACTGCAAAGGTACACCTCCCTGCTATAATAGCAAATCAAAAGCAAGGAACATGGTCACTGAAGAAACAGAGTAAATCATACAAGATAGATTAGAGATAATAGAATTTCCTCTTATAAGAGAGCTTGGGAACTCAATCCTCAAACAAATATGGGTATCCAAATTACAGTTATGTGTGAAAAATCTATAGATAGCTAAAATCTTATATAGGCTCTAATATCCATCCAGCAGGTGCCCATGTCTCATGCTCATTCCAAGGTGCATGAGAACTGAAAAGTTTTACTTTCAAATAATACCATGCAGAATCCCGATCCTATGTGCACAGAGAAAGAATCTGATGCTATAAACTTCATCTGAGTATGAAAATAGAATATGAAGTGACAAACCGAATGGAAAATACCCCTTATTCTCACTCATTGAGTTGAGAATCAAGACTGTTATATCTTAAATCCATCACAACTGCCTCAGGCGTAATTATCTCATGAAGATTTTCAGCAAAAATCTAAGTATCATCAAGGTAAATTTGCAATTTAAGGAACAAAAAGACAGAGCAACTTACTTGAAGATGGAGATGAGCCACAGCCAAGAGTGGCTAGGCAAAGCTATAAGAAAACATACTGCAGCAACTAACCACACAACACACACAGTTGCTATAGAAATCTTAGATATCTTTTGATTTCCACGCTGTTCAAATCAAGGAATGATTACATCAGGCTTCAATAAGAGATGAAAAGAAAGCAGTAAAACACTGACAAAGTGCAAACCACTTACATCATAGATTACAATTTGGAATAATGTTATTGCAGTTAACAAAACAGCATGAATTGAGAAAGCAACATCATTTGCAGCTACAGGTATCATCTGCAATTAAACCAAAAATATGTAAGAAACTAGGCAAATACAAGGTCCAATGTTAGAGTGGATTCTTGAACGACAGATAAATATGAACTCTTATATAACTGATAAAAGTGGCTAGAGTTTATACTTGCTACAACATCCCATTACAAATCAATAGATTTTTTCTATAAAATCTCCTTTCTTGATTTAGCCCTCTATCTATGTGTGAAACATGAGGTCACAAAATTCAAGGAAATCTTGTTCAGAGATTGCCTTGAGGTGACATTCAGAAGAATTGGAATAGGGTTTCACTTTCCCTGGGTATTGATTCTAACAAACTTGCTCGATTTTAAATAATCTTACTTCAAAAAAACAGTTTGGTCACTATTTGGAGTTAATGAGTAACACTAGTAGGAATTGCTATGGTAGGTAGTGAGGAAATCCAATGGGTAGAACAAATCCAAATGGGTGGGATTTTTTTAGTGAAAAGTGGCTTTTCAATCATGCACGGATACACTCTGAAAGAACAACTTTGGTTATTGTTAAAGGAAATCTAGCTCAGAATAGGCTGTCAGCTCTATCAAATATTATAAATTGATTTCTATTTATTCATTTCCTTATTTATAAATTATTAAACTTGATCATAGGCAATAGAATAGGATCTTGTTTTATTACCACCAGTATAAGTTGTATTCTTTGCTTGTTTGAGAATTAATCAAATAAACTCATTCACATTATTCTCCTTTAGTTATGGTTTTAGTGATATCCGAAACATACTTTGATTCATAGTGTGTGTGTGTGTGTGTGTGTGGAAAAATTCATGCTATTTTTATTTATAGGTATAATGTGTGCATAACCACTATTTTGTTGTTTATATAGTGAGTTCAATTGTGGAATGATTTATTGATGATATGGAGGGGATGGCTGTTATAGTTTTTAGGAATGTGGAAGCTGTTATTCAGACCTGAGATTAAATTATGGTTTTAATGTTTGTTTTCCATAGTATATTAAGACTTTTATTTCATAATGGAACAACTTTGTTTATAATCACCTTGAAACATATATTTGGTTGTTGTATTATGGTTGGATATGTTTTGAAAATAGTTTTATGTTTTAAAATTTATTTGGTTCTTGTTAATAATGTGAATTAGATATGTTAATAATGTTTTTGTCAATACATGGTTAGCCAAATTTAACTAAATTATTGATTCTAAGAATCTATTAAAATTATTCATTCAATTAATTAAGTTTGTGTATTAAAAAATATAAAAAGAAAAAAACAAAGTCAATCGATAATGTTTATTTGATTGGGTGTCTGTTGGAAAACAAAATCCTTAGATTATAGGAATTCTAGTATTGACCAGAATCCTACAAATAGGAAACAATCCTCTAATAATATTATGAATATTACGTTAGCTAGAAGTTTGGGATCTAGACCCTAAAATAAGCCTATATATATTGCTGTATGTTCTGTACAAAATAATTAATGAAGAGAAAAAACAAACTCTTTTTCATCTAAATCTTCATGGTATCAGAGATGGTTCCAACTCTGAAACCTAGACTATTTCCAAGAGTTTTTTGACTTCTTCCTGGAGTCTCTTTACTTTTTATTTTAACCCAACATCATGTTTGATATCTCTTCTTCCTTTTCTAATCACAACCTACCACCGACAGCTCCACCTACAAAACATCATCCACTAAAATCACCAACATTAGAGTGAATGGTGATAATTTTCTTCGTTGGTCCCTTTCTGTTCAGATGAATATTCATGGCAGAGGAAAACTAGAATACTTGAATGGAGAAAAAATAAAACCAGCAGAGACAGATAGATGCACAATATGAAGTCTGGGATGCCAAAAACTCCATGGTAATGTCCTAGTTAACTCTACAAAAGAAGAGATTGCTACCAACTATTTAGGCTATTTTACCGCTAAGGAGATGTTGGAAAATCTTAGAAAAATGTATTCAAATCTAAATACTCAGTTGCAAATTTAAGAGTTCTAGTTGAAAATCAATGAAGCCAAATAAAGGACAGATTCTGTCACGAAGTAATTTGCTAGCCTCAACAGTTGTGGCAGGATCTTGACATATTCTATGAACACAGGTGGAAAGATCTTGCGAATGGAACATATTTCCAACGGCTAACAGATAATAGCAGGATATTTAAGTTTTTGGTCGGTTTAAATATTGAGTTTGATGAGATGAAGAGTTGAGTTATTGGTAGACAGCCACTACATCCTCTGAATGAAGTCTTCGCAAAAATAAAAAAGGAAGAAAGCAGAAGATTACTTATGCTAGAAAAAAGTAACAGTGAATTTACACCTGTTGAAAAATTTGCTTTGATTGCCTCTCAAGAGTTGTCTGCCTACAAGAGTTGAGGATAAACCTAAAGTATGGTGTGATCACTGAAACAAATCACGACATACGAGGGAAACCTGTTGAAAGCTCCATGCCAAGCCTGCCAACTAGAAACCCTGGAAAAAAAAATCTCAACAGTTTGTACCCACTGCTCACTCTGCAGAACAGACCCTTCTCAACAATGAACAAATTGAACAGCTGTTGAAATTAATTCCACCCAGATCCGAGTCCAACACAACAACTTCTAGCAACTTGATTGTCCACACAGGCAATTTTCCTTCTAGCACCATGGATCACTGATTCCGGTGCTTCTGATCACATGATCAGCACATCCTCATTATTCCACAGCTTTACTCCTTCCCGGTAATCAAAAGGTAAAATTGCAAATGGAAGCTTATATTCCATTGCTGGCAAAGGGTCCATTAAAATTTTAGACCATATCACTTTAAAATCAATTTTACATGTTCTTAATCTCTCCTGCAACTTACTTTTTGTAAGTAAATTGACCAATGATTCTAATTGTTTGTTGTATTTTATCCTAACAAATGTAAGTTTCAGAATCTTGACTTGGGGAGAGCGATTGACAGTATTCTGATGCAAGATGGACTCTACTATTTTATGGACAATCTAAGTAGTAACAACTTTGTTCTAGACTGGGGTTATAATGTTAGTTCTCTTCCTGTACGAACTCAAATTATGATGTGGTATTGTAGACTAAGACACCCTAGTTTTTCTTTTTTAAGGCATTTGATTCCATATTTATTTGAAAAACTTCAATAAAAGATCCTTATTGTAATACATGTTCTCTAAAAGTACTTGAAATCCCTATGTTTCAAAACTATATCGTACATCAAAACCTTTTTATCTCATACATAGTGATGTTTTAGGGGTCATCCAATAAACCTACTCTAAGTAGAAAGAAGTGATTTGTAACTTTTATAGATGACCACACTCGGTTGTGTTGGGTTTACTAGATGAATATTAAAGCTGAAGTTGAAAAGCTTTTGAAAGAATTTTATAGCATGGTTGAAAACCAGTTCCAAACAAAAATAAGTATATTGAGAAGTGACAATGGGACTGAATTTTTTAATCAATATTTGAGTGTTTTTTAACTCAGCATGGTATCCAATATCAGTCTACTTGGAGGTATAGCCCCCAATAGAATGGCATAGCAGAGAGGAAAAATTGTCATCTATTGGAGGTTAGTAGGGCACTCATTTTATCCATGAATGTCCCAAAATACTTCTGGGAGGGCAATCCTCACTGCTGCCGATTTGATAAAGAGGGTTCTCACTCGAGTCTTAAATCATGACACTCCCATGAATTGTTTTTGAAAATGGTTTCCTACTAACAAGTTAAGTGCAAATCTGCCTTTAAAGGTTTTCGGTTGCATTGTGCTTGTTCACCAACCAGTGTTTTCTCGGTCCAAATTAGATGCAAGGGCTGGAAAATGTGTCTGTGGGGTATGCTCCTAACTAAAAGGGATATACATGCTACAATCCCAGTAATAAAAAGATTTTTTGTCAGCATAGATGGTTTTAATAAACCGTTTAAAGAGAAGATGTTGAGATTTTTTGGGATTATCATGTGGTATTAACTAATATCTACTTTCCTGATGAATCCTTGATTACACAAATAAAAAAGATTTTGTTTTGGTTAAGGATATTAATTCTCATAATAATTCTCAAAGGGATGACTCCAGCTTAAATAAGAAAACTAGTCAAATAGTTGAATTTGATGTAGAGTCAAATAGGAAAATAAATAACCACGAGATATTAACAACATTAGATTTTGAACAACTTAATTCTATTCTATTGCCACATCATCCTGATATTGATACACACAGCGTGAGAAACATCATAAGATAAGGACCCAATTTTGGGTAAATATCCTGTCGTAGAATTGCAGGTTTACACACAGAAGAAACCTCTTCTTGGCAGAGTTCATCCACATCACGCGTCAGACCATCAACTTCCCAGGCCTGATCTGGACTTGCTCCACAATCCTCCAAGTAAAACTTCTAACGCCAATCTATCTCTCCTTACTACATCTATTCCTAAACCTGTCAAACTCTGGACTAGCTGAAACTGATTTTGATATTCCCATAACTATTAGAAAAGATGTCAAGACCTGCACATCTCCCCCAATAGACAACTTCTTATCATACCATAGATTGACAAACACATACAAGACCTTCACATCAAGTCTCACACATCTTAAAATTCCTAGGAAGATGCAAGAGGCCCTAGGAAATTATCAATGGAAACAGGTTGTTATGGAGGAGATGTTGGCTCTAAATAAAAACCAAACTTGGAGAATTGTTGACTTGCTAAGGGAAAAGGGATTGTTGTGTGTAAATGGGTGTTTACTGTTAAATATAGAGAGGATGATTAAATAGAGAGGCACAAAGTTAAGCTAGTTGCTAAGGGATTTACCCAAACATATGGCATTGACTTTCAAGAAACCGTGGCACCTATAGCCAAAATAAATTTGTGGCTGCAAATTACAGCTGGCCTATATATAAACTAGATGTAAAACATGCATTTCAAAATGGAAACCTTGAGGAAGAAGTATTCATGGACCTTCCACCTGGTTTTGAGAAGGAATTTGGCAATGGAAAGGTGTGTAGACTAGTGAAGGCTCTCTATGGACTCAATCAATCCCCAAGAGCATGGTTTGAGAGGTTTAGTAAAGTTGTGAAGAAAAAATTCAGTGCAGCCAGAGCAATGGAGACCATACATTATTTTTTAAGCACTCTAAGAAAGGAAAGAGAGTTATCTTAATTGTGTATATTAATGACATTGTCTTGACAAGAGATGAGATTGAAAGAGACGTTAACAAAAGAATTTGAACTCAAAGACTTGGGTGAACTAAGGTATTTTTGGAAATAAAATTTGCAAGGTCTGAGAGAGGGATATTTATCTCTCAAATAAAATACATTTTGGATTTGTTGGAACAAATAGGGTTGATGGGCTGTAGACAACCAAACACCCCTATAGAGCCTAATTTAAAATTGGATGTTGCAAAAACTGATGCACACGTGAATAAGGAGCGATATCTGCACCTTGCAGGTAAGTTAATTTATCTTGCACATACTAGGCCCGATATCTCTTTCGCAATTAGCTTGATGAGCCAATTTATGTACTCACCAGGTCGTGAACATCATGAGGCAGTAGTAAGGATTCTAAAGTGCTTAAAAGGGACACCAGGAAAGGGTTGTTATTTGCTATCAAAGGACTACTTCATATGTCTACACTGATGCAGACTAGGCAGGAAGTATCACTGTCAGGAGATCAACTTCAGGCTATTGCGTGTTTGTGGGTGGAAATTTAGTCACTTGGAGAAGCAAAAGGTGAGTTGTTGCTAGAAGCAGTGCTGAAGCTGAGTTCAGAGCAACAACCCTAGGAATTTTTTGAAATATTTTGGGTGGAAATACTCTTCAAGGACGGACCTAAATGTATCAACACCTCAACCTCTAAAATTGTACTGCGATAACAAGTCAGCAATTGCAATCACACACAATTCAGTTCTACACGATAGAACTAAACATGTTGAAATCAACAAACAATTCATCAAGAAAAAACTAGAAAGTGAACATATTTCCATACCCTATCGACCTACTGCAGAACAAGTGGTTGACTGTCTCACTAAAGGACTGTCAAAGAACCATTTTGATAGGCTAGTGAGCAAGTTGGGCATCGAGGATATTTTCAAACCAACTTGAAGGGGAGTGTTGGAAAACAGAATCCCTAGATTATAGGAATTCTAGTGTTGACCAGAATCCTACAAATAGAAAACAATCTTTGTAACTATTATGAATATTATGTTAGCTAGAAGTTAGGGATCTAGACCATAAATTAGTTCTAATAAGCCTGTAAATATTGTTGTACGTTCTATACATAATAATCATTGAAAAGAAAATAACAAAGTCTCTTTCATCTAAATCTTCAGTGTCCACAGTATGGATATAATTATCAAAAATCCTTACCTGATGTTAGATTATATATGGTTATCAGTTTTTTATTCAGACATAATTATGATTATACTAGAATTATCAACTATGGGTAGCCATAATCATCCCTGGATACTAGGAGTATCAATCATAGTGAACATCCATTGGCATTTAGAAGGAAAAAAAAAGAAATCATTTGCTAGATAGGTTCAAAGGGTCTCATTCCACCATTCTAATGGTGATGATTAATGAACCAGAATGCACAAACCCCTCATATGTACAAATCTAGAAACCGCTAAATCAAGCACCTAATGGACACTCCTCAACTTCTATAAAAGGAAGCATTTAGAAGGCAGACATGAAGTAAACGGTTAACTTATATCTATAACCTCAGTAAAATGGTTTTTTTTTAGCGTATTAAGTGAACAAAGAATTTGTTGATGAGCATTGTTTACTGGCAAGACATGTCATTCAAGTTTTAAAAGTCCATCAACATGTCAACCAAAAATACCCAAATTAGGAAACATTTCATTTCTCTACTTATCGTTACAAATCCATTCAGGGATTTGAATAGGTGGGCAAATAAACCAAAAACACAAGTAATAGCTTGTTGATGGAAAATAAAATTGACCCACTAAACAATTCCATGTGCTTAACCCAAACCGAGCATGGGAAGGCAAGAAAGAAGCTGTATATGAAATTAACAGGAGAAGAAAAAATGAAAAGAATACCTCTCCATAGCCATATTTTTCAAAATACTGGTGTTGAATATCAGAGCTAAAGTAAAGAGAAGCGTTGTATATCAAATACGAAGAATGTTTCGTCAAATTCAGCACCACGAAATCAAAGTTCAACCCCACCACACTATTCAAAGGATAAAAAGATATCGTATTGGTGTTACTGGAATGGATAACAAAAAAGTAAAGTAAAGCGAAGAATGAATTACCTTTTGCGTCGGAAATTCAAGATTACTTGAGGATAGAAACTGACAGACCATGAAAAGAAGGCGATCCATCCAAAGGTTTCGTAGGTGATTTCCAATGGAATTGAATTCCATGATGCCATTGCAATTCAATTCTGTTTTTCTCTTTCCAACTTGCCCAGTGCCTGGAGGACGAGGAGACTTTGCTTGCCGCAAGAACTCCCAGGCGTTCTTTTTCAGTTATAGAAAACTCTCTTTGAATGAACTTGTTGTATCTGAACCGTTCCCTAGCAGAGACGTGGACAGATAACAAATAATTTCTTTTTTCTATTTCTAAATAATTAATTAACAGAAACCTCGTATCGGGTGGAATTTGACGGCAGCTATATACATAGACAACATTATTCTTTTTAATTTTTTTACAATAAAAATATATTTTTACCTTGAAAGTTTTAAAAATATTTATTTACCTTTCAGATAAAAAAAATTATAGACAGGATGTTTTTGGTTTTTCACGTATTAAAAAACAATATAAATATGTTTTAGGCAAAAATCAATGCATGAGTAAGGACATTTGTGTCCTTTTATGATGAATTATTTTTGTAACTCTCAGATGCATAGGGCATTTTAGTAGTTTTAAATTTTAAAACAGACTTTTTATTGAAAAAAATTGTTGGTGTGTGATGAGAATGTGTCAGCACATGGATTTGAATCTATATGATGGTTAAACTTGTCTTTCTATCTTGTCTTTTGAATCTCTGCCAAATCCTTTGAATTTATTTCGTATAATGTATATTATTACACTATAATTTTCTTGGAGAAAAGGAAATGTAAATTCCAAATAAAATTGCAACAACAACAACAACAACAACAAATTTAGTGAATTGCCTATAATGTATATTATTACACCAAAAAACATTTGAACTTAAGAAAAATATTAAATTAACTCAAGTTTGCTACATTCATAATTTTGAGCTTAATAACTTTGTTACAAAACAAAATTTTGTACTTAATTATATGATAAAAAAACTAGAAAAATTGAATATCAACAAAATATTAAAATATTTATTTAAAATGAAAAAAATATATAAAAAAACAGAGATAAATTATAAAAATTAAATCAAAATCAATCAATCAATCACGTATAGAATTAAAAAAGTACTTATAAAAACATTAATCCTGCATGCACCGTACTAGTCCTATGAATCGTGAAAGAAACTGCAATGTTTTAATTTAATAAAGAACAATTTAAAAAATAGTATAAATAACGCTTTTAGACATGACTCATGCAGAATGCAGAATGCAATTGACAATTTTTTAATATGTGCATATTTTTTTAAATATAATAGTTGTCATGTATAAATGTATAAGTGGGAAGGAACTTGTTCCTTTTCTCTGCACCCGGGTTCGATTCTCTCTGTGCATGTCTATCATGGGTCCGAGCATTAGTCGTGGTGCATATAAGTTGGTCTGAACATACCGGTTATAAAAAAATAAAAGTGGATCCGGGGATTAGTCATGGTGTGCGTAACCTGACCTAGATACCCTCGTTATAAAAAAAAAATATACAAGTGGGAAAAAAACAGGGAAAAAAAGTATAAGCGGGAAAGCATTGTAGCAATCCACAGTGTTCTATGAGTAGAGCTACAATGCTTTCCCCCACACCATTTCAAAAAAAAAAGTGGGTTCAAGGATTAGTCGTGGTGCACGTAAGCTAACACGAACACCCATTTATAAAAAAACCCAAAAATAATGTAGAAGTGGAAAAAAACAGAAAAAATGTAAAAATTAAAAAAGTGGGTTTGGGATTGGTCATGGTGCTCGTAAGCTGACCCGAAAACCCCAGTTATAAGGAAAAAAAATGTATAGGGGGGGGGGGGGATCATGTTGCGCATAGGCTAGCTCGAACATCCCAGTTATAAAAAAAAGTATGAGTGGGAAAAAAAGAAAAATAATGAGTCCGGGGATCAGTCGTGGTGCACGTAAGCTGGTCTGCACACCCCCGATTATTAAGAAATGTATAAGTGGGAAAAAAATAATTATGGTGCGTGTAAGCTGACCAGGATACCCCGGTTATAAAAAAAGAACATGTATAAGTGGGGGGAAATAGAAAAAAAAAAGTAAAAAAAATGGGTCCGGAGATTAGTTGTGGTGCGCATAAGCTGGCCCGGACATCCCGGTTATAAAAAAGCATAAGCGGGAAAGCACTATAGCAATTAAAGAAATGAGTCTGGTGATTATTTGTGGTGCGCGTCTGCTGGCCTGGACACCCCGATTATCAAAAATAAAATGTATAATTAGGGAAAAAGCAGGAGAACAAATATATATATATATATATATATATATATATATATATATATATATATATATATATATATATATATATATAAAAGCAGGTCTGGTGATTTGTTGTGGCGCACGTAAGCTGGCACAGACACCCTGGTTATAAAAAAAATACAAGAGAGCAAATGTAAAAAAAAAGTAGTTCCGGGAATTAGTTATGGTACATGTAATCTAGCTCAAACACCTCGGTTATCAAAAAAACAAAAAAAATATATGTACAGGGAAGAAAAACAAGAAAACAAATGTAAAAAAAAAAGTGAGTCCAAAGATTAGATAATTTAACTTTATTTTATTATTTCTTTTTCAAAACATTGCATGCACGTCGTGCGGACGTGCCTGTAGTGTTTCACGCGCATGCGCCTTTAAGGTGGCGCGTGTTGCGCCTTCCGAGGTCAGACACATCCCGTCTGTCGTGTCACCTGACGCGCTAACATGTCCTATGCCTCTTGGTGTGGTGCATGGCGCTGGACAGTGGTCAATGAATCGCTAGTGGACAATTTTATGTTTTTTCTCCCTTTTCTCTCTCCTGACGCCAGAAAATACATGTATGTCCTTAATGTTTGTGTTGTTTTCAGTTTAGTCCATGTTCTTTTAATTTTGGTTTCATTACTGATTTCTGCAATGGAAAGTTTGATTTCTTGCCATTGTGCCCTTTAATTGAAACTGATTATATATGTTGGTTTTCTTTTCAGTCTTTATTCTTTTGATTTTTTGTTTTCTTTTTGTTACTTTAATTATTTCGGTATGCAGATTTTAATTTCTTTTAATTGTGTCCTCCAATTGAATTTTTTATATATGCTACTTTTTATTTCGATCCTTATTCTTTTAATTTTTTAGCAAAATTCAACTGTAAATGTTTTTCAAATGCCTTTATTTATTTTGGTCCCAATGTTTGTATTTGGTTTAATTTTGTCCTTTGATTGGAATTAATTATATATTTTGATTTGTTTTGTTTTAATTGTGTCATCCAATTGAAATTTGTCATATATTCTACTTTTCATTTAGATCTTTATTCTTTTAACAAAATTACACTGTAATTGCTTTTAAAAAAATACCTTTATTTGTGTCGGTTCAAAGGTTTTTATTTGTTTCAATTTTGTCATTCGATTGGAATTGATTATATATTTTATTTTCCATTCGGTCCTTATTCTTTGCATTTTTTATTTGATATTAATTTCTTTGAGTTTTTTCGTCATTCTTGAACAATGTTTATTTTTATCCATATTTACGCATTTATGCTTTTAGTTCTTATGTTTTTATTAGGGTTTTATTTGATTTAGTCCTAAAATTTTAATTTATGTTAGTGATAATTTTAAAATTAATATTGCTCTCTTTGTTCTTTGTTTTTTGTGTTTTCTGTTATTTTTATCTATTTTTCAGATTAGATGATATTAGTGTTTGCACAATAATAATGATAATTTTAGTGATTATTTTTAAAAAAAAATATTTTGCTTTTTTTTTAATTCTTCGAGGCAATTTAATGATTTAATTGTTAGGGCAGTAATGTTGATAATAATTTTAACTATTATAGTAATGATAATGACGGTAACATAGAGATGGATTTTCAATTTATGTTATTCTATTTGGAGATAAAAAATTAATTGCTTATTTTTTTTATTTGATTATTGAATATGTTTTCACAATTTATTTTTTGTTTAATTTAAATTGAATTATAAAATGAACTAATCTTAATACAGTTAATTCAATAATCCAGATACCTAAATCTTCTTGTTTTTTTAATGATAATTTCATACTAGTGATTTGTTGAAGCCTATTACAGAGATAAATTTTAATCGATTTAAAATTCATATATTCTATAAAAAAAACTTGCAATTCACATGAATTCTGCATAAATTTATTATTTTTCCCAAATTTATAACTTCTCATTATGGCATCCTCCAAACCAGCTTCATCTTCTATAGAACCTCCAGAAACTCGATTTCTTAATTTTGCTGGATATGAGGATTCATCATGAACATCAGAATCTACTTGGAGTCTTGACAGAAACCGTCTTCTCCTTTTCAATTTCTTTCATTAAATCCAAGTTACTTTGCAAATCACAAGTCATGCGTACGACCTCTTTCATCAAGATATGTCTCAACATCATCATCAAAAGCCCTGCTGCTAGATTCATCCTGGGCTTTAACCTGTCTCAGTATATTGGACTCACAGATAGATGCAACACCAGGAGCAAAATATGACGATGGTTGCTTTACTGGTTCTCCAACAGTCATAACCAACCTAAACATCTTTGGAAAAGTAAGTAGATGACAGGCAATGCCCCATGAAATTGGAAGAGCAACAATTGGGATGTATGCATGAAAGTGACAAATTATCTCATATGAAATAATCACAACAAAAGCAATGTGGTGGAGAAAGCTGAAACATTTTATCTCATATGAAATTGATGCAAACGAAGAGGTCATCACGGGATGACTCATTAATAGCTGGATCCTGCATGAAAGACCAGCTGCACTTTCCTTCTTAACAGAATCACGCAGAATCACCATGCATGAAGAAGCCAGCTGCACTTTCTAATGGAATTTTGTATTTCATCTTATCTTGCAAATTACAAGATATTGGTTTACAATTGTCTATTTATCTTTGCTTTTTTACAAGCTTTATATTGAGTACATTGAGAAGTTGTTTTGTAATAGATTTCTAATTGTCGTAGGAATAGGAGACTTTCCTATTTTATACTTTAATATCCCCCCTCAAGTTGGAGCATGAAGATCTCGAATGCCCAACTTGCGCAATAAGAACTCATATTGTTGTTTTCCCAAATCCTTCGTAAAGATGTCAGCAAGCTGCATAGATGAGGAGACGAACATAGGAGTGAGGTCACCTGCAATAATAGTATCACGGATAAAGTGGCAGTCGACCTCAATATGTTTGGTGCGCTCGTGAAATACCAGATTTTGAGAAATATGAAGAGCCGCCTAGCTATCACAATGGAGAGTCATTGGACGAGTATGAGACACGCCGCGACTAGATAATAGAGCTTTGAGCCATGTCAAATCACATGTGGTCATAGCCATGGATCGATATTCAGCTTCTGCAGAAGAGCGAGAAACAATATGTTGTTTCTTTGTTTTCCATGAAATCGGAGAATCCCCTAACAAAATAATCCATCCAGTAAGAGAAAGCCGAGTCGTAGGGCACCCGACCCAATCAGCATCACACCATCCATGTAGTTGTAGGTCATTTTGCCGGCGGAGTTGTATTCCTTGACCAGGATTACTTTTAAGATAGCGGATGACGCGTAAAGCTGCTTCCATGTGTTCATCACGTGGACACTGCATAAATTGAGATAATACATGAACACTGTAGGATAATTCCGGGCGAGTGAAACACAAATAAATTAACCGCCCCACTAGGCGACGGTACTGCTCCGGGTCTGTGAGAGATGCACTGGTAGATAAGACGAGACGGTGATTCGGTTCCATTGGAACTGTAGCAGGTCGAGCTCCCAGTAATCCTGCCTCAGAAATAATATCAAGTGCATATTTACGTTGACAAAGCACAAATCCTTCAGGCCCACGTGCCACTTCTATACCCAAGAAGTATTTTAGAGGACCAAGATCTTTCATGTGAAAGCATGCACTGAGATAATCTTTGAATGTTTGTATGTCGGTTGGATGACTTCCGGCGATGATAAGATCGTCAACATAAATCAGAACACTGAGTTGTTTTGCCCCTTGGCGCAGGGTGAACAAGGAGTAATCAGAATACGATTGTGTAAAATTGTATTTTGTCAGAGCTGATGAAAGTTTAGCAAACCAACATCTGGGTGCCTGTTTTAACCCATATAATGATTTTCAAAGCTTGCATACTTTCCCGGACGTTCCTACCCGAAATCCGGGCGGAAATTTCATGTAGACTTCCTCAAAAAGATCACCATGTAGGAATGCATTTTGGACGTCCATTTGATGGACTGGCCAATTCATTGCAGCAGCCTGGGCAAGAAATACCCTTACAGTTACCATTTTGGCGATGGGAGCAAATGTTTCTGTATAGTCAAGGCCTTCAGTTTGATGATTTCCAAGCACCACGAGGCGAGCTTTGAGGCGCTCAACTGTACCATCTGAGTTATATTTGATTCTGTATACCCATTTGCATCCTAGTGCCTTTTTGCCTTCTGGTAAATTTTGAACTTCCCACGTGTTATTATGTTCAAGTGCCGTAATTTCTTGCTGCATAGTATTTTGCCAACCTGTGTGTTTTATTGCTTCAGAGTAGGATGTAGGTTCCTGCGTAGCTGTCAATGCTGCGAGAAAATGCCTATGTGTCACTGAAAATTTATCACAGTTTACATAGTTCGAAAGTGGGTAAGGTGTACCTGAGGAATGCTGTGGTGCGGGTGGTGAAGCGAGAGATGGACTCTTTTTCTGGATAGTGTGAGTAATGTAGTCACGAAGACGGACGGAGGTTTGCCACTGCCGATGACCCCTCCCCAAAATTTCTTCGTTTTCGACTTCTGAGCTTTCAATAATATATGTATTTGGCTTATGTGTCTAGTGGTCAATTTCTGCGATATCTCTTGATATTTGGGCATTTGAATCTGCGAAGGAATCAGTAATCTCTTTGCCTGTAGGAAGCCCATTTTCTGTAGTGTCTGTAGCAAATGGAAAAATATCTTCTGAGAACACAACATCCCGCGAGACAAAGAAAGCGTGTTTTTCTAAGTCATATAGACGCCACCCCTTTTTTCCATAAGGATAACCGACAAAGACACATCGGCGGCTTCGACTTGCTAACTTATCCCCTGAGTTTGTATGTGCATAGCATAGGGAGCCCATAACCCGTAGGTGTTTGTAATTGGGCTCAATGCCATAAAGTATATGGTAAGGGGTTTTTCCGTTGAGGATTAAGGAGGGAGTTCTATTTATTAAGTAGCCTGCCGTCAATATACATTCTCCCCAAAATTTAATTGGAAGTGATCCCTGAAACCGCAGTGCTCGCGCGACATTTAAAATATGCTGGTGCTTCCGTTCTACTCTTCCATTTTGTTGCGGTGTGCCTGTACATGAGGTTTGAAAAATAATCCCTTGATCAAGAAAGTATTCTTTCAAACATGTAAATTCGATGTCGTTATCGCTTCGGAAGATTTTAACTTGCTGATTGAATTGTCTTTCAACCATCGAAAAAAATCTTTTAATCATACTAGGAGCTTCTTTCTTATCAACAAGCAAGTAAATCCATACGGCACGGGAAAAATCATCAACTATTGTTAAAAAATATGAGGCACCACAGGACGATTTTGTTCTGTATGGTCCCCATAAGTCGCAATGAATGAGTTCAAAAGTAGCTACGGTTTTATCGTTACTGATAGGAAACTTATCTCTTCTTTGTTTTGCTTTCTGGCAAACATCATAAATTTCATTTACGTTGTCACTGTGTTTTTCTACTTCAGGAACCAACTGTATTATTCGCATAGACGGATGACCCAATTGCTTATGCCAGAGATCAAGAGATATCCTTCTACTGATTCGTAATGCTTGTACTCGCGATATCCTTTTGAAGTAATAGAGTCCATCTCTTCTTTCACCCGCTCCAATCAGCATCCTCGAAATGCAGTCCTGTATGACACAAACACCTTTAGCGAACATAACAATACAGTCATAGTAGTCAATTAATTGTGATACGGAAATTAAATTGCAACTGAGTCCTGGTATGTAAAGGACTTTTTGAAGGGTCAGATCTGTTTCGAGGGGAATTGTTCCCTCTTTGGTAGCAATAATGCTATTTCCATCTGGTAATCCCACGTGACACTCAAAAATTTCTTTTAAATCATCAAATTCCTCATCATCGCCGGTCATGTGATTTGATGCTCCGGTGTCCAAAATCCACTCTTTACTCGTCATATTACCTGTTAAAGTTGCAATTAACTGCTTACCCGTCATCTTACCCATTATTAGTTCATTTCCATCTTTCGGTTCAAGTAATTTCAACAGAGCTTGATACTGCTCCGGGCTCAGCCCTGGCAGCGGCGGCGTTGGCTCCCTCTCGGTGGCGTAGCTCGCCTGAGCTGCGTTGGCCCGAGCACCGCTGCCTCTGTATCCACCACCTCTATAACTTCGGCCACCTCTTCTTCCATTCATCAGTCCCCTTCCACGGCCAGACCCGCCGTTTCGCCCATCATTCCTGGGTCGATCTCCCCACCATTCTGGGTATCCTTGCAATTCGAAGCAAGTCGTTGCTTCGTGACCTGATTTCTTGCAGTGAGAACAGAACGTGTTGGTTCTGTCTCTCCCGTCGGGTCGAGTCCGTGTGGTGGCTAGGGCTATAACTTCTCTTTGCTCATCTCTTCCTCGGGTTATCATCTTCACCCGTTCTTGAGTCAAAATCGAATACACGTTGTTGAGTCCTGGGAGTGGGTCTTGAGCCAAGATATTCGACGTCACTGTCCCATAATTTTGTTCGTCAAGTCCCATGAGGAGCAAGTGTACTTTCTCCTCCTCTTTCTTCTTCTCCAGAATCGAACCGAGATTACAGGTACATTTCCCACACTTACACACGGGTATTTGTTCGAAATTGTCTAATTCATCCCAAATTTGTTTCAATTTCCCGTAGTAATCCATGATGTTGCTTCCTTTTTGTTTGCATTCTGTCAATGCATATTTCAATTGCTGGATTCTTGGCCCGTTAGTGATGAAGAATCGGTCTTCCAAGTCCTTCCACAGTTCTTGAACAATTTCCACATGTGAAATTGTTGTTCGAAGTGTTGGCTCAATTGTGTTGCGAATCCATGATACCAGCAATGAATTAATTGTCCACCAATCTTCCAAGTCTTCTGAATCCTTCTCGGGTCTTTTGATGGTTCCATCAATGAACCCGAATTTCTTTCGGGCTCTAAGGGCAGTTCTGATTGAACGTGCCCATTCTTCGTAATTGTCCCCTTTCAATTGAACTTGAGTAATTGTGAAACCTGGGTTGTCAAGAGAAGTTATGTCATAAGGTGATATTGTTTTTCTTTGTTCTTTGGATGCAGAAGCAGTAGTGGTGCTCTCGGCCATGGTCCAGTTCTTGATTTCTTCCCAATTTCTGACAGATGTGGATGATGGTTTGGTGTTCTTTGGTAATTTCTGGGTTGGTTTATGAATTCCTGGTTTTGATTTTGTGGTTTGATGATTCTCAGGTCAAGCAGAAATTGGGCTTGGCAGATGCTTGATCTCGGGTAGATTTCTGGTATGTGTTTTGGAATTTCTTGGCAAAGCCAAATTTCTGGGCAGATGATTAGGAATTGATTTGGTTGAGTGTTTCTGTGTTTTTGATGGTTTGATTTGGCTGATGCTCAATTCCCAGTTCTTTCACTAGGTTCTTGGCTGTTCTGTGTTTCTTGGCAATTCTGGGTTCACAACAATTTCTGTGTTTCTGGGTTTCTTTGTCTGTGTTTCTGGGTTTCTTGGGTTACTGGGTTTGCTTGGCAATTACCAGTTCTGGATTTGTATCTTGGCAATTCTGGGTTCACAACAATTCTTTGTTTTCTGGGTTTCTTGTATGTGTTTGGGTTTCTTGGGTTACTGGGTTTGTTTGGCAATTCATAGTTCTGGATTTGTATCTTGGTTTTATTTATTTTTGGTTTTGTGTGTTTAGGCTCTGATACCATAATGGAATTTTGTATTTCATCTTATCTTGCAAATTACAAGATATTGGTTTACAATTGTCTGTTTATCTTTGCTTGTTTACAAGCTTTATATTGAGTACATTGAGAAGTAGTTTTGTAATAGATTTCTAATTGCCGTAGGAATAGGAGACTTTCCTATTTTATACTTTAATACTTTCCTTATCACTTTATGTCTTAGTTGACTGAGGATTGCTTTTATTTCCGTTATTGTTTTGATTTGCCAATTAAAGGACATAAAGTCCTGGTTTGTGGGGATTTTCCTGTTACCCCTATTTTCCTTTTTTATTGTTGTTGTGGGAGTAAGACTAGGGTTAGCAACTTATAAATGTGAGTGGCCACCTACGTAAGAAGACACTTTTGAATTTGATTTGAATATGAATTTCATACAAAGATACTGCTCTGTTCTTTCTAACTCGGGGACTCGAGTACTTCTAAGAATAGGGCCGGTGATTCTTGTTCTTTCTTTCTTGCAAAAGGTTTCCGCTACGTCAGAAATCAAAACTAGCTGTACACCAACATTTACCTGGACCAGAAGATCAAGTTGCATTGATGGTGGCAGAGCTGCTAAGACAGCAGGATCAACCTTCCCATGTGGCTGCAATATGGATCACACTCACTGTAAAGTTAAAAAATGGACAAAGTTGCATGCAGACACTCTGTGGCACAGGAGCAAGAAATTCCAGAAAGAATAGAGTCTACTTCTATAAGAAGAGTCCTGGGAGAGCAACCATACATAACATATACCACTAAATTTCCTATTTCAAGTATGAACTAGAAAAAGATAAACCAATAAAGAAAGCATCAATGCATCCTTGGTTTATAGGCACTTGAACTTTGTTCCTGATATGGACTAGTTCTCACACTTCAAAGAAAAATAGAAAAGAATAAAAACTACATTCTGCATGAGCTCCCATTACAACAATAATTCCATGTATCAAAGTTGTGCATACTTGCCAGTATCATCTCTTCATCACCATCACTGCCTTCCTCCTCAACCACCATAGATGCTGCCAATCTAAACTAACTAGTCAACACAATCGACAGATTAAACTAGAATTGGAAAGAGCATAGTATGACAACTAGACAGACAGTTTCCTAATTGTAACTCTCTGCTGCCATGTGATCTCTTCCCATATTGCTCCCTTCAATGTCAGTATGATCTGACAAAATTTCCTTGCCCTTTGTGTTATTCTTGTGCTTCTCACTCTGGTTCTCAAACTTCAATGAAAAATTAAACGCTTAGCATCATTTCAAAGTACAAATCAGACAAAAACAAACACAACTCAGTGGGCGCAGACTCTTAGCAAGTACAATGACCATGCATTTTTGGCAATTTGGTACACATGTCATGTTAAGATAAATCTCAACGTGCAATTAGGCATTCAAGAACTGAGCTGCTTGTCCTGATTACTTTTTCCCTTTTCTGCAAATGGTCTCTCTCTCATCTACCTAAGAGACCTAATTAACGGGCAGAGGAACAAAAACAACACGGTGAACAAAGATGGAATGAACAGCCCATCTGATTAAAAAACCATACCAGAAGATCAAGTTGCATTAATGGGGGCAAAGAAGCTAAGACAGCTGGGTCTTCAACCTCATTCATTTAGAGCAAAATAAATTAAATACACCACCTATGGCATATTGTTCATTTTCACGTAAGTTTCAAAATAATATTTAGTGAAGAATGGCTGAATGGCTGGCAGCTTTAAGAGCAGAGTCTTCACTTCTTAAAGAAGAATGTTCCGATACAACAAAATTACAGGATTTAAACTTGCAAAAAAAAAGAAGTGAAGAAATGGACCGATACATTGCACTTGTTACCACAAAATCAAGAGAAAACTTTTTTATTCATATCCATTTCTTTACCAAAATCATCTCTTCATCTCCATCTCTATCCCCTTCCTCCACTGCAGCAACAGCAACAGATGTGGATGCATTGTTATTTAAGCTCCCACATTCCTCAGCAGCAATGGACGCTGCCAGCCTAAATCAACTCAACATCGAAACAATCATCAAAAGTTGTTCTCCAAGCAAAAAAAAAAAAAAAACACAAAAAACGTATACATACGTACATTTCATCAAGCTTTCCGGGCACACGTTTATTCTCTTCCAAAATCTTCGTCTGCTTGCCCTTCTTATTAGCAGCATTCTGCTTCTCAAGATCCTTTGCCAGTTCTTTCAGCCTCATTGACTTCAGCTGTGTTATAGAAAAATCAAATTTCAGAAACTAGGCGCCAATTAGATTATGATGATGATGATAAGAGCGTTTTGTCTTGTTTTGTTCAGTTTAGTGTAGACAGACTTGATTAAGAAGCAGTTTCTCAGCGGTTTTGCGGATCTTAGCCCGGGCGTTCTCTCGCAGCCTCCGACGAGCGATGACGGTGCGACGCTTGAGAGCAGGGGTGGCACCGTCGAAGACAAAGACAGGCTTAGTGCGAAGATATAAAAACTTACAAATCCGCCGAAAGAAGCAGAGTAGATGAGCGTTCCGTACCATCTCCCTTGTCGTCTCTCATCGCCTTTATGAACTGGACCAGCCATATACTAGCATCTAAAATAAAAAATCAAATGAAATGGAAAGGTTAGCTAGGGTTTTTGAAGAGAAGAGAAGAGTGGTGTACCGATGGCTAATTTCTTGTCGGCTAGAGTTTCTACGGCAACTCGACGACCGACAGAAGCCAGTAGGTCCCATTGGACTCCCATTTTGTCTCTTCTTTTCCTCAGTGTCAGTTATGATGATGAGTCATCATCGTCTCCTTGCCGCCAACACCAAGAATTGGGTCCTTTTTATTTGGAGCACGAACAATGTTGTACACCAACCACCTCGACGTCGCTGCTTCTCTTTCGTGTTGTCGCCCTGCGTTCCGTGTCTATCAAATAATTAGAATTGATAAATATGTTTGAGAGTATACTTAAAATTATTTTAAAAAATGTTTTTTTATTTAAAAATATATTAAAATGATATTTATTTTATTTTTTAAAAATTATTTTTGATATCAGCACATAAAAATAATTTATAAACATTTTTTTTTTAATTTAAAGTAAAAATAAAAATATTTTTTTTTCAAAAGCGCTTCCTAAACATATTCTCAAACACTCCCGACATAATTAATAAATTTTACCAGTTCAAAAATAAAATATAACATTTATATATACAAGGTTAAATATAATGAAACACATTAACACACTATATTATAACAACACCAACAACGACGCCTTAACATCTAAAATTATCATTACTATTACTACTAAATAATAAAAATTCTTAAATTACTCTGAGAAAAAAATTCAAATACACTAACAAAAGAGGAAGTAAGAAAAAAAAATTATTATTATTATTGCGTTAATAATGGAAAAATAAATAAATCAAAGAATAAAAAAGCCAAAAAACTTTAACAAAAGAGCAAATAAAATAAATTAAATAAATGACAAAACAAAAATAAAAATTATTAGTTGAAACAAAGCATTTGACTTGAAAATAAAAATAAAAACTAATAAAAAACTAAAAGAATGAACAAAGGGGGGGAAATAAGAAATATCAATTTTCAAATGATCATAAACACAAACTAAAATTTTCAAAAACAAATACGGCCTCAACAAATAAGAAAATAATAAAAATTAAAATTCAAAGCTAAGAGCAGATATATATAACACATGAACAAAAATAGGGACTATTTTAGAAATATAAAAATAAATCAAGGAGTTAAAATAAAAAATTAAAAGTATAAGGGCCTAAATAAAAACCAAATATATTATCGATTTCAATCAAATGACAAAATTGAAAAAATCAAACATTCTGTACCGAAAATATTAAGGGATTAAAAATCAAATCCAAAATTAAAAAAATAAGGAATGGAATGAAAACACAATATATAATCAATTTTAATCGAATGAAACAATTGAACAAATCAAAACTTATTTAATAGAATCAGGATCATACAAAACAATTAAAAGATAAGGGACTGAATTGAAAATACCATAAACATAGAGGTATGTCGTGTAATTTAGCATGCATGAGAGAGAAAAGGGGCAAAACAAGTTCAACTGACCACCGTCACGACTTCGTCCATCGTGTGGGGCCATGCAACACACCATGAGGAAGAGTATAAGGTGGCGCATCGAGTGAGATGCCAGATGGACTTCTTACCACTAGGAGACGCCTCACGCGCCGCCCAAAGTGAGCGTGAGGCCAAATATTGTCAACGTGTGTGGCATACGTGCATATAGTATTCGGTAGAAAAGAATAATAAAAAATGATAAATTACCAAAACACTCATACAATCAACTCTTCTATTTTGTCTTATTGTGAGGCAAATAAATATTTAGATATTTTCAAAAATATGTGAAATATCTGAAACACCCCCACAGGTAACCCTTGTTTTTGTCTTATTAGAGGGTATAAGAATTATTTTACTATGCAATGGAATGTGCAATAGAATGATTATTTTATTGTGCAAAAAAAAAAAGTGACCCAGACACCCGAAACCAAACAGACCCAAACATCCAAAAATCAAACCGACTCCAAACTACTAATTGAAATCCACAGTGAAAACACTCACAATGCACAGTGAATCACTAATCTCTTTTAGTATATAGTTTAATAATACAATTTTTTTTATCTGTAAATATATTAAAATAATATTTTTTTTTCATATTTTTAAAAAATAAAATAAAAATTATTTTTTAAAAAACATTTACCATGAAAACAAACAATACATTTCTTTCGCTATTAATGTTTTCCTATATTAACAATTATTGATTATTAATTAACAAATCATTAAAATATAGTTTTTATTATTACATTAATTCTTTTAATAGTTTTAAATTATTTTAATGTGTTGATGTCATAAGTAAATAAATAATATTTTGATGGATTCTAATTGGTTTTTATACTTTTTAATAGTTGATTTTTTTTCAACAATGGATTGGTTGAGAATTAGACTTTATAAATATTTTTTATTTGTTTTTTATGGAATTATCCCGATCTCATAATCCAAGTTGGTGAGTTGGTTATGATGTGAACCTCGTGATCACGTGGTCACGCAACCCACACGCAAAGACACCAATTCCCGGAAAGCCAAGTAAATCAGGTTTGATAGGAGTGTGACACAAAGAAAACTTGTACCTAGGCACCAGCACTATTGGAAACGAAAACCCCCACCCAACGAATATAGATTCGCGAACGAGAAGTATAAGGATGACGCCACGAAGCCAGTTGTTCTTCGATAAGTCGTTTTCAGTTCTTTAGAGAACCAAGGAAGGGAGATTATCCCACCAACACACAAGTGCTGCAAGAAGTTTATTGATCTAAAAATTGCGTCCTTACATGTTTGGTTATGCCTCTATTTATATTGACTCTAGACTTAAAGAAATCCTAATGGACTCCCCTTTGGTGGACTTATATGAAGCCCACTTACAATTGACCCAAATAAGCAATAATAACCCAAAAACTAAGAAGAAAATAGTAAAAATATAAAAATCCGAAAATTACCATCCTAAATATGCTAGAATCAAATTTGTGTTGCTGCCCCCTTTCCTTTGATGTCCTTGATTAGCTTGGATAAATTTCCTCCTTTGTTGCTGATTTAATTACTTTCCTTCCTATGTTAGGAAAAACATTAAATAGTCCTCCCCTCTTTAGGAATAAGATATGGCCAACTTCCTTACTTAATTAGGAGAATAAATTGCTGGCTTTTTATCCTTGTAGCATTAGGAAATAAAACAAGCCTAACAAGGCTGGTATTGGGCCGGACATATCAACCCCTTGTTCCACATGAATTGGGCTCTTCTTGGACCTGAACTAGATGAATTAAAGGTTGTCCTTCATGCTCCTTAAATGTCCCAAGCCCTTCTAGGTCCATCTTGCTCCATAAGTTCTGAACAAGCTCATTCAATGCTTCTTTAAGCTTCTTTGCCCTAGCTCTTGTGATTGGCCCAATTGGCACCTCCAATGGATCGTTGGCATGATTACGCTTGGTGTTGGGCTGATCCGCATCATCCCATCTCTCTTCAAAAGGATTCGACCTCGAATCATCGCCTACATCAAACAAAGTAAGATCAGAAGCATTAAAGGTAGCACTAACACCATACTCACCTGGCAAATCAACTTTATAAGCATTGTCATTGATCCTCTCAAGGATCTGAAATGGCCCATCTCCTCGTGGTTATAGCTTTGATTTCCTATGGGCCGGAAATCTCTCCTTGCGTATATGCACCCAAACCCAATCGCCAGGCTGAAATACAACATGTTTGCGCCCCTTATTGGCTTTGGTCGCATACACACGATTTCTCCTTTCAATCTGTTGCCGCACACTCTCATGGTGTCTTCACCACCTGTGCTTTATGATTACCATCCAAACTAACCCTTTCATCAATAGGTAAAGGAATCAAATCCATTGGAGTTAATGGGTTAAATCCATACACAATTTCAAATGGTGAAAAATCAGTAGTAGAGTGCACACTACGATTATATGCAAACTCTATAAATGGCAAACAATCTTCCCAATTCTGTAAG
Source organism: Salix caprea (assembly GCA_964035475.1). Taxonomy (NCBI): domain Eukaryota; kingdom Viridiplantae; phylum Streptophyta; class Magnoliopsida; order Malpighiales; family Salicaceae; genus Salix; species Salix caprea. The sequence goes on along the minus strand of OZ037748.1, from coordinate 10,692,859 downwards.
TTCTTTTGAATGACAACAATGATTGCGCTTGGTGTTGGGCTGATCCGCATCAGGTTAGTTAACTCAGCTTAAATCTATTTATTTTCTGGGCTCTTTATTAATTAGGTTTCATAATTTTTTTGGATTTAATTTTAGTAAGGTTCTTCTAATTGGATTAACCTGATTCATAGGTTTGACAGGCTCACCCTCAATAAAAATTCTCAAATAAATATACATGTGATGTGAAATAAATATAATTCCAAGTGAAGAAATTGAATATTTACCTTAACTGGAGCAATATTGAATTTTTGGTATTATTTGGGGAAATTATTTTTATGTAGACATTAGTGGAAATATTTGCATATAAATATATACCTACAAGGATAGTGAATTAAATATTACACTAGATATGTCAAATTTATTTTTACCCGAGAGGAATGATAATGGGTTGAGAAATATGGAAGGAAAATATTTTGTACTTATTTAAAAAAATAGAAACTTGACAAATACTTAGAAAATAAAAACAAGGCTCAAATGAGAATAAAAATTAAATGATAAAAGAAAGGAAGTGAAAAAAATACATGGTAACATGTAATTTAATAAAAATCAAATTTGTTTGGTTTAAGTCTACTATAAAACGATGTGAGGCCCTGAGAAATATTATTTGTGAAAAATAAAAGGTTTCAAGGAAAGGACATATAGGGAATTTTTAAAATTGTTGCCGATAAAAATGCTATGTTGGTCGAAACTTAGAGGGAGAGTTAGGATTGAAAATTCTTCATCTTTCTTATCTTTATAATTGGGAAAAAAAAAGAGGGGGTCATAGATTTTAGATATGGATGGTGAGATTTTATAAGTTTAACCATTTAAACAGTTGTGATTGAGAGAGAAAATTTAACGAAAGTAGAATTTAGTGAGAGAAGATAAGGAGTGAGGGAAGAAGAAGAAGAAAGCGAGAACTTCCTTTTGAAAGACATATTACAGATTGGTAAAGTATTCTAAACTCAATTGGGTTAATTTTATTGAATTCCTAGAATTATATAGTTAAGGTTCATTGTGTAAAGTTCATTTTATAATTTGATTGTTAGGATTGTTAAAATTGGCAGAAATAAGTGTTATGGATGTAAATTGGTGTTAAAAAAAAAAACATTGATGGGGAATGGCTCCTTGCATGTCCGGCCAACATAAGAGAAATGAAAGATTTAATACTTTGATGCATAAGATAATTAGTATTAAACAAACATAATATATGAGTAGATGTTTTGAAGGGTGGTAAGCATAATATGAAGATTAACTAACATATTGGAATTTTAATACCTATTCATGAAAACATGTAATCATAGAGGAAATATGTTAATGAATGTTAGACTTAAAGAGAAAAAATGGAAAAGAAAAAGAAATGGGATATCATATAAATTGGTGTTGGTAAAAATATTAGTGGTGTGATTGGGTATATTTTGAGTCTTGAAAGTATTGAGATTGAGAAAGGAATGAAGTATGTGGTATAACATAAAACTAATTAATATCTAAATACATTTAGGATTAAGGAAAAGAAATACTGAATATGACTATGAAATATGTGGTATAATATAAACTGGTTTAAACATAATTTTTGGGTATGTTATGAAGGGAATATTAATTATGATATTTTTCTAGATTAGAAGAAATTTATGGAGTGGCATGCTGATGCAACCATATTATTTGATAGTTTCACTCATATTTACCTAGTGTTTTGCATATGTTTTGTGTATAAAATGCCTTGATACTCTTTGTTTTATGTTTTGAAAGCATTTTTGGATGAAAGATACAAAAAGGAGATAATTGGAGCTGATTGACAGATTTGACCTTCAATCAATGTTTTGTGCAGAACGTAAGCTATAGAGACTGGAATGAAGTGAGAATGGGATTCAAAAGCTAACATCCATAACTTTCTGCAAAGTTAAAGAAAAATAATAATAAGGAAGATCATGGAAATTGCAGCCTTCAAAGTCAAATCTTGCAATATGGAAACCACTGTACGTTACTTTCATCATTGAATGAAAGTCAATGATATAACTTTCCTTGGGAAATGAATATACATTGAATTTTGAAATAGGAATTATAGAGGCTGAGTTATAACTAGATGATGGATTTGATAAATTCAACATAAAAAATGGATTATCAAGAAAACGATATTTATGTGAAAGATAAGATAATGAACTTTAGTAGTTTATAATTTATTTATGTAATCTTATCATGTTGACTATAGGTGCTGAACCATCATATATAATGGTACAAAGCTGAATAGTTATTAGGATAGTTAATAATGGTAGGTATCTTTTTTCCCGATATATTTTTATGTGCATTAATTGGATTTACTTAGTTATTTTGTAAATAATCATTTTATAACTTTTAACATTTTTTATGTTGTATTTTATTTATTTACTTATTTTTAATTTTATCCTTTAATATTATATTATTTTGAGAATTATGACTCATTTTTGCATCATAATTTATCTTGATTTTATGTATAAGGCCACAAATTTAACAGGTTAATTGTGGTGGACTCAAGTTATTTTCTTACTACTCTTTTTAATGATATATTTTTTTAATTTTATCCTTCAATATAGGGTTGGTTGAAAATTAAGTTTTGTGTATGTGTGTGTGCGTGCGAGAGATAGAGATAGAGATAGAGAGAGAGAGAGAGAGCTCGCTTTTAAAGAGTTAACCTGGTCACATGAACAAAGTTGTGAGCTTGACAAGTTGATTTAGGTTGATTCTATTTATTTTTTTGTTATTTTTTAATTGAATAGATTTTTAATTGGACTTTGTAATTTTTTATTATTATTTTCACCCTTAAACAACTCAATTGTTTTTTTATTTAGTTTTTATTTTCAACTTTATCTGTAAATATTAAATTCCTTGAAAATTAGGTTTCCTGAAATTTTTTCATTGTTCTTTTTGTAAAGTTATCATGATCTCAAAAATTTAGTTTTTTTCTCTTCAATTTCAACTTTGGATTTATTGGAAATAGAGTTTCTTAGTTTTTTCATTTGTTTTTTTATGAAATTATATCAATTTCATGACCTAGTTGATGAGTTTAACAAATTAACCTAGGTTGACATGATATATATTGACGCGAACCAGCCTAGAAACACTAGCAAGACCCATTACATGTTCCAAATGGTCCAATGACCCGCTCTAAGATAAAGACATTGAAAGATGCATTAAATGCATTGGTTTTGAAGGTTTCAACCAAGTCAAAATTGCAAGGACCATTGGAATATCAAGAGGAGACCCTAGTACATAGTATTCATGTTCAAGAGGGGTCCAATACAACCTTATTTAGGCCATGAAGTGAGGACAACAAAGGAGACAAAAGAATCCTATTAAAAACTTGGAAACAACATGGTTGATTACCTTTTCCTTTTTTTTATAGGATTAAGGGGCTGGATGGAAGGCTATAAATAAGCCTTGAATGAACTCTTTAATAATTCTCTTCTTCTTGTGGTAGTTAATGGATTTAATATTATGGGCTTTATTTAACTTTGTTAGCTACAGCCCAAGGCTTGTTTAGGCTTAATTAAGACTTTGCTTTCAGCTAGGATTCAATGCTTGTTTGGATTAAGTCACGAGTTTTCTAGTTTAGGATTTTGGGTCAGTTTTGAGTGGACCTCATTTAAGTTCACATAAGGGGTCCATTAGGGTTACTTTTTCAAGAACTATTTAAATTCATATAACCTAAATTTCAGCAACTATTGATGAATATTAATTCTAAACTTTTCTGTTTTATGTATGAGAGTGATTCTTGCATTTATTTCCCAGTTTTATCCTTTAATATTAGGTTCTTTTGATAATCATGGTTTATATTTTTTTTATTTCCTTTATACTATGTTATATATTGGTCTTATGGAATTATTTGTTTTTTTATTTGAACTTTCAATAACTGTGAAACCCGAGAATAAAGTATACAAAGAGGTAGGAGGGTTATAATAATTTAAAATGTTGTTATGATACAAAAATGTATGAAAAGAAAAGAAAAGCAAAAAAAAAAAAACAGGGTCAAAAATATAATTAAGAAGAAATGGGACTATAAATACCCATCTCTTCTCTCAGCCATGTCCAGCTGAAACTAGAAGAAAGAGGGGAGGGAGACTTTTGAATTTCACTTCATAAAAAGCAAGAGTAAACACCCAAAAAAAATTTTTAAACCCATACAAGCCTTGAATTTCTAAAGTGGAAGAATACAATTAGGTGGAAAAGTAACAAGAAGAAAGTGAAGAATTTGGGGAAGAAAGGAGGGAGAAGAGTGGCTGGGTATTTTCAAGGAGAAGAAGGCTAAAATTCTTCCAAAATTGTTAGATTCCATCCAGGTAAGGAGTTCTACTTCCAATTTCTATGAAATTAACTTCAATTTGATTAGAAGTTCATGATTCTTCTTGAATTGGGAATTAGGGTTTTTAACACAAAATGTTAGGAAAATGCATAAATGAATAGGATTTCATAAATAAAGGGAAGACATGGTTGTTATTGATGAGAAATCAAGGATTGGAGATGAAAAGGATTGGAGATGAATTGGAGATACTTTCTCCATTTTTGTAAAACATGGCAGATTCGTTGCCCTGTTTCTTAGGGGAATTTGGACCTGAAAAATACATAATTTAGTGAGGTTTCCTTCATAGAAGTTGTAGCTGGGAGTGTTAGCCTTCCAACGAGTCCAACCCCGTCTAATTTGGAGCTCAGGAACTCCAGATATGGGTAAAAATCTGAGGAGAGGTCAAGTTGTCACCTGTGTTGACAGTTTCGGCCAAGTTGAGAAAATAGCAAAACTTTAACCATGTTAAGGGTAGAAATTGTTTCCTTGCCCTTCACAAAGTATGTCTTGATATTCAGAAAATAAAAAAAGAGAATAAACAGTGATTAAAATTGAATTCGTGATGTCTATTTGGACTACAAATGAGTTGAAAAGTTAAAGGATGATAATGAGGAATGTAAGTGAGAAAAAAAAAGATTTGATAAAAGAGAAATGAATATTATTACCATTGTAATTGTTGTTGTGTGTGATATGTTGATTAATATGGAATAATGGTTGGTGTTTGTGGTTTCAGGAGGAACCGCGAGAGGAGGACAACAACAACAGGGGAACGCAAGTCGAACGTTCAAAGCAGGTAGGTACTTGGTACCTATATTTTTTTTATCTAATAATTATTTTCTTTACTAGTTATTGAACTCTAAGTTATAATTTGGTGCTTATTGATGAGGAAAAGAAAAGGTTAGGGGATGGGAAAAAAAAAATTATATATATATATATATATATATCTGTGTGTGTGTGTGTGTGTGTGTGTGTGTGTGGAAAGAAACAAGCTGGTTGATATCGGCATTACCGATACGTTAGGGGATGGGAAAATATATATATATATATATATATATATATATATATATATATATATATATATATATCTGTGTGTGTGTGTGTGTGTGTGGAAAGAAACAAGCTGGTTGATATCGGCATTACCGATACGTTGGTGGTGAGATATAGAACTTGATTAGCTATTTGGTTTCAGAATAGTTAACGATATCGGCATAATTTATAAACCTGGCAATTTCAGAATAGTTAATGATATCGGCGGGTGACGTCGATATCAGTATAATGTATAAACTTGATTAATTATTTGGTTTCAGAATAGTTAATGATATCGGCGGGTGACGTCGATATCGACATAATGTATAAACTTGATTAACTATTCGATTTTGGAATAGTTAATGATATCGGCAGGTGACGTCGATATCGACAAAATTTATAGACTTGATTAGCTTTCTGAGATGAAAGCTAATGATATCAAGAATCCTTGACATCGGCATACTCTAAAACCTCCTAAGGAAATAACAGAACAAAGATTAACTATTTTGGTTTTAATATATATATATATATATATATATATATATATATATATATATATATATTAATGACACCAACAGTTATGTTCGTGTCAACATTTTCATGAAACTGATTAGTTGATTTCAGGACGAGTAACTAGAGACACTATTGGAGGTCATTAGTGTCGACTATAGTATCTTCGATGTGAAAAGGGGGAAAGAAGCAGTCAAAAGACATAAATCTTCTTTTATATAACCTTAAAAGGGTGTATATGGTTGTGTTTAGAATCTCAAAAGATTTAAGTAGATTGATGGATATGTTGTTCAAATTCTTCTGTAAATTGCTAGTATTTACTTAATTGTTTTACTCACATGAAAAATCTATATTTTGCAGGTTCTTCCCATTCTCGCCAGGAATAGATTTTAAGCCTTAATTCCTTTTTGTATAAGATAGGAACTTAGGGAGTTATGGTGAAATTTTGTTATGTAGAAAAACATGTAAATTGTATAGAATAACATATTTTGTAAATTTTGTTTCTGTAATATTAAATGTATCAACCTACGCTCAGGATATTAGAAAGTACTAGATTATCTTCGAATATTAAACTGTGTTATGTTCGATGTATATGTATATATGTATCTATATGTGAAATCTCCGTGTGCGAATTGGCTCTTTTAATTTTTATCTTATGTGTGTGATGTAAGATGGAGTTTGGGAATGAATATGGTCCTGAGCATATTCTGGAATGAATTATGCAGTTGATTGTATTAAAAATGGATGTGATTGTCGATGAGATGTGATTCAAATTATGTGCAGGTTGTGTTATGGATAACTTGGGATCTCCCGATATAGGGGAGACTCTGCCGAAATTTCGTTAGAAATTTCAGCGAGAGAAAAAAAAAATTCTCATGCTTCATCTACCCTTTTATAAGGGAAAAGATTAACAAATAAACAAATAGGAGAAAAAAATTTAGGGTTGTTATAATAACATACTTGTTGGAAGTGGTGCATTATATTTTTTATTTAGTTTTTATAAATTTATAATGCTTTTATGACCCTAGTCGCAAATTTAACTAGTAATTGAGTGGTATCAAATCTTTTTTACTACCTTTTCTAATTGGTTTTTATTTTATTTAAACCTTCAACTATAGGTTAGTTGCAAATTGGATGTCGTAAATATTTTTATTTGCTTTCTACGAGATTATATTGATCTCATGACCCAAATCACAAGGTTTACATGTTGACCTGGATTAACTTTGTTTTTATTTTGTTTTTTTCAAGTTTTTTTCCATGGAATTGTTCTGATCGAGCAGATCAAGGGTTTGGAAGGTTGAGCCATATTGATTCAATTTATTTTTTTGTACTTTTTTAATTTCACCATGCACTTCAATCTTATTTAATTTAATTTATTTTTTTCTCTTTAATTTCATTTTTTAAAATTAGATTATTTGGGAATGGAACTATAAACCCTAGAAAATAAATATAGGTGTAAATTTCAAACTAAATGAACATAAATAAATAAACATGGAAGAATTCTCGAACAAATTTAAATAAAATGAGAATTCAGAAATTTTGGATATAACATTTGGTCAAAATAGTTGAGATATCATAAATTTTAACTCAGAATTAATTGGGGTTTTTAAATTAAAAGAGAAATAAAAGAGGTTGAGGGGGGTGAAATTGAAATAAATGTAAAGATTATGATTTAAATTATAAGATTAGAAGATGTGGGGTAAAAAGAAAGTATTTAAAGGAAATGAGGGTCTAAGTGCAATAAGAGAAATTAAGGGGGTATAAATACCCCTCTCTTTTCTCTTATATCCAACAGAATGAGGGGGAGAAAGGAAAGAGATTTTAATATTTTCCTTACCCAATTGAAGAAGAATTTCAAAGTGAAAGTGAGATTAAATGTTACCAAAATATTCAAACATAAAAAACACAAGGATTTGGAGTATTATTGGTAGAAGAAATTGGAAGAAAAAAAAGGAGTATTGGGTTGGCAAAAGCAAAAATAAAAAGAAAGGAGGATGAGATTGTGATTTAACAAGCTATTAGAATCGTAAATCTTCCTTGGTATGGTATTTCTTATATGCATATAAAATATTCTTGACTTTATAGTTAAAATGCATGATTTTCTTTATGAGATTTGGGTTAGGGTTCTTGAATTTTTTGGGGGGGAATATGGAATTTTTTGTTATTGATGAATGTGGCATAAAATGGTATGAGATGATAGTTAATTGGCAAGAAAAATGTAAAGTAAAAGGGGAGACCCTAGGAAATGCCATGGTTGGGCATTAAGGGCAGTAATTAAGAGGGAAAAAATTTGTATTTTGCAAAATAATTATTGTATATGTGGTGTTGGATATGAATGTTTGTGTAATGAATGATTGAGCATGAAAATAATAAGGGAAGTCTTGTTTTCCCAAGGCCAAGTGATGCGACCATATTATTTGATAGTTTCATCCATATTTACCTAGTGTTTTGCATATCTTTTTCTGTATAAAATGCCTTGATATTCTTTGTTTTATATTTTGAAGGCATTTTTGGATGAAAGATGCAAAAAGGAGGTAATTGGAGGTGATTGACAGATTTGACCTTCAGTCGGTGTTTTGTGCAGAGTGGAAGCTCTAGAGATCGAAATGAAGTGATTCTAGTGACATTTAAAAGCTAACATCCATAAATTTATGGAAAGCTAAGGAAAAAGAAATAAAATAAGGAAGATCATGGAAATCGCAGCCTTCAAAGTCAAATCTTGCAATCTGCCGATATCGACCTTTGTCCATTCCAACTTCAATATCTCAAGCTACAGAAGTTCGATTGATGCAATCTCAATTTTAGTGGCTTCCGGACTCAAAGACCTATAAACTCTCAAAATTTCAGATCAAAATGATGTGATATGAAGGAGATATGAATTTTACAAGGGACAACTAAATTCTACCAACTTAAGGAAGGACTATTTTGTAAAATAGACACTAGGGTTTCTAAGCATATATAAAGGAGAAGAGGAGCAAGGAAGTGGAGCCCAGCACAAAAGAAAACACAAAACCTTCCTCCTCCAAACCCTAAATCATGTGTTCTTCCATCTTTTTATTTAGTTGTTCAATAAACATGCAAGGTTAGACTCTTTTGCTTGGTTGCAAAGACACGAAAACCTTCAGATTTCAAGAACTGTAAGATCTATTTTTACCTCAATTTTTCAGTTTATATGATGAATATGTTTGTTCTCCTATGCTTATTTTCCTATGATTGTTTATTTAATTGCTAAGAGCGGACTCAAAGGTATTATTGTAGACAATCGATTGCTAAGTTTGATATCAAAACCGGAGTTGTGGTATATGAACTTATGAAGCAACTAAGTTAATAATTGTAGCGGATCTATGTTATTAATCTTAGGGAGAACATTCAATCGAACTAAGCATATATTGCGGACAATTATGTTTCTTAATTGATCAATTTATCTAGATTTTAATGCTGTCATTGAATCAAATTACTAGTGCAGACACTGTGGTTGTTTGATGGTTAGGGTAAGTTATACGGTGGATCCGTTAATGAACCAATTTTAAGAAGAGATAAATATTCAGAATATAAATTGATGTGTCATTTCCATGATCAGTTCTGATTTCTGTAGGTGGATGTTGATTTGCGACCAAGGTTTGCTTTATTGATAAATTTCAGTTTTATATAATTTTTGCTTAGTTTGCTTTAGCCTAGCCTAGACAACTTCCACCCCCCCCCCCCCCCCCCTCGCAATTGCATAACATATAGCACGAAAATCTGAACTAAATTGTCCTCGTGGGATCGACCCCTTGCTTGCTCTATACTATCTTGTTTGATTTGTTTTAAGCTAGGGTAATTAATTTGTGCGACCGCAACATCGCAACACCAAGTTTCTGTCAAAATTGTATTGAATAGGAACTGAATGCCCTTCTTCTTGAGTGTCCTGTCTATTAAATAGACAATAAACCTAGCTACAAATTAGGGCTAAGTATGAAAGCATAAGTGTTCTACTAAAACACTACTATCTATAACTTATAATTAGTTTCCTAATTAGTACATAATTAATTCCCTTGACATCCCCCCTCAAATTGTTGCTAATCGATCAAGAAGCATCAATTTGTCAACTAAATAGTAATATCAGTCCGGCTAAGATAGCCCAAAGGAAGCAAGCCCAAAAACAACGGAGAGAGCCGAAGGTGTCACTGTAAACCAGAAACAGAGCAGTAAACACCACTTAGTCACCACGACAACCACCGAAACAGAAAACCCACGAAGTCGATGACCACCGACAGTGCCAACACACCAAAAAAATTGTCCTGCTACACAAGGATTAAAAAAAATCTTCGTGTGTCAACAGACCCAGCCACAACCAAGCCACAACCAAGAATCACGCCAGAACAGAAGAGAACCGACGCTACAACCATGCGAGAGCCTTGTTTCTAAAAAATACAGCCCAGAAACCAAGACGATGCCGAGGGGCTGTTCTCCGACCCAGCCACAACCAAGAATCACGCCAGAACAGAAGAGAACCGACGCTACAACCACGCGAGAGCCTTGTTTCAAAAAAATACAGCCCAGAAACCAAGACGATGTCGAGGGGCTGTTCTCCGACCCAGCCACAACCAAGAATACACCATAAGCGTTGAAACAGATGTATTTAGGAAAAATACAGTCAAAGATACCGAGAGCCATGGACAGCACGGGGAGGGGGTTGCAGCTGCCAAGGGGGCTGGCTGCTGCAGCCCCTTAAACAAAAAAAATTAGGGTTTCCTTTGTGTTTAGGATTTTGGCTCTGATGCCATGTCAAAATTGTATTGAATAGGAACTGAATGCCCTTCTTCTTGAGTGTCCTGTCTATTAAATAGACAATAAACCTAGCTATAAATTAGGGCTAAGTATGAAAGCATAAGTGTTCTACTAAAACACTACTATCTATAACTTATAATTAGTTTCCTAATTAGTACATAATTAATTCCCTTGACAGTTTCGACCTAACAATCAAGTATCGACCAAATGTATATGATGCAGAAGTTAACAACCGAGCATATTAATCTCTTGACTTTCGAGGAGAATCTGAGTGGGAAAACAAGGGAATTATGATTGGTTTCCTACATAGGAGTTGTAGTTTTGGATGTGTGCCATTCAAGGAAAATGGTTTCACTTAATTTGAAATTTTATAATTCTAGGTAAGGGTCACCGAATGTGACTATGCAAGATAGATTATGCAAAATAACAAGTTTTTCATCTTCGTGATGCATTTCGTGAATTTTTTTTTTTGGGGGGGGGGGGGTAAAAATCGGTTTTCCTCCCTCATAAGAGTTGTAACCCTATATATTATATTTCCAACAAGATCAATTTTGTACAAAACGGAGTTCTATAACTACCATTATAGTGAAAAATCTGGGCTAAGGTCGATATCTGACTTTAGCTGGCAGCTTTGAGAGGAAAAAAGAAGTGGGAGGTCACAAAGCGATGAGGTCACAAAGAAACAAGTTATGCTAAAAAATAAGTGTTTATAATGATATTTTGATTGACAAAAGTTGTTATAAAAAATAAAAATAAAATAATAACAAATTTAAAGGCATATTGGATTATTTCAATGTGGTTATTAGGAAGTTTATCGGTGGTTAAAAATGATTTATGAGAATTTCCTGTAATTGCAAAAGGGACCACAAGAGTGGTGCAACAACAACAACAAGGGACCACAAGAGTGGTGCAACAAGGGACCAAGAGAAGAACATCCACAACAAGTAGTTGATTCATGCCTATGTTTTTAAATTAATTTTCATAATAAAAATGTGTGAATTATGCTTAAAGCTTTGGTGGAAGTTTGAAAAGATATGATTTATTAGTAAGAATATTGAAGGCACATGTGTCAGGAAAGTTTGAGAATATCATAAACAAAACATGGCAGTGACTAGCATACATTTAGAGTGTGTTTGATATTGCTTTTGTTTTTGTTGTTAAGGTTTTAAAAAAGTAGTTTCACGAAAAGGACTTTAGCTGCGGTTCAAAATAATTTTTAAAGTGTTTGGTTACCAACCTTTTCATATTGCTTTCAACTTGTGAAATTACTTTAATATATATATATATATATATTAAATAATTATAATAATAAAATGTAATTAATAGTTCAAGTAAATTAGACCCTTGTTTTTTATGTTAATAAACATATATTATGTAAAATTTATTTATATTTTAATTAATTTATAGATTATTTTAATATTAAAAATATATTTTATATATTAATATGCATATATTATGTAAACATTGTTTATATTTTAATTAATTTATAGATTATTTTAATATTAAAATAAATATTTTATATTAATAGATTATTTTAATATTAAAATATTTTAATTACTTTTGAGGCGACAACAAACCCCCCACTAGCCCCTCCCTCCCAAATGCACGAAGAGCAACAATTTGTTGCTTTTAGTGAATCGTAGTTTTAGTTAATTTTTAAGGTGGGGCCCATAAGCTTTTTTTCAAATTTCTACCTTAACCAAACACCCAAAACACTCACTTTTTCTACACTACCATTCACACCACACTCTCAAACACCCTCTTAATGTATGCTAGGATCCTAGATAAAGGGATCACCAAAATTGGCTAACATACATTTTAGTAAATGTTAGAATCCCAGATAAGAGGATCATCATGAATGACTGTTATATATTCAGTGTATGTCAGGATTCCAGGGACAAGGATCAATATGCACAAGATAATATATACATCGAGTGTATGTTAGAATCCTGAATTGATTATGGTGGAATGTTTAATACACATTCATTGATAACGAAATTTCAAAAAAAATATAAAATGGAATTAAAGCACATCCTCAAAAAAATATAAGTAGGTATGTTAGAGACCTGGGAAGGGGTCTTCTCTGATTTCTGATGTTTGTAGGGTGATAAGGGTATCAACAATACCTAATATCGACAATAATTAGTATATGCAATACTTAGTATCGACAATACATAGGTGAGGAAGTTAGTTTGTGTTTCAAATAGCTATGCTGATTATTATAATTATGTATGATTGTATACCGTGGGTTTAATAATTTTACTATTATTTTTTTTCAAATTTTCTTTATGGAATTATCTTGTATTTTCGTTTCAGGTCCATTATCTTCGCGTCAGGAGTAAAACTGTTGTTTCTTAGCTTTTTGTGCAATTATTAAAGTCTTATGAATTGTGTTTTCTTTTATTCGATTTCAACCCTTTAACGTTGAATTTATTGAATTAATTGCTTTTAAAAAACCCTTCAACAATATAATTATTAATTTTTTACTCTCTTGATGAGATATTTTTAAATAAAAACAAAAATAAAAATAAGTATTTTTGATATAGTTGTATTATTTATATATATATATATGTATCTCTACATGAACTGCATGGGAAAGCTATTTTGGTTGGAGTGTAGAAAATTAAGCAAACATATAAAAAAAAACTATTTTTTTATTTTTGGCTCCTCAAATTTCATTACTGTTGGAGTTGCCCTAAAATCCCTACCTGGTTTCGTCACTTTAACTGTCGTTGCCTCCTCTCATAATTGAATTGTAAGAAACAGAAACAAAAGGCTAATTCATCTTCCATCAATACAAATGTAATTCATCTCAAAAACCTGTTTTTTTTAATCCTGATTTTGTATTGCATTTTCTATACTTACCAAGAAAAAAAATGTAGGGAAGGCCATTGCGGCTGGGCATCGTTTGGCCAAGAAACGAGCGCCTCTTGATGACATTACAAATCAAAAGAATACGACTCAAAAGGGGTCAAGAAACTCCATTTCATCGTCTACTGCCGATTCCCGCAATACAAATTTATCCCAATTTCTCTTCTGGGATTGATTCTGCTTGCTGATTTCGTGGGAGAAAGGCTTGCTGATTTCGTGGGAGAAAGGCTTGCTAATAAATGGAATTGTTCTATAGCTCAACCGACACCTCGGGTTTTCTTGTTTACTACGTCGTAAATCTTCCGACGTGATAGATTTCCTCAAAGAAGGAAAGGAGAGACTGGCGGGTTTGAGAGTTATAGTTCTACTTCTAGGAAGGAAGAGACTATCGGAAGCGTGTCTCGGCCAGGCTCGAAACAGATGGTAGAACGTAATGTCTCTTATTTGGCTTGGTTCAGTTCATCAAGCCATTACAAAACAAGTCCAGCGGAGACAAAGAAAGAAGCCATTTTGACGGTGTTTTCTGATAGGAACGGTATAACAGAAGGCAGCTATTAAATTGTTGAGTCAGTTTGTTAGTGTCTACGTGGCAATTCAGTTAGAATTGCACAGCTGTATTCGGTGAGCTGGCTTTATAAATAGCCAGACTAGCGCCATTTGCGGTTTATCAAAGAAATATACAAACATTCGTTCTTGTTTTCTCTTCTTCTTGGTTGTGACTCTGAGGTTGAAAGATAGAGTCCTATCATTGGTATCAGAGCCATTGATCCTCTAAGCTGTTCCCTTGGTATATGACCCGTGCCCGTACCCGATCGACAACAATGGAAGCTAGGATGACAGCGCTTGAAGCTGCTAATGCCAAGACCCAGCTCCTTCTGGAAGCAATCCAACATCTTCTTGAGGATAAGTTCGCAGCCATTGACAGACGCTTCGAGTCAATCGAATCGCGTCGGGAGGGTTCTACCCTTTCTGAGCAGATTTGTACACACCCATCTGAGGAAGACGATGGCGACGGCGGTCGCAGGCGAGGAGGTGTGGATCATCGAGAGAGAGAGAGGGCTTCTCCTCTGGAGAATCGCATGCCTTTCATCAAAATGGATTTCCCTCGGTTCAATGATGGTGACGACCCAGTTGGGTGGATTTATAAAGCGGAACAGTATTTTGATTATTTTTCAGTGATGCCGGAGAAAAAAATCAAAATGGTTTCCTTCCACCTTGATCGAGAGGCCCTACAGTGGTTCCAGTGGGAAGATTGTGTTTCGTCCTGCTCCACATGGGAAGATTTCACGAAGGCATTCTGCAGAGAGTTTGGTCCGCATGGGTTTGAAGATTTTGCAGAGGCTCTCTTTAAACTCCGGCAGACGGGACCCTTGAAGGAGTATATTGCTGAATTCAGGAGGTTAGCAACTCGAATTCATGATCTTAGCCCATCCCTTCGGCTAAGCTGTTTCGTTGGTGGTTTACGGGAAGGACTCAAGCAGGATGTCAAGCTGCTACGTCCAACCACAGTCCACGAAGCCATGAATTTCGCTCATGAAGTGGATGCTAAATTCCAGAAAGTGAGGTTTGCACATTCTTCTGTTAATTCTAGTTCAACATTGCCTCATTTACCATCACAGCATGACGTAGTTCCTGCTAGAATTAGAGCTGAAGTCACTCCTCGTAAGGATATGCCTTTCAAGAAGCTAACACCCGAGGAGATCCAATATAAGAGGCAGAATAACCTCTGCTTTTATTGTGATGCAAAATTTGTTAGAGGACATAAGTGTGCTAGTAAACAAATTTTGCTGTTAGATTTGCGTTATAACAGTTCGGAGGAGGAGGAAATAGCCCATGAATTACAACAAATTGAACAAGCAACTGAGGCAAATATCACAGCATCACATCAGTCACAGTAAGGATCACAATCACCTTCTAAGAAGCGATTATGAGAAGGGTTCTGTTAGGATTTTGACCTATATTCTGGTTTGGTGGTTTTTGAAGTTCATTGAATTGTATGTTGGGATTCTGACTGGTATTTTGGGGGCTGATTTGGGAGATTCGTGGAGAGCATGGTTAGAGTTTGTGTGGGACTGTCTACAAATGGAAACTGATTTTAATTCCAGAATTCATTCCAGATGAAGCCAACGCATTCTTCTGGCGTTATAAGAATTCTGTTCTTTTAATGTTTTGCTTTTATAAGTTTTCAATTCTTGTAAACTTAGTTTTACAGAGGAGGGTAATGATAGGAACGGTATAACAGAAGGCAGCTATTAAATTGTTGAGTCAGTTTGTTAGTGTCTACGTGGCAATTCAGTTAGAATTGCACAGCTGTATTCGGTGAGCTGGCTTTATAAATAGCCAGACTAGCGCCATTTGCGGTTTATCAAAGAAATATACAAACATTCGTTCTTGTTTTCTCTTCTTCTTGGTTGTGACTCTGAGGTTGAAAGATAGAGTCCTATCATTTTCGCTTTCAGTCTGTAATTCTATCTTCAGGCTTAGTCCAGTCCGGATCCATGGTGGGTTTTTCTTTTCTCATTTCCTTCTAAATTTTATCATGTTTTTTTTTGCCTAGCTTCAAGAAATTAAAGAACATTCAATGGGTCTTCTGTATCTTTGTGTTCTTTTTATTGCTTGTTGCCTGTTGGCTTTTTGTGGTCTTATTTTTTAATTCTTTAGGTGTTCTGGGTTTTCTTGCTAAGTCTTGAAAACGGGTAGTTTTTGGTTGCATTTATTCTTGATGTGCTTGTTTGGCGATGAAGTTTAATAAAAAAAGGGAGATAATAAATGTTAAAGAATTCATAATTACTTGGAACCAGAAAAAAAGGCTTGAAAACTTCCTTAGGGGTTCTGGGTTTTCTTGCTAACCCGTTAGGGTTTTGATATTTTCTTATGTTCATTGAAGAAAATTCGTGAGTCTTGAAAACAAGTAGTTCTTGGTTGCATCTATTCTTGATGTGCTTGTTTGGCGATGAAGTTGAATATTAAAAGGGAGATAATAAATGTTAAAAAAAGGCTTAAAATTTTTTAAGTTTTTTTTATTATTATTATTGTTGTTGTAGGAGCATTAAAAATATTTAATTATTTCATTCGTTTATTCAAAAACTGTTATGTTGTTATATCTGTGTCAATTGCAATTAATTCATTTTCTCTTCATAGTGACATCGGAGCATCACCAAGTATTAAACTTTGATCCCTCGATGGCTCTGCGTTTGGTTGAATCACCTTAGACAATGAATTTCCGATTGAGTTCTCAAGTGCTAATGGCTAAGTGAATTTTCTCTTTACTCTTTTCTAATGTTTGATTAAGCTTGTGTATTTGTTCTAATATTCAGAGAATTAGTTTATCCTAACTGAATTTTATAATGGCAGACACCATTCTCAAACAAAATTGTCAAGGTGAAGAAGGGACCTTGTACTTCTAAATAGCAATGCATGTTTTCACTGGAAATACTTTACATACATTCTTAAATGTGAAATCAAGAAGAATTGGTGTTTGTAAGGTGATCTCTATCCCAAGAAGAGATGCAACTATCTTTAGTGTTGATGTTGTTTCTGTTCCATGCAACATGGAACTTCAAGTAAATCTGATGATCTTTCATTTTCTTTAGATGAATCAATGTCCAACTGTGTTTCTTTTAAGAGCCTTGAAGTTAAATATTTTAATGCATGCTATTTTTTTCCCTTACTTCTAATATAGTGTAGATGTTTACAGAAAATATGTGCATTAGAGCTGCACTTGTTGATAAAGAAATAAATGATAAAATTGTTAATGTTGATGTAGTAATAAGAAGAAATTTCAGATTCATGTACTAATAGGTTTCTGAAATAGACGCAATAAAAGACAATGTATATACTTAATTGAGTTTATCCATTGGATCAATTTACTACAATTATAAATCCAGTCTAGGTTCTCTCATTCTATCTCTTTTAAACTCAATTGTGCATATACACTTTATGCATGCATTAAATAATGCTCGACCAATTAAGGAAATATGTTTGACTCCACCTTTCACTTTTTGTATGGTAGATTATATTTTTTTTTTATGTCTTATTATATTAGTTTTACCTCCCAGGAAATTATCCTAGCTTTGACCCTGCCTACACCCACTCATTCTCTTCCCCTAACACCATCCAATCCTCTTCTACTTTCAGCGACTCCAACAACAATGACAATACTAGTAAGGAAGCAATATACACATGAAGGGACCTCTGAGTTGTAATTGAAACACGAAACTGGTTCATCTTCGATGACATGCCATCATCATTTATGATAGGGTCAATTGTGGGCAAGAGGTTTTATGCACAAGTGATGACTAGAGAGGATGATGGCAATGGATAAAGTGTGATGCTTGATCATAGGAATCTTAAAACTCCTAAAAGGCCTCTCGAGTTGCCCACTTTAGCTCTTGGGATTATCAGGTTTGGTTTTATTGCTTCACTTATGATTATTGCTTTATTTCAGTTGTGTTGTCTTTTTAAGAGCTGAATTGAGCTTTTTCTCTTTGCTTATTTCTTGTCCAGTGTATTATAGTTGATCAATTGAATGTTCCTATATTTCTTATTGGTCAAAACACTTTGAATTGGAGTTATGATATTCATATTTAATTGGTTATGGACTAATTTATAGTAACTCAGATGGGCTTTTAGGAAGATTCTATATTTAGCCTTTCATTTAGGGTTTATTCCATGTTTTTGGATATGAAATATGTTTGTCATTCATTTGACAACAAAGGTCAAATAGAAGCAATTCAAAAGTTGCTTGTAGGTTGAAATTAACATCATTATACCCCCCCCCCCCCCCCCCCTCTTTTGGTGTTATCGTACTCTTTCTACCACACATCTTTGAATATGCATCATTTAACTTTAGTTGTCTTATGAATTAGAAATGTTAGATTTGAGTATCCTATCTGAGCATACATATCTTAATTTTTATGATGTAGATTAAACTCTGAATGGTTTATGATATTACTTGTATGTTATTGTGGGCAACATGAGTTTCGAATTTTTTTAAAAGGTTCTGGTTGTTATCATGCTGGTAATAAGTCCAATAAAAATGCTTTAAACTATCTATCTGCACTTCATGTTTGTTTTTATCTTTTCCTAAGTTTTTTTACTCTCTTTCGTTGATATATTTACATATAATGTCGCATTCCATAAGGACCACAGTGATGCCTTAACATTGTATCTAATGTTTGCCTTTATCTTAGTAGCTTGCAAACCGAAGTGATCTTCTAGGACATGCGCTCTCACATCACGAGGTATTTCATCACTTGTAGGTTGAAATTAACACCTTGAGTTTTGGTTATATCATTTTGTACAAGAGTTCAACCATGGACATTGTTAAGATCACTTTCTTTCACATTTGCCCTATCATTATACTATTTAAAATTTGCATTCACGCATCTTTCATGCCTATTGACGTGCTTATACTCTATTTCGTGCAATCCACCACTCTTGGTATCATGTCTCTCTATTCTCATCATCATACATACCTTGCACCCCCCCCTCTTTTGGTGTTATCGTACTCTTTCTACCACACATCTTTGAATATGCATCATTTAACTTTAGTTGGCTTATGAATTAAAAATGTTAGATTTGAGTACCGTAATTGAGGATACAAATCTTAATTTTTATGATGTAGATTAAGCTCTGAATGGTTTATGATATTACTTGTATGTTATTGTGGGCAACTTGAGTTTCGAATTTTTTAAAAAGGTTCTGGTTGTTATGATGCTGATAATAAGTCCAATAAAAATGCTTTAAACTATCATTGTGCACTTCATGTTGTTTTTTATCTTTTCCTTAGTTTTTTTACTCTCTTTCGTTGATATATTTACATATAATGTCGCTTTCCATAAGGACCACGGTGATGCCTTAACATTGTATCGAATGTTTGCCTTCATCTTAGTAGCTTTCAAAACGAATTGATCTTCTAGGACATGCCCTCTCACATCACGAGGTATTTCATCACTTTTTGGTGAAATTAACATCTTGAGTTTTGGTTATATCATTTTGTACAAGAGTTAAACCATGGATATTGTTAATATCACTTTCTTTCACATTTGCACTATCATTATACTATTTAAAATTTGCATTCACGGATCTTTCATGCCTATTGACGTGCTTACACTCTATTTCGTGCAATCCATCACTCTTAGTATCATGTCTCTCTATTCTCATCATCAAACGTACCTTGCGCCCCCCCCCTCTTTTGGTGTTATCACACTCTTTCTACCACACATCTTTGAATATGCATCATTTAACTTTAGTTGGCTTATGAATTAGAAATGTTAGATTTGAGTATCCTATCTGAGCATACAGATCTTAATTTTTATGATGTAGATTAAGCTCTGAATGGTTTATGATATTACTTGTATGTTATTGTGGGCAACTTGAGTTTCGAATTTTTTAAAAAGGTTCTGGTTGTTATGATGCTGGTAATAAGTCCAATAAAAATGCTTTAAACTATCATTGTGCACTTCATGTTGTTTTTTATCTTTTCCTTAGGTTTTTACTCTCTTTCGTTGATATATTTACATATAATGTCGCTTTCCATAAGGACCACAGTGATGCCTTAACATTGTATCTAATGTTTGCCTTCATCTTAGTAGCTTGCAAACCGAAGTGATCTTCTAGGACATGCGCTCTCACATCACGAGGTATTTCATCACTTGTAGGTTGAAATTA
This sequence comes from Salix caprea, assembly GCA_964035475.1. Taxonomy (NCBI): domain Eukaryota; kingdom Viridiplantae; phylum Streptophyta; class Magnoliopsida; order Malpighiales; family Salicaceae; genus Salix; species Salix caprea. The sequence goes on along the minus strand of OZ037748.1, from coordinate 10,672,677 downwards.
ACACCTTGAGTTTTGGTTATATCATTTTGTACAAGCGTTAAAGCATGGATATTGTTAAGATCACTTTCTTTCACATTTGCACTATCATTATACTATTTAAAATTTGCATTCACGCATCTTTCATGCCTATTGACATGCTTATACTCTATTTCGTGCAATCCATCACTCTTAGTATCATGTCTCTCTATTCTCATCATCATACGTACCTTGCACCCCCCCTCTTTTGGTGTTATCGCCCTCTTTCTACCACATATCTTTGAATATGCATCATTTAACTTTAGTTGGCTTATGAATTAGAAATGTTAGATTTGAGTATCGTAATTGAGCATACAGATCTTAATTTTTATGATGTAGTAATACCTCTGAATGGTTTATGATATTACTTGTATGTTATTGTCGCCAACTTGAGTTTTGAATTTTTTAAAAAGGTTCTGGTTGTTATGATGCTGGTAATAAGTCTAATAAAAATGTTTTAAACTATCTATCTGCACTTCATGTTGTTTTTTATCTTTTCCTTAGTTTTTTTACTCTCTTTCGTTGATATATTTACATATAATGTCGCTTTCCATAAGGACCACGGTAATGCCTTAACATTGTATCTAATGTTTGCCTTCATCTTAGTAGCTTGCAAACCGAAGCGATCTTCTAGGACATGCGCTCTCACATCACGAGGTATTTCATCACTTGTAGGTTGAAATTAACACCTTGAGTTTTGGTTATATCATTTTGTACAAGCGTTAAACCATGGACATTGTTAACATCACTTTGTTTCACATTTGCACTATCATTATACTATTTAAAATTTGCATTCACGCATCTTTCATGCCTATTGACGTGCTTATACTCTATTTCATGCAATCCATCACTCTTGGTATCATGTCTCTCTATTCTCATCATCATACGTACCTTGCACCCCCCCTTTCTTTTGGTGTTATCGTACGCTTTCTACCACACATCGTTGAATATGCATCATTTAACTTTAGTTGGCTTATGAATTAGAAATGTTAGATTTGAGTATCGTAATTGAGCATACAAATTTTAATTTTTATGATGTAGATTAAACTCTGAATGGTTTATGATATTACTTGTATGTTATTGTGGGCAACTTGAGTTTCGAATTTTTTAAAAAGGTTCTGGTTGTTATGATGCTGGTTATAAGTCCAATAAAAATGCTTTAAACTATCTATCTGCAATTCATGTTTGTTTTTATCTTTTCCTAAGTTTTTTTACTCTCTTTCGTTGATATATTTACATATAATGTCGCTTTCCATAAGGACCACGGTGATGCCTTAACATTGTATCGAATGTTTGCCTTCATCTTAGTAGCTTGCAAAACGAATTGATCTTCTAGGACATGCCCTCTCACATCTCGAGGTATTTCATCACTTGTAGGTTGAAATTAACAGCTTGAGTTTTGATAATATCATTTTGAACAAGCGTTAAACCATGGACATTGTTAACATCACTTTGTTTCATATTTGCACTATCATTATACTATTTAAAATTTGCATTCACGCATCTTTCATGCCTATTGACGTGCTTATACTTTCTTTCGTGCAATCCATCACTCTTGGTATCATGTCTCTCTATTCTGATCATCATACGTACCTTGCACCCCCCCCCTCTTTTGGTGTTATCGTACTCTTTCTACCACACATCTTTGAATATGCATCATTTAACTTTAGTTGTCTTATGAATTAGAAATGTTAGATTTGAGTATCGTAATTGAGCATACAAATCTTAATTTTTATGATGTAGATTAAGCTCTGAATGGTTTATGATATTACTTGTATGTTATTGTCGGCAACTTGAGTTTTGGATTTTTTAAAAAGGTTCTGGTTGTTATGATGGTGGTATTTACATATAATGTCGGTTTCCATAAGGACCACGGTAATGCCATATCATTGTATCTAATGTTTGCTTTCATCATAGTAGCTTGCAAACCGAAGTGATCTTCTAGGACATGCGCTCTCACATCACGAGGTATTTCATCACTTGTAGGTTGAAATTAACAGCTTGAGTTTTGGTAATATCATTTTCTACAAGCGTTAAACAATGGACATTGTGAACATCACTTTGTTTCACATTTGCACTATCATTATACTATTTAAAATTTGCATTCACGCATCTTTGATGCCTAATGACGTGCTTATACTCTATTTCGTGCAATCCATCACTCTTGGTATCATGTCTCTCTATTCTCATCATCATACGTACCTTGCACCCCCCCTCTTCTGGTGTTATCGTACTCTTTCTACCACACATCTTTGAATATGCATCATTTAACTTTAGTTGGCTTATGAATTAGAAATGTTAGATTTGAGTATCGTAATTGAGCATACAAATCTTAATTTTTATGATGTAGATTAAGCTCTGACTGGTTTATGATATTAGTTGTATGTTATTGTGGGCAACTTGAGTTTCGAATTTTTTAAAAAGGTTCTGGTTGTTATGATGCTGGTAATAAATCCAATAAAAATGTTTTAAACTATCTATCTGCACTTCATGTTTTTTTACTCTCTTTTCGTTGATATATTTACATATAATGTCGCTTTCCATAAGGACCACGGTGATGCCTTAACATTGTATCGAATGTTTGCCTTCATCTTAGTAGCTTGCAAAACGAATTGATCTTCTAGGACATGCCCTCTCACATCTCGAGGTATTTAATCACTTGTAGGTTGAAATTAACAGCTTGAGTTTTGGTAATATCATTTTATACAAGCGTTAAACCATGGACATTCTTAACATCACTTTGTTTCACATTTGCACTATCATTATAGTATTTAAAATTTGCAAGCTACTAAGATGAAATACCTCGAGATGTGATGAAATACCTACAAGTGACATATTGACGTGCTTACACTCTATTTCGTGCAATCCATCTCTCTTGGTATCATGTCTCTCAATTCTCATCATCATACGTACCTTGCACCCCACCCTTCTTTTGGTGTTATCGTACTCTTTCTACCACACCTCTTTGAATATGCATCATTTAACTTTAGTTGGCTTATGAATTAGAAATGTTAGATTTGAGTATCGTAATTGAGCATACAAATCTTAATTTTTATGATGTAGATTAAGCTCTGAATGGTTTATGATATTACTTGTATGTTATTGTGGGCAACTTGAGTTTCGAATTTTTTTAAAATGTTCTGGTTGTTATGGTGCTGGTAATAAGTCCAATAAAAATGCTTTAAACTATCTATTTGCACTTCATGTTAGTTTTTATCTTTTCCTAAGTTTTTTTGCTCTCTTTTCGTTGATATATTTACATATAATATCGCTTTCCATAAGGACCACGGTGATGCCTTAACATTGTATCGAATGTTTGCCTTCATCTTAGTAGCTTCCAAACCGAAGTGATCTTCAAGGACATGCGCTCTCACATCACGAGGTATTTCATCACTTGTAGGTTGAAATTAACACCTTGAGTTTTGGTTATATCATTTTGTACAAGCGTTAAAGCATGGATATTGTTAAGATCACTTTCTTTCACATTTGCACTATCATTATACTATTTAAAATTTGCATTCACGCATCTTTCATGCCTATTGACGTGCTTATACTCTATTTCGTGCAATCCATCACTCTTGGTATCATGTCTCTCTATTCTCATCATCATACGTACCTTGCACCCCCCCTTCTTTTGGTGTTATCGTACTCTTTCTACCACACATCGTTGAATATGCATCATTTAACTTTAGTTGGCTTATGAATTAGAAATGTTAGATTTGAGTATCGTAATTGAGCATACAAATCTTAATTTTTATGATGTAGATTAAGCTCTAATGGTTTATGATATTACTTGTATGTTATTGTTGGCAACTTGAGTTTCGAATTTTTTAAAAAGGTTCTGGTTGTTATGATGCTGTAATAAGTCCACAAAAATGCTTTAAACTATTTATCTGCACTTCATGTTAGTTTTTATCTTTTCCTAAGTTTTTTTGCTCTCTTTTCGTTGATATATTTACATATAATATCGCTTTCCATAAGGACCACGGTGATGCCTTAACATTGTATCGAATGTTTGCCTTCATCTTAGTAGCTTGCAAAACGAATTGATCTTCTAGGACATGCCCTCTCACATCTCGAGGTATTTCATCACTTGTAGGTTGAAATTAACAGCATGAGTTTTGGAATATCATTTTGTACAAGCGTTAAACCATGGACATTCTTAACATCACTTTGTTTCACATTTGCACTATCATTATACTATTTAAAATTTGCATTCACGCATCTTTCATGCCTATTGACGTGCTTATACTCTATTTCATGCACTCCATCACTCTTGGTATCATGTCTCTCTATTCTCATCATCATACGTACCTTGCACCCCCCCTTTCTTTTGGTGTTATCGTACTCTTTCTACCACACATCGTTGAATATGCATCATTTAACTTTAGTTGGCTTATGAATTAGAAATGTTAGATTTGACTATCGTAATTGAGCATACAAATCTTAATTTTTAAAAACTAACATGAAGTGCAGATAAATAGTTTAAAGCATTTTTGTGGACTTATTACAGCATCATAACAACCAGAACCTTTTTAAAAAATTCAAAACTCAAGTTGCCCACAATAACATACTAGTAATATCATAAACCATTCAGAGCTTAATCTACATCATAAAAATTAAGATTTGTATGCTCAATTACGATACTCAAATCTAACATTTCTAATTCATAAGCCAACTAAAGTTAAATGATGCATATTCAACGATGTGTGGTAGAAAGAGTACGATAACACCAAAAGAAAGGGGGGGTGCAAGGTACGTATGATGATGAGAATAGAGAGACATGATACCAAGAGTGATGGATTGCACGAAATAGAGTATAAGCACGTCAATAGGCATGAAAGATGCGTGAATGCAAATTTTAAATACTATAATGATAGTGCAAATGTGAAACAAAGTGATGTTAAGAATGTCCATGGTTTAACGCTTGTACAAAATGATATTACCAAAACTCAATCTGTAAATTTCAACCTACAAGTGATGAAATAACTCATGATGTGAGAGCGCATGTCCTTGAAGATCACTTCGGTTTGGAAGCTACTAAGATGAAGGCAAACATTCGATACAATGTTAAGGCATCACCGTGGTCCTTATGGAAAGCGATATTATATGTAAATATATCAACGAAAAGAGAGCAAAAAAACTTAGGAAAAGATAAAAACTAACATGAAGTGCAGATAAATAGTTTAAAGCATTTTTGTGGACTTATTACAGCATCATAACAACCAGAACCTTTTTAAAAAATTCAAAACTCAAGTTGCCCACAATAACATACTAGTAATATCATAAACCATTCAGAGCTTAATCTACATCATAAAAATTAAGATTTGTATGCTCAATTACGATACTCAAATCTAACATTTCTAATTCATAAGCCAACTAAAGTTAAATGATGCATATTCAACGATGTGTGGTAGAAAGAGTACGATAACACCAAAAGAAGGGGAGGGTGCAAGGTACGTATGATGATGAGAATAGAGAGACATGATACCAAGAGTGATGGATTGCACGAAATAGAGTATAAGCACGTCAATAGGCATGAAAGATGCGTGAATGCAAATTTTAAATAGTATAATGATAGTGCAAATGTGAAACAAAGTGATGTTAACAATGTCCATGGTTTAACGCTTGTACAAAATGATATTGCCAAAACTCAAGCTGTTAATTTCAACCTACAAGTGATGAAATACCTCGAGATGTGAGAGGGCATGTCCTAGAAGATCAATTCGTTTTGCAAGCTACTAAGATGAAGGCAAACATTCGATACAATGTTAAGGCATCACCGTGGTCCTTATGGAAAGCGACATTATATGTAAATATATCAACGAAAAGAGAGTAAAAAAACTTAGGAAAAGATAAAAACTAACATGAAGTGCAGATAGATAGTTTAAAGCATTTTTATTGGACTTATTACCAGCATCATAACAACCAGAACCTTTTTAAAAAATTGGAAACTCAAGTTGCCCACAATAACATACAAGTAATATCATAAACCATTCAGAGCTTAATCTACATCATAAAAATTAAGATTTGTATGCTCAATTACGATACTCAAATCTAACATTTCTAATTCATAAGCCAACTAAAGTTAAATGATGCATATTCAAAGAGGTGTGGTAGAAAGAGTACGATAACACCAAAAGAAGGGTGGGGTGCAAGGTACGTATGATGATGAGAATTGAGAGACATGATACCAAGAGAGATGGATTGCACGAAATAGAGTGTAAGCACGTCAATAGGCATGAAAGATGTGTGAATGCAAATTTTAAATAGTATAATGATAGTGCAAATTTGAAACAAGTGATGTTAACAATGTCCATGGTTTAACGCTTGTACAAAATGATATTACCAAAACTCAATCTGTAAATTTCAACCTACAAGTGATGAAATACCTCGAGATGTGAGAGGGCATGACCTAGAAGATCAATTCGTTTTGCAAGCTACTAAGATGAAGGCAAACATTCGATACAATGTTAAGGCATCACCGTGGTCCTTATGGAAAGCGACATTATATGTAAATATATCAACGAAAAGAGAGTAAAAAAACTTAGGAAAAGATAAAAACTAACATGAAGTGCAGATAGATAGTTTAAAGCATTTTTATTGGACTTATTACCAGCACCATAACAACCAGAACATTTTTAAAAAATTCGAAACTCAAGTTGCCCACAATAACATACAAGTAATATAGTAAACCATTCAGAGCTTAATCTACATCATAAAAATTAAGATTTGTATGCTCAATAACGATACTCAAATCTAACATTTCTAATTCATAAGCCAACTAAAGTTAAATGATGCATATTCAAAGATGTGTGGGAGAAAGAGTACGATAACGCCAAAAGAAGGGGGGGGGGGGGGTGCAAGGTACGTATGATGATGAGAATAGAGAGACATGATACCAAGAGTGATGGAGTGCACGAAATAGAGTATAAACACGTCAATAGGCATGAAAGATGCGTGAATGCAAATTTTAAATAGTATAATGATAGAGCAAATGTGAAACAAAGTGATGTTAACAATGTCCATGGTTTAACGCTTGTACAAAATGATATTACCAAAACTCAAGCTGTTAATTTCAACCTACAAGTGATGAAATACCTCGAGATGTGAGAGGGCATGTCCTAGAAGATCAATTCGTTGTGCAAGCTACTAAGATGAAGGCAAACATTCGATACAATGTTAAGGCATCACCGTGGTCCTTATGGAAAGCGACATTATATGTAAATATATCAACGAAAAGAGAGTAAAAAAACTTAGGAAAAGATAAAAACTAACATGAAGTGCAGATAGATAGTTTAAAGCATTTTTATTGGACTTATTACCAGCACCAGAACATTTTAAAAAAATTCGAAACTCAAGTTGCCCACAATAACATACAAGTAATATCATAAACCATTCAGAGCTTAATCTACATCATAAAAATTAAGATTTGTATGCTCAATTACGATACTCAAATCTAACATTTCTAATTCATAAGCCAACTAAAGTTAAATGATGCATATTCAAAGATGTGTGGGAGAAAGGGTACGATAACACCAAAAGAAGGGGGGGGTGCAAGGTACGTATGATGATGAGAATAGAGAGACATGATACCAAGAGTGATGAATTGCACGAAATAGAGTATAAGCACGTCAATAGGCATGAAAGATGCGTGAATGCAAATTTTAAATAGTATAATGATACTGCAAATGTGAAACAAAGCAAAATGATATTACCAAAACTCAAGCTGTTAATTTCAACCTACAAGTGATGAAATACCTCGTGTTGTGAGAGCGCATGTCCTAGAAGATCACTTCGGTTTGCAAGCTACTAAGATGAAGGCAAACATTCGATACAATGTTAAGGCATCACCGTGGTCCTTATGGAAAGCGACATTATATGTAAATATATCAACGAAAAGAGAGTAAAAAAACTTAGGAAAAGATAAAAACTAACATGAAGTGCAGATTGATAGTTTAAAGCATTTTTATTGGACTTATTACCAGCACCATAACAACCAGAACATTTTAAAAAAATTCGAAACTCAAGTTGCCCACAATAACATACAAGTAATATCATAAACCATTTAGAGCTTAATCTACATCATAAAAATTAAGATTTGTATGCTCAATTACGATACTCAAATCTAACATTTCTAATTCATAAGCCAACTACAGTTAAATGATGCTTATTCAAAGATGTGTGGGAGAAAGAGTACGATAACACCAAAAGAAGGGGGGGGGGGTGCAAGGTACGTATGATGATGACAATAGAGAAACATGATACCAAGAGTGATGGATTGCACGAAATAGAGTATAAACACGTCAATAGGCATGAAAGATGCGTGAATGCAAATTTTAAATAGTATAATGATAGTGCAAATGTGAAACAAAGTTATGTTAACAATGTCCATGGTTTAACGCTTGTACAAAATGATATTACCAAAACTCAAGCTGTTAATTTCAACCTACAAGTGATGAAATACCTCGAGATGTGAGAGGGCATGTCCTAGAATATCACTTCGGTTTGGAAGCTACTAAGATGAAGGCAAACATTCCATACAATGTTAAGGCATCACCGTGGTCCTTATGGAAAGCGACATTATATGTAAATATATCAACGAAAAGAGAGCAAAAAAACTTAGGAAAAGATAAAAACTAACATGAAATGCAGATAGATAGTTTAAAGCATTTTTATTGGACTTATTACCTGCATCATAACAACCAGAACCTTTTTAAAAAATTCGAAACTCAAGTTGCCCACAATAACATACAAGTAATATCATAAACCATTCAGAGCTTAATCTACATCATAAAAATTAAGATTTGTATGCTCAATTACGATACTCAAATCTAACATTTCTAATTCATAAGCCAACTAAAGTTAAATGATGCATATTCAAAGATGTGTGGTAGAAAGAGTACGATAACACCAAAAGAAGGGGGGGTGCAAGGTACGTATGATGATGAGAATTGAGAGACATGATACCAAGAGAGATGGATTGCACGAAATAGAGTGTAAGCACGTCAATAGGCATGAAAGATGCGTGAATGCAAATTTTAAATAGTATAATGATAGTGGAAATGTGAAACAAAGTGCTGTTAAGAATGTCCATGGTTTAACGCTTGTACAAAATGATATTACCAAAACTCAAGGTATTAATTTCAACCTACAAGTGATGAAATACCTCGTGATGTGAGAGCGCATGTCCTAGAAGATCAATTCGTTTTGCAAGCTACTAAGATGAAGGCAAACATTCGATACAATGTTAAGGCATCACCGTGGTCCTTATGGAAAGCGACATTATATGTAAATATATCAACGAAAAGAGAGTAAAAAAACTTAGGAAAAGATAAAAACTAACATGAAGTGCAGAGAGATATTTTAAAGCATTTTTATTGGACTTATTACCAGCACCATAACAACCAGAACATTTTAAAAAAATTCGAAACTCAAATTGCCCACAATAACATACAAGTAATATCATAAACCATTCAGAGCTTAATCTACATCATAAAAATTAAGATTTGTATGCTCAATTACGATACTCAAATCTAACATTTCTAATTCATAAGCCAACTAAAGTTAAATGATGCATATTCAAAGATGTGTGGTAGAAAGAGTACGATAACACCAAAAGAAGGGTGGGGTGCAAGGTACGTATGATGATGAGAATAGAGAGACATGATACCAAGAGTGATGGAGTGCACGAAATAGAGTATAAACACGTCAATAGGCATGAAAGATGCGTGAATGCAAATTTTAAATAGTATAATGATAGAGCAAATGTGAAACAAAGTGATGTTAAGAATGTCCATGGTTTAACGCTTGTACAAAATGATATTACCAAAACTCAAGCTGTTAATTTCAACCTACAAGTGATGAAATACCTCGAGATGTGAGAGGGCATGTCCTAGAAGATCAATTCGTTTTGCAAGCTACTAAGATGAAGGCAAACATTCGATACAATGTTAAGGCATCACCGTGGTCCTTATGGAAAGCGACATTATATGTAAATATATCAACGAAAAGAGAGTAAAAAAACTTAGGAAAAGATAAAAACTAACATGAAGTGCAGATAGATAGTTTAAAGCATTTTCATTGGACTTATTACCAGCATCATAACAACCAGAACCTTTTTAAAAAATTGGAAACTCAAGTTGCCCACAATAACATACAAGTAATATCATAAACCATTCAGAGCTTAATCTACATCATAAAAATTAAGATTTGTATGCTCAATTACGATACTCAAATCTAACATTTCTAATTCATAAGCCAACTAAAGTTAAATGATGCATATTCAAAGATGTGTGGGAGAAAGGGTACGATAACACCAAAAGAAGGGGGGGGTGCAAGGTACGTATGATGATGAGAATAGAGAGACATGATACCAAGAGTGATGAATTGCACGAAATAGAGTATAAGCACGTCAATAGGCATGAAAGATGCGTGAATGCAAATTTTAAATAGTATAATGATACTGCAAATGTGAAACAAAGCAAAATGATATTACCAAAACTCAAGCTGTTAATTTCAACCTACAAGTGATGAAATACCTCGTGTTGTGAGAGCGCATGTCCTAGAAGATCACTTCGGTTTGCAAGCTACTAAGATGAAGGCAAACATTCGATACAATGTTAAGGCATCACCGTGGTCCTTATGGAAAGCGACATTATATGTAAATATATCAACGAAAAGAGAGTAAAAAAACTTAGGAAAAGATAAAAACTAACATGAAGTGCAGATAGATAGTTTAAAGCATTTTTATTGGACTTATTACCAGCACCATAACAACCAGAACATTTTAAAAAAATTCGAAACTCAAGTTGCCCACAATAACATACAAGTAATATCATAAACCATTCAGAGCTTAATCTACATCATAAAAATTAAGATTTGTATGCTCAATTACGATACTCAAATCTAACATTTCTAATTCATAAGCCAACTAAAGTTAAATGATGCATATTCAAAGATGTGTGGGAGAAAGAGTACGATAACGCCAAAAGAAGGGGGGGGGGGGGGGTGCAAGGTACGTATGATGATGAGAATAGAGAGACATGATACCAAGAGTGATGGAGTGCACGAAATAGAGTATAAACACGTCAATAGGCATGAAAGATGCGTGAATGCAAATTTTAAATAGTATAATGATAGAGCAAATGTGAAACAAAGTGATGTTAACAATGTCCATGGTTTAACGCTTGTACAAAATGATATTACCAAAACTCAAGCTGTTAATTTCAACCTACAAGTGATGAAATACCTCGAGATGTGAGAGGGCATGTCCTAGAAGATCAATTCGTTTTGCAAGCTACTAAGATGAAGGCAAACATTCGATACAATGTTAAGGCATCACCGTGGTCCTTATGGAAAGCGACATTATATGTAAATATATCAACGAAAAGAGAGTAAAAAAACTTAGGAAAAGATAAAAACTAACATGAAGTGCAGATAGATAGTTTAAAGCATTTTCATTGGACTTATTACCAGCATCATAACAACCAGAACCTTTTTAAAAAATTGGAAACTCAAGTTGCCCACAATAACATACAAGTAATATCATAAACCATTCAGAGCTTAATCTACATCATAAAAATTAAGATTTGTATGCTCAATTACGATACTCAAATCTAACATTTCTAATTCATAAGCCAACTAAAGTTAAATGATGCATATTCAAAGATGTGTGGGAGAAAGAGTACGATAACACCAAAAGAAGGGGGGGGTGCAAGGTACGTATGATGATGAGAATAGAGAGACATGATACCAAGAGTGATGAATTGCACGAAATAGAGTATAAGCACGTCAATAGGCATGAAAGATGCGTGAATGCAAATTTTAAATAGTATAATGATAGTGCAAATGTGAAACAAAGCAAAATGATATTACCAAAACTCAAGCTGTTAATTTCAACCTACAAGTGATGAAATACCTCGTGTTGTGAGAGCGCATGTCCTAGAAGATCACTTCGGTTTGCAAGCTACTAAGATGAAGGCAAACATTCGATACAATGTTAAGGCATCACCGTGGTCCTTATGGAAAGCGACATTATATGTAAATATATCAACGAAAAGAGAGTAAAAAAACTTAGGAAAAGATAAAAACTAACATGAAGTGCAGATAGATAGTTTAAAGCATTTTTATTGGACTTATTACCAGCACCATAACAACCAGAACATTTTAAAAAAATTTGCATTATAGGACATGCCCTCTCACATCTCGAGGTATTTTATCACTTGTAGGTTGAAATTAACAGCTTGAGTTTTGGTAATATCATTTTGTACAAGCGTTAAACCATGGACATTGTTAACATAACTTTGTTTCACATTTGCACTATCATTATACGATTTAAAATTTGCATTCACGCATCTTTCATGCCTATTGACGTGCTTATACTCTATTTCGTGCAATCCATCATTCTTGGTATCATGTCTCTCTATTCTCGTCATCATACGTACCTTTAAGCATTTGATTATCCATGTAATCAAGAAAGATCTTCATACTGTCAAAACTTTTAGCATTTTGGCAAAGAGGAAGCAAAAGCTAAATCTGATTTGTAACTAACTTTGTAGGTATTGAAAAGTGAAGGATATGTGGACGTGAAGGCAGAAAATTTATACAGTGACATTCTCATCTGGAAAACCCCTCGATGGGACCAAGTTTGTAGATCGTAAATGTAACCTCTATGGATTGAAAATACAGACTCGAACATTGACTTCTTAAGTCATTGTTACTCTCATCATTTGATTTGACTTTTTTGATTAATTTCTTTTCTCAAGCTAGGGTTTCATCATCTTTTCTCTCCCTCGATGTTTCCTAGTAGTTCACTTCATTCACTTCTTTTCCTGAAGAAAGTTCAAATCAATAATAACTAGATTTCATTTTTTATTTTTTTTGAAAAAGAAAGAAAAATGAATATCGGAATCGCTGACGAAACTAGCAAGAAACACAACCAAAAAAGGATGATGATGACCAACCCAACATCAAGCGTAATCATATAAATGATCTATTGGTTGTGCCAAGGGGTCTATTATCTGAGTTAGGGCAAAGAGACTTTAAAATGGACCGAATGAGCTAGTTCAAAGCACATAGAGTAAGATGAATCTAGAAGGACAAATGACATCTATGGAGCTTAAAATGCAGCCTCTAATTCATCTAATCCAATTTGATGAAGGTTTTCATTCAAGTTTTGCAAATGGCTGATGTGTTGTGCTCTATGACAACCTTGATTTGAGCTTATTTTTTCTAATATGACATGGAGTCCAAGTCCATTTCATTTCCTAAAGAATGGAGGATTTGAAGCATTCAAAAGAAGTTTTCTAGTCTAGAAAGGAAACCTAAAAGTCACCAACATTCAAGGCCAAATAAATCTTCTTTTATTTTATTCTTATGTGGTTGCAACTTAAACTTTTTATTTAAAATTCATATTCTGTGTTTTAGGGTTAATAAACATCTATTGGGCTTAGATACTTAGGGATTTAGGTCTAATTGTAAGTGAGCTTTTCACAAGTCCACATCTTTTGGTTATTCTAGGGTTTAACTTAGGTTAAAAACACATATGTAATCCAAGTTTCAGATTATGTTTATACTTAATGATATTCAGATTATGACAACAATTTTGTGTGCGTATGAGGTTAGAATTCTCTCTTCCTTGGTTCTCAAAGGACTGAAAATGACTTATCCAAGTTCAATTGACTTCGTGGCATCAATCCATACTTCTCGTTCCTGAATTGCTATTTGTTGGGTGGGGGTTTGTGCCTAGCTACAAGTTATCTTGTGTCACACTCCTATAAAACCAGATTTACTTGGCTATCCAGGAATTGGTGTCTTTACGTGTGTGTTGCTTGACCACGTGTTCAAAAGGTTCACATCATTTGGTATTAGAGCTTGACTCTATTAATTAGGTGATATCCTTCTAAAATATTCATTTCTTGGTGATTCTGCAAAAAACAATTCCTTAGTGTCCAATTTCTTCTTCTCCTTGAATTTGTGACATATAAAAAACAAAAAAAGTATTATTTTACTCTGTTATTGTCCCAAATATAATAATAACATAAAAAAGCAAAAGAATAGAAAAACAAAAAAACTCATTCAAAGACATTCCAAGATTAGCTCAAATTTGAAATTCTGATTACTGGGGCTCTTATCGCACCAAATATTGATTTTAGGGTTAATTTGATGTTGTTTGTTTATTTTTTCAATTTTGGGTCTAATCAGGTCTAATTCATAATGTTTTTGCATCAGTATATCAAAACTTATCGTAAATTGCTCAAATTTAATATTCTATCTATTTGAGTTGAAATCGCACTACATCACAAATTATAGCTAAATTGGACATCATTTACCTTAGGTTCCAAATTCAGGCTTAACTTGTCATAAACAAGTCTGTTTATTTTAGTTTTTTTGTCAGCTTTGAAATTCATTTTTTACATTAAGCATTTTAGGCTTAATGGTTGAATGAATGTGGTAAAGTGAAGGTTACTAAGCAATTGTCAATTGTGTTTTCTTTTTTGAAGTATTCTGATGAGGTTGTGTGATGTAGTCCCAATATTAGGGTTGTGTGTTTTCTATTAGGGTGTCCATGGCTGTTTGATTGGAAGACGATTCATGATGGGTTTAGAAATAGGTTCACTATTGTAAAGGATATTAAACCATCACTTCTGTACCTCTATCCCCAAAAAAAGTATATGACGATCAAATAAAATTAAAAAGGGAATGTGAGGATGGGAAGATTGAAAAATCATGTGAGGACAATGGTGAGAGAAGACCATCAGATTCGATTAAATCTAAATAATTAATTAAATTGGTTAAGAGTGGAGGTAAAACCCGAGGAGTGAAGAAAATAAGCTTGTGTTATGATAATAGCATGGAAACACTAAGGAAATAACCAAATTTTTATACTAAAGGAGCTTAAATTAGATGTGTTTTTTCACTAACAAGTCGATGCTCTTACTTGTGTATAAGGAGGCTTATTTAAACACTAACATGTAGATGATCTTACTTGTGTATAAGGAGACTTATTTAAATACTCACAATCTTGATTTTGTTGTTCGTAATGTATCTATTTCTCTATTGTAGGAGTATGATGATGTATTCCCTACAGGCGTCTCTAGTGGATTACCATCAATTAAGGGAATTGAGCATCAGATTGACCTTGTACCTAGAGCATTGATTCCTAATTGTCCAGCCTATAAAAGCAATCCTAATGAGACAAAAGAGTTTTAAAGGCAAGTAGATGAGTTGATGATGAAGGGGTACATCTGTGAGAGTATGAGTTCTTGTGTTGTGCTAGTGTTACTTGTGCCTTAAAAGGATGGAGCATAAAGGATATGTGTTGACTATCACGCCATTAACAATATAATGGTAAAGTATAGACATCCTATCCCTAGACTTGATGACATGCTGAATGAGTTGTATGGAGCATGTATTTTATCTAAAATTGACTTAAAAGTGGGTATTATTAGATTAGGATGAAAGTAGGTGATGAATGAAAAACAATATTTAAGACTAAACATGGTTTGTATGAGTGGTTAGTCATACTGTTTGGGCATACAAATGCACCTAGCACGTTTATGAGATTGATGAATCATGTTTTGTGTGCATTCATTAGTAAGTTTGTGGTTGTGTATTTTGATGACATCGTAATTTATAGTAAAAACTTGAATGAACATCTTGATCATTTGCATAGTGTGCTTAATATATTGTAGAATGAAAAAACTATATGCTAATTTCAATAAGCGTACCTTTTGCATGGAGAAAATATGTTTCTTGGATATGTAGTAACTGCATAGGGTATTGAGATAAATGAAAAAAAGTCAAGGCTATCCAGGATTGGCCTACACCCAAGTCTATAGCTGAGGTAAGGAATTTTCATGGATTTGCTAGCTTTTATAGGAGGTTTGTGAAAGACTTTAGAACTATTGCAACACCTTTCAACTGAAATTGTAAAAAAGTGTTAGATTTAAATGGGATGATGAACAAGATATTGTGAAGCCCGTGAATAAAATATACAAAGAGGGGAAGGATTACAATAATATAAAATGTTGTTATAATACAATTTTTTTCTTAAAAACAAATAAAAGGGGCTGAAATATAAAGAAAGGGAGAAAGATGGGGCCAAAATGGAATTAAGAAGAGATGGGACTATTAATACCCATCCCTTCTCTCATCCATGGCCCGCTGGAAACTAGAAAAGAAGGGGGGGGGGGGGGGGATTTAAAATTTTTACTTCTTGAAACTAGGAGTAAACACCCAAAATTAGTAAACCTATATAAGCCTTGAAATTCTAAAGTGGAGGCATATAATCGGGTGGAGAAGTAACAAGAAGAAAAGTGAAGAATTGGGAAAAAAAAGAGGGAGAAGAGTGGCTGACTATATAAAAGAAGAAGGCTAAGATTCTTCCAAAAGTTGTGAAGTAAAGTTTAGATTCCATACAAGTAAGGAGTTCTAATTCCAATTCCTATGATATTAACTTCAATTTGATTAGAAGTTAATAATTTTTCTTGAATTGGGAATTAGGGTTCTTTGACACAAAATATTGGAAAAATGAAAAAATTAGTGAACGGACTAGAATAAGAAATGAGTGCAAAAGAGAGGAAGGGAACTCTTCCCCCTTGGGCATGTCTCGTCAGAAAACACACCAAAGAGGGAATGAGAATTTATGAAATTGCTTAACTAATTAACTTGGTACAAATGACCTTAGGAGAACGTAAATGAGAAGGGTTTACATGAATAAAGGGTAGGCATGGCTATGACTGATGAGGAAGCAGGGATTGAAGATGAATTGGAGATACTTTCTCCATTTGCAAAACAGGGCAGATTTGTTGCCCTGTTTCCTAGGAGAATTTGGACCTAAAAACTACAAAATTTATGGAGGATCCCTTAATAGAAGTTGTAGCCGGGAGTGTTATCTTTCCAATGAGTCTAACCCTGTCGAATTTGGAGTTCTGGAACTCCAAATACAGATAAACATTTGAGGAGAGGTCAAGCTGTCACCCCTATTGGGAGATTCAGCCAAGTTGATAAAATGGAAACATTTAGCTATATTAAGGGTAGAATTTGTTTTCTTGCCCTACATAAAGTGTCTTTATCTTCAAAAAAATAAGTCGAGATCAAAATTGAGTTCATGAGGTTCACTTGGACTACCAATGAGCTGAAAAGTTAAAGGATAATAATATGGAATGTAAGTGATGGAAAAGGGGATTGCTGAAAGAGAAATAGATATTATTGCCATTGTTGTTGTTTTGTGTGATATGTGGACTAATGTGGTGCAATCGCAACCCCAATACATAGAATTTGAAGTTTCAAATTATTCTAAGGTGTTTTGCTTAGAGTTCACTAAGGCAGTGTTTCTACGGCAAAATTGAACCTCAAAATCAATATGATGTGATCTTGCCCCCAATAGACAGAATAAGAATTTTCAATTGATTCTGATGTGATTTTCTTATGTTTCACTATAGTTGTGTTTTCTGTGGCAAAAATTGAATATTAATGATCTTAATTATATTGTGCCTAGCGTTGCTATTTCTTTGTTGCAGGAGTTTGATGATATGTTCTCCGATGATACTCCCCTTGGACCACCCTTTATTCGTGTTATTGTACTTTTATCAGACATCTTTGAATATTCATAATTTGAGTTTAAATGGCTTGTGAATTAGAAATGTTAGATTTTAATATCGTATTTGAGCTTACTATTCTCAATTGTTATGATCTAGTTTAAGGTTTGAATGGTTTTGACATTACTTGTAGGTTGAAATGAACAACTTGAATTTCATTTTTTTTTTAAAAGACCTTGGTTGTTTTGATGCTGAGAATAAGTCTAATAAAAAAAGTTTAAAGAATCGTCGTGCAGTTAAAGTTGTAGTATATTTTCTTTAGTTTTTCTCTTTTCATATATATATATATATATATATATATATAATGTCAATTTCTATAAAGACCAAACCATCCCTTAACTTTGTCTTTAATGTTTACCTTCAACATAGTAGCTTGCAAGCCTAATTGAACTTCTAGGAGATGTAGTTTTCATCACTTACAAGTTGAAATTAAGATCTTGAGTTTTCGTATTATCAGTTTTTACAAGCATGGAACCATGGACATTGTTAAGATGGTGATCTTTCACAATTGCATTATCATTATACTAATCTAAATTAGCATCAACGCATCTTTCTTGCCTATTGACATGCTTATGTTTTGCTATAATGTCTCTCTATTCTCATCATCATACCTTGGACCTTGGACCTCAATATACATAATTTGATTTTGAAGGGCTTGTGAATTAGAAATGTTAGATTTTAGTATCCTTCTAGATTTTCTTTTGTTCATTTTTTATATTTGGGGACGTTACAAAACCCCTTCTCTTTCGAGTGCCTTTTATTTCTTGACTATTGTGGACGATTTTTCTTGTTTTACATGGGTTTTCTTAATGCGTCACAAAAGTGAGACACCGATTTTACTCCGTTGTGTTTTCCAATATGTTAACACCCAATTCAGTACCATAGTTCAAGCTCTTTGCTCTGATAATAGGGCTGAATTTCATTCATTATAAAAAAAAAATCTTGAGGAAGGCGTTCTTTTTCAACATTCTTGTGTATATATACCTCAGCAAAATGGTGTCGTTGAGCGCAAACATAGACATATTCTTGAAACTGCTCGCGTGCTTCACTTTCAATCTCATTTACCAATTACTTTTTGGGGAGAATGTATCCTTAGTTCAGGTCATATCATTAATCGCCTTCCCACATTATTGCTTCACAAGAAAACACCTTTGGAGATTCTTTACAAGAAACTTCTTGATTATTCTCGAACAAGAGTTTTTGGTTGCCTTCCTTTCACAACTATAGTCAATCTGATGCGAACCTCGTGATCTCGTGGTCACGCAACCCACAGCCAAGTATGAGATCTTATCCCAGAAAGCAAAAATAGGTCTGATAGGAGTGTAACACAATGGAAACCTGCCCCAAGGCACCAGCACTATTGGAATGAGTAGAATCACGCCACGAAGCCAGTTAATCTTTGATAAGTCGGATTCAGTTCTGATGTGAACCTCGTGATCACGTGGTCACGCAACCCACAACGAAGAATGAGATAAGATCCCGGAAAGCCGAAATAAGGTGTGATAGGAGTGTGACACAATGGAAACCTGCCCCAAGGCTCCAGCACTATTGGAATGAGTAGAATGACGCCACGAAGCCAGTTAATCTTCGATAAGTCGGATTCAGTTCGTTCAAGAACTAAAGAATGCAAGAATCACTCTCACACATAAACTGAAAAATTCAGAATTAAGTTTAATCAATGGCTGCCGAAATTAGGGTTACATGAGTTTAAATAGTTCTTAAAAAGTAACCCTAATGGACCTCTTATGTGGACTTAAATGAGGTCCACTGAAAACTGACCCAAAATCCTAAATTAAAAAGCCCATGACTTAATCCAAGCAAGCCTTGGATCCTAGCTGAAAACAAAGTCTTAATTAAGCCCAAACAAGCCTTGGGCTGTAGCTAACTAACTTAAATAAAGCCCATAAGGTTTATTTATTCTCTTCCATCCAGCCCATCAATCCCATGTTTCCATGTTGTAGTAGGATTCTTTTGGATCCTTTTGTTGTCCTAACTTCATGGCCCAAATAAGATTGTATTGGACCCCTCCTGCACATGGATAAGATGTACTAAGGTCTCCTCTTGATACTCCAATGGTCCTTGCAATTCTGACCGGGTTGAAACCTTCAAGACCAATGCATTCATTGCCTCTTTCAATGCCTTTGTCCTAGACCGCGTTATTGGACCATTTGGAACATGTAATGGGTCCTTGCTGGTGTTCTTGGGCTGGTCCGCATCATCCCCTCTCTCCTCGAAAGGATTCGACCTCGAATCAATATCTGTGTCAAACAATGTAAGATCAGCAACATTAAAGGTAGCACTAACACTATACTCACCTGGAAGATCAATTTTGTATGCGTTGTCATTTATTCTCTCCAAAACCTGAAATGGACCATCACCACGAGGCTGTAATTTTGATTTCCTTTGGTTAGGAAATCGTTCCTTCCGCATGTGCACCCAAACCCAATCACCGGGTTGGAAAACAACCAGTTTACGTCCCTTATTTGCTTTAGAAGCGTAAAGTCTATTCTTTTTCTCTATTTGCAGTCGAACTCCTTCATGGAGTTGTCTCACCATCTTTGCCTTCTGTTCACCATCTAAACTTACCGTTTCTTCACAAGGTAAAGGAATTAAGTCCATAGGAGTTAGTGGATTAAAACCATAAGCAATCTCAAAAGGAGAAAAACTAGTGACCCATTATGATGCGAACCTCGTGATCACGTGGTCACGCAACCCACAACCAAGAATGAGATAAGATCCCGGAAAGCCGAAATAAGGTCTGATAGGAGTGTGACACAATGGAAACCTGCCCCAAGGCACCAGCACTATTGGAATGAGTAGAATGACGCCACGAAGCCAGTTAATCTTCGATAGTCGGATTCAGTTCGTTCAAGAACTAAAGAATGCAAGAATCACTCTCACACATAAACTGAAAAGTTCAGAATTAAGTTTAATCAATTGCTGCCGAAATTAGGGTTACATGAGTTTAAATAGTTCTTAAAAAGTAACCCTAATGGACCTCTTATGTGGACTTAAAAGAGGTCCACTCAAAACTGACCCAAAATCCTAAATTGAAGAGCCCATGACTTAATCCAAGCAAGCCTTGGATCCTAGCTGAAAAAAAAGTCTTAATTAAGCCCAAACAAGCCTTGGGCTGTAGCTAACTAAATTAAATGAAGCCCATAAGGTTTATTTATTCTTTTCCATCCAGCCCATCAATCCCATGTTTCCAAGTTCTAGTAGGATTGTTTTGGCTCCTTTGTTGTCCTCACTTCATGGCCCAAATAAAGCTGGGTTGGACCCCTCCTACACATAGATACTTTAATGGTCCTTGCAATTAGGACTTGGGTGAAACCTTCAAAACCACGAATCAAGCCCCTAAACATGTAATGGGTCTTTGCTGGTGTTTCTGGGCCGGTTCGCATCACGTGCTTATACTCTATTTCATTCAATCCTTCACTCTTGGTATCATGTCTCTCTATTCTCATCATCATACATACCTTGCACCCCCCCTCTTTTGGTGTTATCACACTCTTTCTACCACACATCTTTGAATATGCATCATTTAACTTTAGTTCTCTTATGAATTAGAAATGTTAGATTTGAGTATCCTATCTGAGCATACATATCTTAATTTTTATGATGTAGATTAAGCTCTGAATGGTTTATGATATTACTTGTATGTTATTGTGGGCAACTTGAGTTTTGAATTTTTTAAAAAGGTTCTGGTTGTTATGATGCTGGTAATAAGTCCAATAAAAATGCTTTAAACTATCTATCTGCAGTTCATGTTTGTTTTTATCTTTTCCTAAGTGTTTTTACTCTCTTTCGTTGATATATTTACATATAATGTCGCTTTCCATAAGAACCACGGTAATGCCTTAACATTGTATCTAATGTTTCCCTTCATCTTAGTAGCTTGCAAACCGTAGTGATCTTCTAGGACATGCCCTCTCACATCACGAGGTATTTCATCACTTTTTGGTGAAATTAACATCTTGAGTTTTGGTTATATCATTTTGTACAAGAGTTAAACCATGGATATTGTTAATATCACTTTCTTTCACGTTTGCACTATCATTATATTATTTAAAATTTGCATTCACGCATCTTTCATGCCTATTGACGTGCTTATACTCTATTTCGTGCAATCCATCACTCTTAGTATCATGTCTCTCTATTCTCATCATCATACGTACCTTGCACCCCCCCTCTTTTGGTGTTATCGCACTCTTTCTACCACACATCTTTGAATATGCATCATTTAACTTTAGTTGGCTTATGAATTAGAAATGTTAGATTTGAGTATCCTATCTGAGCATACATATCTTAATTTTTATGATGTAGATTAAGCTCTGAATGGTTTATGATATTACTTGTATGTTATTGTGGGCAACTTGAGGTTCGAATTTTTTAAAAAGGTTCTGGTTGTTATGATGCTGGTAATAAGTCCAATAAAAATCCTTTAAACTATCTATGTGCACTTCATGTTTGTTTTTATCTTTTCCTAAGTTTTTTTACTCTCTTTCTGATGCGGACCAGCCCAAGAACACCAGCAAGGACCCATTACATGTTCCAAATGGTCCAATAACACGGTCTAGGACAAAGGCATTGAAAGAGGCAATGAATGCATTGGTCTTGAAGGTTTCAACACGGTCAGAATTGCAAGGACCATTGGAGTATCAAGAGGAGACCTTAGTACATCTTATCCATGTGCAGGAGGGGTCCAATACAACCTTATTTGGGCCATGAAGTTAGGACAACAAAAGGATCCAAAAGAATCCTACTACAACATGGAAACATGGGATTGATAGGCTGGATGGAAGAGAATAAATAAACCTTATGGGCTTTATTTAAGTTAGTTAGCTACAACCCAATGCTTGTTTGGGCTTAATTAAGACTTTGTTTTCAGCTAGGATCCAAGGCTTGCTTGGATTAAGTCATGGGCTTTTTAATTTATGATTTTGGGTCAGTTTTCAGTGGACCTCATTTAAGTCCACATAAGAGGTCCATTAGGGTTACTTTTTAAGAACTATTTAAACTCATGTAACCCTAATTTCGGGGGCCATTTGATTAAACTTAATTCTGAATTTTTTCAGTTTATGTGTGAGAGTGATTCTTGCATTCTTTAGTTCTTGAACGAACTGAATCCAACTTATCGAAGATTAACTGGCTTCGTGTATGTTATTGTGGCAGGTTTCCATTGTGTCACACTCCTATCAGACCTTATTTCGGCTTTCCGGGATCTTATCTCATTCTTCGTTGTGGGTTGCGTGACCACGTGATCACGAGGTTCGCATCGGTGGTATCAGAGCTAGGCTCCGAAACGAGGTCATATCATTCTGTTATTTTCGTTCTTTTTTTTTCGTGTTCCTTGAAGTTTTCCAGTGTTTGTGCTCATCTCCTTGTTCTTCGTGTCAGCGTCATCTTATATAAAAACAAAAGAGGTTATATTTCATCGTTTTCTGTCTGTATATTAAAAAAAAAAAAACCAGAAAAAGAAAAGAAAAGAAAGAGAGATAAAGAAACCGAAACCCCCGAACCTCGACACCCTGAATCTCGAAACCCCGAACCCAACACCCCCGACCCCGAAATTCGAAACCAAGAACCCGAAACCCCCGACCCCGAACCTCGAAACCCCGAACCCGACACCACTGACCCCGAAATTCGAAACCAAGAAGCCGAAACCCCCGACCCCGAATCTCGAAACCCCGAATCGCGAAACCCAGAACCCGACACCAGAAGCTCGAAAACCCCGAACCCGTAACCTCGAACATATCACCCCGAACCTTGAAAACCTTGAACCTCGAAACCCCGAACCTCGAAACATCGAACCCGACACCCAGAACCAGAAAACCCCGAACCTAGAAACCCCGAACCTGACACCCCGAACCTCGAAAACCCGGAACCGTGAAACCCCGAACCTCGAAACCCCGATCCCGACACCCCGCGGCCAGAAAACCCCGAACCTCGAAACCCCGATCCCGACACCCCGAACCTGGAAATCCCGAATCCGAAACCCCCGAACCTCGAAACCCCGAAACTCGAAACACCGAACCCGACACCCCCGACCCCGAAACTCGAAACCAAGAACCCGAAACACCCGACCCCGAATCGCGAAACCCCGAACCCGACACCAAAAGCTCGAAAACCTTGAACCCGAAACCCCGAACCTCGAAACCCCGAACCCGAAACCCCGAACCCGTAACCTCGAAACCTCGAACATATCACCCCGAACCTCGAAAACCCCGAACCTCGAAACCCCGAACCTCGAAACGTCGAACCCGACACATCGAACCTCGAAAACCCCGAACCTAGAAACCCCTAACCCGACACCCCTAACCCGAAACACCCAACCCCGAACCTCGAAACCCCGAACCCTGAAATCCCGAACCCGACACCCCGAAACCCCGAACCTCGCAACTCCGAAACCCGACACCGTGAAAACCGAAACCCCGAACCCAAAAAAACAAACCTCGAATCCCAGAACCCGAAACCCCAAACCGCAAAATCCCCGAACCCTGAAATCCCGAACCCGACACCCCGAAACCCCGAACCTCGCAACTCCGAAACCCGACACCGTGAAAACCGAAACCCCGAACCCAAAAAAACAAACCTCGAATCCCAGAACCCTAGAAACCCCTAACCCGACACCCCGAACCTAGAAACCCCCGACCGCGAAACCCCGAACCCGAACCCCCGACCATGAAACTCGAAACCCCGAACCGCGAAAATCCCGAACCCGAAACGCGAAACCCCTAACCCGAAAACCCAAACCCACAACCTGACAACGCGAACCTCGAAAACCCGGAACTGTGAAACCCCGATCCCGACACCCCGAAGTCATAAAACCCCAAACCCGAAACCCTGAACCGCGAAACCCCGAACCTTGAAACCCCGAACCCGAAACCCCCGAACCTCGAAACCCCGAATCCGAAACCCCGAACCCGACACCACCGACCTCGAAACTCGAAACTCGAAACCAAGAACCCGAAACCCCCGACCCCGAACCTCGAAACCCCGAATCGCGAAACCTCGAACCCGACACCAGAAGCTGGAAAACCCCGAAACCGAAACCCCAAACCTCGAAACCCCGAGCCTCGAAACCCCAAACCCTGAAATCCTGAACTCCACACCCCGAAACCCCGAACCCGAAACCCTGAACCTCTAAACCCCGAAACCCGAAACCCTGAACCCATAACCGCGAACATATCACCCCGAACCTCGAAAACCCCGAACCGCGAAACCCCCGACCGCGAAACCCCGAACCGAGAAAACCCTGAACCGCGAAACCCCGAACCTCGAAACCATGAACCCAAAAACTCCGAACATGATACCCCTAACCCGAAACCACCGACCCCGACCCCGACCCCGAAACCCCTAACCCGAAACCCTTGACCCCGAACCTCGACACCCGGAACTCGACACCCCAATGCGCGAAACCCCGAACCCGAAACCCCGAGCCTCGAAACCCCAAACATCGAATACCCCGATCCCAACACCCCGATCCTTGAAACCCCGAACTCGAAACCCCCGACCCCGAACCTCGAAACCCTGAACCTCGAAAACCCCGATCCGGAAACCCATAACCCCAAAACCCCAACCCCAAAACTCCAAACCCCGAACCGTGAAACCCCGTTCCTCAAAACCCCGAACCCGAAACCCTGAACCTCGAAACCCCGAACTGCCAAAACCCCGAACCTCGAAACCCCGAACCTCGACACCCCGAACCACGAAAACTCCAAACACTGAACCTCGACAACCCGAAGCTAGAAAACCCCGAACCGTGAAACCCCGAACCTGGAAACCCTGAACCCGAAACCCCCGAACCTCGAAACCCCGAATCTCGAAACCTCGAACCCGACACCCCCGACCCCGAAACTCGAAACCAAGAACCCGAAACCCCCGACGCCGAACCTCGAAACCCCGAATCGCGAAACCCTGAACCCCACACCAGAAGCTCGAAAACCCCGAACCCGAAAACCCGAACCTCGAAACCCCAAACCCGAAACCCCGAACCCGTAACCTCGAAACCTCGAACCTCGAAACATCGAACCCAACGCCCCGAACCTCGAAAACCTCGAACCTCGAAACATCGAACCCAACGCCCCGAACCTCGAAAACCCCGAACCAGAAAACCCCGAACCTAGAAACCCTGAACCAGAAAACCCCGAACCAGAAAACCCGAACCCGACACCCCTAACCCGAAACACCCAACCCCGAACATCGAAACCCCGAACCTCAAAAACCCGAAACCCTGAACCTGAAACCCCCAACCCTCGACACCCCGAACCGCGAAACCCCGAACCCTACACCCCGAACAGTGAAAGCCGGAACCCAAAACCGCTATCCCATAACCACGAATCGCGAAACACCGAACCTTGAACCAGAAACGCAGAACTTCTAAACCCCGAAACCTGACACCCCGAAAACCGAAACCCCGAACCCCAAAAATCGAACCTCGAATCCCAGAACCCGAAACCCCGAACCGCGAAAACCTCGAACCCGAAACGCGATACCCCGTAGCCCAAACCTGGAACCCCTAACCCGATAACCCAAACCCCGAACCTGACACCTTGAACCGTGAAACCCCGAACCCGAAACCCCCGACACCGAAC
Source organism: Salix caprea (assembly GCA_964035475.1). Classification (NCBI taxonomy): domain Eukaryota; kingdom Viridiplantae; phylum Streptophyta; class Magnoliopsida; order Malpighiales; family Salicaceae; genus Salix; species Salix caprea. The sequence continues at coordinate 10,646,462 of OZ037748.1, read as the reverse complement.
CTCAAAAACGCGAAACCCCGAACCGGAAACCCCTGACCATCGAAACCCCGAACCCGACACCCCGAACCGCGAAACCCCTAACCCGACACCCCCAACCGCCTACACCCCGAACCGCGAAACCAAGAACCCTACACCCCGAACAGTGAAACCCGGAACCCGAAACCGCCAACCAGAAACCACGAAACCCCGAACCCCGAACCCGAAACCCTGTACCCCAAACCTGGAATCCCTAACCCGAAAACCCAAACCCCGAACCTCGAAATCCCGAACCGTGAAACCCCGAACCTCGAAATCCCGAACCGTGAAACCCTGAACCCGAAACCCCCGACACCGAACCTCAAAAACGTGAAACCCCGAACCCGAAACACCGAACCTCAGAAAACCCGAACCAAGAAAACCTGAACCTAACACCCTGAACCTCGAAACCCCCAACCCTCGAAACCCCGAACCCGACACCCCGAACCGCGAAACCCCGAACCCTACACCCCGAACAGTGAAAGCCGGAACCCGAAACCACCAACCCATAACCACGAATCGCGAAACACAGAAACCCGAACCCGAAACGCCGAACTTCTAAACCCCGAAACCCGACACCCCGAAAACCGAAACCCCGAACCCCAAAAATCGAACCTCGAATCCCAGAACTCGAAACCCTGAACCGCGAAAACCCCGAACCCGAAACGCGATACCCCGTACCCCAAACCCGAAACCCCTAACCCGAAAACCCTAACCCCGAACCTCGAAATCCCGAACCTGACACCCCGAACCGTGAAACCCCGAAACCCGAAACCCCCGACACCGAACCTCAAAATCCCGAAATCCCGAACCCCACAAATCGAACATCGAATCCCAGAACCCGAAACCCCGAACCGCGAAAACCCCGAACCCGAAACGCGATCCCCGTAGCCCAAACCCCGAACCTGACACCTTGAACCGTGAAACCCCGAACCCGAAACCCCCGACACCGAACCTCAAAAACGCTAAACCCCGAACCCAAAACCCCTGACCATCGAAACCTCGAACCCGACACCCCGAACTGCGAAACCCCGAACCCTACACCCCGAACAGTGAAACCCGGAACCCGAAACCGCCAACCAGAAACCAAGAAACCCCGAACCCCGAACCCGAAACCCCGTACCCCAAACCTGGAACCCCTAACCCGAAAACCCAAACGCCGAACCTCGAAATCCCAAACCGTGAAACCCCGAACCCGAAACCCACGACACCGAACCTCAAAAACGCGAAACCCCCGACCCCGAACCGCAAAACCACGAACCTCGAAACCACGAACCTCGAAACCCCGGACCCAAAACCCGAACCCGAAACCCCCGAACCCCGAAACCCCGCAACCCAGAAACCCGACACCAGGAAACTCGAAAACCCAAACCATGAAAACCCGAACCCGAAACCCCGAATCTCCAAACCCCGAACCTGAAAACCCCAACCCTAAACCCCGAAACCCCAAACCTCAAAACCCACAACCCCGAACCGCGAAACCCCGAACCCGACACCTCGAAGCTCGAAAACACCGAACCCGAAACCCCGAACCTCGAAACCCCCAACCACGAAACCCCGACCCCGAAACTCGAAACCCCGACCCCGAAACTCGAAACCCCGAACCGCAAAACCCCGAACCCGAAACCCGATACCCTGAAACTCGAAAACCCAGAACCCCAAACCTCGAAACCCACAACCCCGAACCTTGAAACCCACAACCCTGAACCCGAATCCCCCGACCCTGACCCTCGAAACCCCGAACCGCGAAAACCCCGAACCGCAAAACACCGAACCCGAAACTCCGAACCTCGAAACCCTAACCTCGAAACCCCGAACCCAAAACCGCCGACCTTGAAACTCGAAACCCCGAACCGCGACAACCCCGAATCGCAAAACCCCTGAACCCCGAACCGCGAAACCCCTAACCCGAAACCCCCGACCCCGAACCTCAAAACCCCGAACGCGAAACCTCGATCCTCGAAACCCCGAAGGTTGAATACCCCGAACCCGAAACCCCCGACCCTCGAAACCCCGAACCGCGAAACCCCGAAACCTACACCTCGAACCGTGAAACCAGGAACCCGAAACCGCCAACCCGAAACCCCGAACCGTGAAACCAGGAACCCCGAACCGCCAACCCGAAACCGCGAACCCCGAACCCGAAACCCCGAACCTCTAAACCCCAAAACCCGACACCCCGAAAACCGAAACCCCGAACCACGAAAACCCGAACACAAAAACCCGAACCTCGAATCCCAGAACCCGAAACCCCGAACCGCGAAAACCTCGAACAGCGAAACCCCGAACCCGAAACGCGATACCCCGTACCCCAAACCCAGAACCCCTAACCCGAAAAACCAAACCCCCGAACCTCGAAACCCCGAACCTGACACCCCAAACCGTGAAACCCCGAATCCGAAACCCGAAACCCCCGACACCGAACCTCATAAATGCGAAACCCCAAACCTGGAAACCCCGAACGCAAAACCCCCGAACCGCGAAACCCCGAAGCTTGAAAACCCGAAAACCGAAACCCGAACCTCGAAACCCCGAACCTCGACACCCCGGACCCGAAACCCGAACCCGAAACCCCCGACCCCGAACCTCGAAACCCCTTACCTGAAAACCCCGACCCCAAAACTCCAAACCACGAACAAGGAAACCTCGAACCTCGAAACCCCGAACAAGAAACCCCGAACCACGAAACCCCTAACCCGAAACCCCCGACCCCGAACCCGAAACCTCGAGCCTCGAAACCCCCAACCTCGAAACCCCGAACCCGAAACCCCCGACACTGAACCTCGAAACCCCGAACTGCGAAAACCCCGAACCGCAAAACATCGAACCTGAAAAACCGAACCTCGAAACCCCGACCTCGAAACACCGAACAAGAAACCCCCGACCCCGAACCTCGGAACCCTGAACCGGAAACCTCGAGCCTCGAAACCCCGAAGGTCGAATACCCCGAACCCGAAACCCCCGACCCTCGAAACCCCGAACAGCGAAACCCCGAACCTGAAATGCGATACCCCGTACCCCTAACCCGGAACCCCTAACCCGAAAACCCAAACCCAGAACCTCGAAATCCCGAACCGTGAAACCCCGAACCCGAAACCCCGAACCCTCAAAACCCCAAACCCAATACCCTGAACCGCGAAAACCCGAACCCTACACCCCTAACAGTGAAAGCCGGAACCCGAAAACGCCAACCCGAAACCGCGAATTGTGAAACCCCGAACCCCGAACCCGAAACCCCGAACCGCGAACACGCAACCCCGAACCGCGAAACCCCGAACCCCCAAAAACGAACCTCGAATCCCAGAACCCGAAACCCCGAACCGCGAAAACACCGAACCCGAAACGCGATACCACGTACCTCAAACCCGGAACCCCTAAAACCCAAACCCAGAACCTCGAAATCCCGAACCGTGAAACCCCGAACCCGAAACCCCCAACCCTCGAAACCCCGAACCCAACACCCTGAACCGCGAAAACACGAACCCTACACCCCGAACAGTGAAAGCCGGAACCCGAAAACGCCAACCCGAAACTGCGAATCGTGAAACCCCGAACCGCGAACACGAAACCCCGAACCGCGAAACCCCGAACCCCCAAAAACGAACCCGAAACCCCGAACCGCGAAAACCTCGAACAGTGAAACCCCGAACCCGAAACGCGACACCCCGTACCCCAAACCCAGAACCCCTAACAGGAAAACCCAAACCCCGAACCTCGAAATCCCGAACCGGACACCCCGAACCATGAAACCCCGAACCGGAAACCCGAAACCCCCGACACCGAACCTGAAAAACACGAAACCACGAACCCGAAACCCCCAACCCTTGAAACCCCGAACCCGACACCCCGAACCGCGAAACCCGGAACCCTACACCCCGAACAGTGAAACCCGGAACACGAAACCGCCAACCCGAAACCGCGAATCGCGAAACCCCGAACCCTACACCCCGAACTGTGAAACCCGGAACCCAAAACCGCCAACCCGAAACCGCGAAACCCCGAACCCCGAAACTCGACACCTCGAAAACCGAACCCCGAACCTCGAAACCCCGAACCCAAAAAAACGAACCTCGAATCCCAGAACCCGAAACCCCGAACCGCAAAAACCCAGAACCCGAAACGCGATACCCCGTACCCCAAACCCGGAACCCCTAACCCGAAAACCCAAACCCCGAACCTCAAAATCCTGAACCGTGAAACCCCGAACCCGAAACCCCCGACACCGAACCTCAAAAACACGAAACCCCGAACCCGAAACACCGAACCTCAGAAAACCCGAACCTCGAAACCCCGAACCCAAAAATCTCGAACCCGACCCCCTGAATCTCGAAACCCCGAAACTCTGAACCCGACACCCCCGACATCCCGAACCGGACACACCCGACCCCGAAACCCCGAACCCGAAACCCCCGACCCCGAACCGCGAAACCCCGTACCCGATACCCTGAAGCTCGAAATCCCGAAACCCCGAACTCGAAACCCCCGACCCTGAACCTCGAAACCCCGAACCCGACACCCCGAAGCTCGAAAACCCTACACCTGAAACCCTGTACCGCGAAACCCCGAACCTCGAAACCCCGAACCCGAAATTCCCGACCCCGAACCGCGAAACCCCGAACCTCCAAACCCCGGACCCGAAACCCGAACCCGAAACCCCTGAACCTCGAAACCCCGCAACCCAGAAACCCGACACCCGGAAACTCGAAAACCCGGAACCCGAAACCCCGAACCTCGAAACCCGAAACCCCGAACCCGACAACCCCAAACTCGAAAACCCAAAACCTCGAACCTCGAAACCCACAACCCCAAAACTCGAAACCCCGAACCCGACACCCCGAAGCTCGAAAACACCGAACCGAAACCCCCAACCGCGAAACCCCGAACCTCAAAACCCCGAACCACGAAACCCCGATCCCGAACCCCCGACCCTGAAACTCGAAACCCCGAACCGCAAAACCCCGAACAGTGAAAACCTCGAACCGCTACACACCGAACACGAAACCCCGAACCTCGAAACCCCTACCTCGAAACCCCGAACCCGAAACGCCCGACCCTGAACATCGAAACCCCGAACCGCGAAAACCCTGAATCGCAAAACCCCGAACCCGAAACTCCAAACCCCGAACCAGGAAACCCCGAACCTCGAAACCCCGAACCGAAAACCCCGAACCACGAAACCCCTAACCTGAAACCCCCGACCCCGAACCTCGAAACCCCGAACCCGAAACCTCGAGCCTCAAAATCCCGAAGGTCGAATACCCCGAACCCGAAACTCCCGACCCTCAAAACCCCGAAACCTACACCCCGAACCGTGAAACCAGGAACCCGAAACCGCGAATCCTGAAACCCCGAACCCCGAACCTCTAAACTCCGAAAACCGAAACCCCGAACCGTGAAAACCCGAACACAAAAACCCGAACCTCGAATCGCAGAACCCGAAACCCCGAACTGCGAAAACCTCGAACAGCGAAACCCCGAACCCAAAACGCGATACCCCGTACCCCAAACCCAGAACCCCTAACCCGAAAAACCAAACCCCCGAACCTCGAAACCCCGAACCTGACACCCCAAACCGTGAAACACCGAACCTCATAAACGCGAAACCCCGAACGCGAAACCCCCGAACCGCGAATCCCCGAAGTTCGAAAACCCCGAACCTCGACACCCCCAACCCGAAACCCCCGACCCCGACCTCGAAACCCCTCACCCGAAAACCCCGACCCTGAAACTCCAAACCCCGAACAAGGAAACCTCGAAACCCCTCACCCGAAAACCCCGACCCTGAAACTCCAAACCCCGAACAAGGAAACCTCGAAACCCCGAACCCGAAACCCCGAACCCCGAAACCCCTAACCCAAAACCCCCGACCCCGAACCTCGAAACCCCGAACCCGAAACCCCGAACCACGAAACCCCTAACCCAAAACCCCCGACCCCGAACCTCCAAACCCCGAACCCGAAACCTCGAGCCTCGAAACCCCGAACCCGAAACCCCTGACACTGAACCTCGATACCCCAAACCGCGAAAACCCCGAACCGCAAAACACCGAACCCGAAAACCCGAACCTCGAAACCCCGAACATGAAACCCCTAACCCGAAACCCCCGACCCCGAACCTCAAAACCCTGAACCTGAAACATCGAGCCTCGAAACCCCGAAGGTCGAAGACCTCGAACCCGAAACCCCCGACCCTCAAAACCCCGAACCCGACACCGCTAACCCGAAACCCCGAACCTCGAAACCCACAACCCCGAACATTGAAACCCCGAACCCGACACCCCGAAGCTCGAAAACACCGAACCCGAAACCCCCGACCCTGAACCTCGAAACCCCGAACCGCGAAAACCCCGAACCGCCAAACACCGAACCCGAAACCCCGAACCTCGAAACCCCAAACTCGAAACCCCCAACCTCAAAACCCCGAACCCGAAACCCCGAACCCGACAACCCACTTCTCGAAAACCCAAAACCTCGAACCTCGAAACCCACAACCCCAGAACTCGAAACCCCGAACAACAAAAACCCCGAACCCGAAACGCGATACCCCGTACCCCAAACCCGGAACCTTTAACCCGAAAATCCAAACGCCGAACCTCGAAATCCCGAACCGTGAAACCCCGAACCCGAAACCCCCGACACCGAACCTCAAAAACGCGAAACCCCGAACCCGAAACACCGAACCTCAGAAATCCCGAAACACCAAACCCCGAAATCCCGATACCGACACCCCGAACCCCAAACCCCGAAACCCCGAACCCGACACCCCCGACCCCGAAACCCCGAACCCGAAAACCCAGACCCCGAACCCGATACCCTGAAGCTCGAAATCCCGAAACCCCGAACCTGGAAATCCCGAACTCGAAACCCCCAACCCTGAACCTTGAAACCCCGAACCCGACACCCCGAAGCTCGAAAACCGTACACCTGAAACCCCTTACCGCGAAACCCCGAACCTCGAAACCCCGAACCCGAAATCCCCAACCCCGAACCTCCAAACCCCGAACCTCCAAACCCCGAACCTCGAAACCCCGAACCTCAAAAACCCGGACCCGAAACCCGAACCCGAAACCCCCGAACCTCGAAACCCTGCAACCTAGAACCCGACACCCAGAAACTCGAAAACCCGGAACCCGAAACCCCGAACCTTGAAACCCGAAACCCCGAACCCGACAACCCACAACTCGAAAACCCAAAACCTCGAACCTCGAAACCCACAACCCCGAAACTCGAAACCGCGAACCCGACACCCCGAAGCTCCAAAACACCGAACCGAAACCCCCAACCGCGAAACCCCAATCCCGAACCCCCGACCCTGAAACTCGAAACCCTGAACCGCAAAACCCCGAACCGTGAAAACCTCGAACCGCTACACACCGAACACGAAACCCCGAACCCGAAACCCCCGACCCTGAACATCGAAACACCGAACCGCGAAAACCCAGAACCGCAAAACCCCGAACCCGAAACTCCAAACCCCGAACCTCGAAACCCCGAACCCGAAACCCCGAACCACAAAACCCCTAACCCGAAACCCCCGACCCCGAACCTCGAAACCCCGAACCCGAAACCTCGAACCTCGAAATCCCGAAGGTTGAATACCCCGAACCCGAAACTCCCGACCCTCGAAACCCCGAAACCTACACCCCGAACAGTGAAACCAGGAACCCGAAACCGCGAATCCTGAAACCCCGAACCCCGAACCTCTAAACCCCGAAACCCGACACCCCGAAAATCGAAACCCCGAACCGCAAAAACCCGAACACAAAAACCCGAACCTCGAATCCCAGAACCCGAAACCCCGAACCGCGAAAACCTCGAACAGCGAAACCCCGAACCCGAAACGCGATACCCCGTACCCCAAACCCAAAACCCCTAACCCGAAAAACCAAACCCCCGAACCTCGAAACCCCGAACCTGACACCCCAAACCGTGAAACCCCGAACCCGAAACCCCGACACCGAACCTCATAAATGCGAAACCCCGAACCTGGACACCCCGAACGCGAAACCCCCGAACCGCGAATCCCCGAAGCTCGAAAACCCGGAACCCGAAACCCAAAACTCGAAACCCCGAACCTCGACACCCTGGACCCGAAACCCGAACCCGAAACCCCCGACCCCGAACCTCGAAACCCTTCACCCGAAAACCCCGACCCTGAAACTCCAAACCCCGAACCAGGAAACCTCAAAACCCCGAACCCGAAACCCCGAACCACGAAACCCCTAACCCAAAACCCCTGACCCCGAACCTCCAAACCCCGAACCCGAAACCTCGAGCCTCGAAACCCCCAACCTCGAAACCCCGAACCCGAAACCCCCGACACAGAACCTCGAAACCCCAAACCGCGAAAACCCCGAACCGCAAAACACCGAACCCGAAAACCCGAACCTCGAAACCCCAACCTCGAAACCCCGAACACGAAACCCTTAACCCGAAACCCCCGACCGCGAACCTCGAAACGCTGAACCTCAAACCTCGAGCCTCGAAACCCCGAAGGTCGAAGACCTCGAACCCGAAACCCCCGACCCTCGAAACCCCGAACCCGACACCGTTAACCCAAAACCCCGAACCTCGAAACCCACAACCCCGAACATTGAAACCCCGAAACCCAAAAACCGAAACCCCGAACCCCAAAAATCGAACCTCGAATCCCATAACTCGAAACCCTGAACCGAGAAAACCCCGAACCCGAAACGCGATACCCCGTACCCCAAACCCGAAACCCCTACCCCGAACCTCGAAATCCCGAACCTGACACCCCGAACCATGAAACCCCGAACCTGACACCCCGAACCATGAAACCCCGAACCCGAAACCCGAAACCCCCGACACCGAACCTCAAAAACATGAAACCCCGAACCCGAAACACCGAACCTCAGAAAACCCGAACCTCGAAACCCCGAACCCAAAAATCTCGAACCCGACACCCTGAATCTTGAAACCCCGAAACCCCGAACCCGACACCCCCGACCCCGACACCGCGAACCCGACACCCCCGACCCCGACACCCCGAACCCGACACCCCCGACCCCGAACCCGACACCCCCGACCCCGAACCTCGAAACCCCGAACCGCGAAACCCCGAACCCGATACCCTGAAGCTCAAAATCCCGAAACCCCGAACCTGGAAACCCCGAACTCGAAACCCCCGACCCTGAAAATCGAAACCCCGAACCCGACACCCCGAAGCTCGAAAACCCTACACCTGAAACCCCGTACCGCGAAACCCCGAACCTCGAAACCCCGTACCCGAAATCCCCGACCCCGAACCGCAAAACCCCGAACCTCCAAACCCTGAACCTCGAAACCCCGAACCTCAAAACCCTGGACCCGTAACCCGAACCCAAAACCCCCGAACCTCGAAACCCCGTAACCCAGAAACCCGACACCCGGAAACTCGAAAACCCGGAACCCGAAACCCCGAACCTCGAAACCAGAAACCCCGAACCCGACAACACACAACTCGAAAACCCAAAACCTCGAACCTCGAACCTCGAAACCCACAACCCCGAAACTCGAAACCCCGAACCCGACACCCTAAAGCTCGAAAACACCGAACCGAAACCCCCAACCGCGAAACCCCGATCCCGAACCCCCGACCCTGAAACTCGAAACCCCGAATCGCGAAACCCCGATCCTGAACCCCCGACCCTGAACATCGAAACCCCGAACCGCGAAAACCCCGAACCGCAAAACCCCAAACCAGGAAACCCCGAACCTCGAAACCCAGAACCCGAAACCCCTAACCCGAAACCCCCGACCCCGAACCTCGAAACCCCGAACCCGAAACCTCGAGCCTCAAAATCCCGAAGGTCGAATACCCCGAACCCGAAACTCCCGACCCTCGAAACCCCGAAACCTACACCCCGAACCGTGAAACCAGGAACCCGAAACCGCGAATCCTGAAACCCCGAACCCCGAACCTCTAAACCCCGAAACCCGACACCCCGAAAACCGAAACCCCGAACCGTGAAAACCCGAACACAAAAACCCGAACCTCGAATCGCAGAACCCGAAACCCCGAACCGCGAAAACCTCGAACAGCGAAACCCCGAACCCGAAACGCGATACCCCGTACCCCAAACCCAGAACCCCTAACCTGAAAAACCAAACCCCCGAACCTCGAAACCCCGAACCTGACACCCCAAACCGTGAAACCCCGAATCCGAAACCCGAAACCCCCGACACTGAACCTCATAAACGCGAAACCCCAAACCTGGAAACCCCGAACGCAAAACCCCCGAACCGCGAAACCCTGAAGCTCGAAAACCCGAAAACCGAAACCCTAACCTCGAAACCCCAAACCTCGACACCCCGGACCCGAAACCCGAACCCGAAACCCCCGACCCCGAACCTCGAAACCCCTTACCTGAAAACCCCGACCCCAAAACTCCAAACCACGAACAAGGAAACCTCGAACCTCGAAACCCCGAACAAGAAACCCCGAACCACGAAACCCGTAACCCGAAACCCCCGACCCCGAACCCGAAACCTCGAGCATCGAAACCCCCAACCTCGAAACCCCGAACCCGAAACCCCCGACACTGAACCTCGAAACCCCGAACCGCAAAACACCGAACCTGGAAAACCGAACCTCGAAACCCCAACCTCGAAACACCGAACACGAAACCCCCAACCCCGAACCTCGGAACCCTGAACCGGAAACCTCGAGCCTCGAAACCCCGAAGGTCGAATACCCCGAACCCGAAACCCCCGACCCTCGAAACCCCGAACCGCGAAAACCCCGAACAGCGAAACCCCGAATCTGAAACGCGATACCCCGTACCCCAAACCCGGAACCCCTAACCCGAAAACCCAAACCCAGAACCTCGAAATCCCGAACCGTGAAACCCCGAACGCGAAACCCCCGAATCGCGAATCCCCGAAGCTCGAAAATCCGGAACCCGAAACCCGAAACCCCGAAGCTCGACACCCCGGACCCGAAACCCGAACCCGAAACCCCCGACCCCGAACCTCGAAACCCCTTACCTGAAAACCCCGACCCCAAAACTCCAAACCACGAACAAGGAAACCTCGAACCTCGGAACCCCGAACAAGAAACCCCGAACCACGAAACCCCTAACCCGAAACCCCCGACCCCGAACCCGAAACCTCGAGCCTCGAAACCCCCAACCTCGAAACCCCGAACCCGAAACCCCCGACACTGAACCTCGAAACCCGGAACCGCGAAAACCCCGAACCGCAAAACACCGAACCCGAAAAACCGAACCTCGAAACCCCAACCTCGAAACACCGAACACGAAACCCCCGACCCCGAACCTCGAAACCCTGAACCGGAAACCTCGAGCCGAAGGTCGAATACCCCGAACCCGAAACCCCCGACCCTCGAAACCCCGAACCCGACACCACTAACCGAAAACCCCGAACAGCGAAAACCCCGAACAACGAAACCCCGAACCCGAAACGCGATACCCCGTACCCCAAACCCAGAACCCCTAACCCGAAAACCCAAACCCAGAACCTCGAAATCCCGAACCCTACACCCCGAACAGTGAAAGCCGGAACCCGAAAACGCCAACCCGAAACCGCGAATCGTGAAACCCCGAACCCGAAACCCCTAACCGCAAAACCGCAACCCCGAACCGCGAAACCCCGAACCCCCAAAAACGAACCTCGAATCCCAGAACCCGAAACCCTGAACCGCGAAAACCCCGAAACCGAAACACGATACCCCGTACCCCAAACCCGGAACCCCTAACCCGAAAACCCAAACCCCGAACCTCGAAATCCCGAACCTAACACCCCGAACCCGAAACCCCCAAAACCGAACCTCCAAAACGCGAAACCCCGAACCCGAAACCCCCGACCCTCGAAACCCCGAACCCGACACCTCGAACCGCGAAACCCTGAACCCTACACCTCGAACAGTGAAACCCGGAACCCGAAACCGCCAACCCGAAACCGCGAATCGCGAAACCCCGAACCCTACACCCCGAACAATGAAACCCGGAACCGGAAACCGCCAACCTGAAACCGCGAAACCCCGAACCCCGAAACCCGACATCCTGAAAACCGAACCCCGAACCGCGAAACCCCGAACACAAAAAAAAGAACCTCGAATCCCAGAACCCGAAACCCCGAACCGCGAAAACCCCGAACCCGAAATGCGATACCCCGTACCCCAAACCCAGAACCCCTAACCCGAAAACCCAAACCCCGGAACCTCGAAATCCCGAACCGGACACCCCGAACCGTGAAACCCCGAACCCGAAACCCGAAACCCCCGACACCGAACCTGAAAAAAGCGAAACCCCGAACCCGACACCCCGAACCGCGAAACCCTGAACGCTACACCCCGAACAGTGAAACCCGGAACACGAAACCCCGAACCCAAAAAAACGAACCTCGAATCCCAGAACCCGAAACCCCGAACCGCAAAAACCCAGAACCCGAAACGCGATACCCCGTACCGCAAACCCGGAACCCCTAACCCGAAAACCCAAACCCCGAACTTCAAAATCCTGAACCGTGAAACCCCGAACCCGAAACCCGAAACCCCCGACACCGAACCTCAAAAACACGAAACCCCGAACCTCGAAACCCTGAATCTCGAACCCGACACCCTGAATCTCGAAACCCCGAAACCCCGAACCCGACACCCCCGACCCCGACACCCCGAACCCGACACCCCCGACCCCGAAACCCCGAACCCGAAACCCCCGTCCCCGAACCTCGAAAGCCCGAACCGCGAAACCCCGAACCCGATACCCTGAAGCTCGAAATCCCGCAACCCCGAACCTGGAAACCCCGAACTCGAAACCCCCGACCCTGAACCTCGAAACCCCGAACCCGACACCCCGAAGCTCGAAAACCCTACACCTGAAACCCCGTACCGCGAAACCCCGAACCTCGAAACTCACAACCCCGAACCTCAAAAACTCGGAACCGTGAAACCCCGAACCTCGAAACCCCGTTCCCGACACCACGAACCCAGAAAACCTCGAACCCGAAACCCCGAACCGTGAAACCCCGAACCTCGACACCCTGAATCTCGAAACCCCGAACCCAACACCCCCGACCCCGAAATTCGAAACCAAGAACCCGAAACCCCCGACCCCGAACCTCGAAACCCCGAACCCCGAAATCCCGAACCTGACACCCCGAAGTTTGAAAACCCGAAACCCCGAACCTGGAAACCCACGAACCTCGAAACCCCGAATCTCGAAACCCCGAACCCGACACCCCCGACCCCGAAACTCGAAACCAAGAACCCGAAACCCCGGACGCCGAACCTCGAAACCCCGAATCGTGAAACCCCGAACCCAACACCAGAAGCTCGAAAACCCCGAACCCGAAAACCCGAACCTCGAAACCTCAAACCCGAAACCCCAAACCCGAAACCCTGAACCCGTAACCTCGAAACATCGAACCCAACGCCCGAACCTCGAAAACCCCGAACCAGAAAACCCCGAACGTAGAAACCCCGAACCCGACACCCCTAACCCGAAACACCCAACCCCGAACATCGAAACCCCGAACCTCAAAAACCCGGAACCCTGAACCTGAAACCCCCAACCCTCGAAACCCCGAAACCGACACCCCGAACCGCGAAACCCCGAACCCTACACCCCGAACAGTGAAACCCGAAACCCGAAACCGCCAACCAGAAACCAAGAAACCCCGAACCCGAAACCCCGTACCCCAAACCCGGAACCCCTAACCCGAAAACCCAAACCCCGAACCGTGAAACCCCGATTGCGAAACCCCGAACCTCGAAATGCCCAACCGTGAAATCCCGAACCCGAACCCCCGACCATGAAACGCGAAACACTGAACCGCAAAAACCCCGATCCTCGAAACCCCCGATCGCGAAACCCCGAACCTCGAAACCCCCGAACGCGAAACCCCAAACCCGGAACCCCTAACCCGAAACCCCCAACCCCGAACCTCGAAGCCCAGAACCTGACACCTCGAACCTCGAAAACCCGGAACCATGAAACTCCGAACCTCGAAACCCCGGTCCCAACACCGCGAAGCCAGAAAACCCCAAAACCGAAACCCTGAACCGCGAAACCCCCGACCCCGAACCTCGAAACCTCGAATCACGAAACCCCGAACCCGACACCAAAAGCACGAAAACCCCGAACACGAAACCCCGAACCTCGAAACCCTGAACCCGACACCCCGTACCCAAAACCGCGAGCCTCGAAACCCGTAACCGCCAACCGGAAACCGCGAATCGTGAAACCCCGAACCTGAAACCCCGAACCTCTAAACCCCAAAACCCGACACCCTAAAAACCGAATCCTCGAACCGCGAAACCCTGAACCCGAGCCTCGAATCCTAGAACCCGCAACCACGAACAGCGAAACCCCGAACCCGAAACCCCCAACCCTGAACCTCGAAACCCCGAACCGAGAAAACCCGAACAAAAAACCCCGAACCTCGAAACCATGAACCCAAAAACTCCGAACATGATACCCCTAACCCGAAACCCCGAACCCTGAACCTCGAAACCCCGAACCGCGAAAAACCCGAATCGCCAAACACGAACCCGAAACCTCAACCTCGAAACCCCAACCTCGAAACCCCGAACCCGAAACCCCGAACCCGACAACCCACAACTCGAAAACCCAAAACCTCGAACCTCGAAACCCACAACCCCAGAACTCGAAACCCCGAACAACGAAAACCCCGAACCCGAAACGCGATACCCCGTACCCCAAACCCGGAACCCTTAACCCGAAAATCCAAACGCCGAACCTCGAAATCCCGAACCGTGAAACCCCGAACCCGAAACCCCCGACCCCGAACCTCAAAAACGCTGAATCCGAAACCCCAGACCCCGAACCTCGAAACCCCGAACCGGACACCCCGAAGCTCGAAAACCCTACACCTGAAACCCCGTACCGCGATACCCCGTACCCCAAACCCGGAACCCCAAACCTGAAAACCCAAACCCCGAACCTGACACCCCGAACCCGAAACCGCGAATCGCAAAACCACGAACCCCGAACCTCTAAACCCCGAAACCCGACACCCCGAAAACCAAAACCTTGAACCGCGAAACCCCAAACCCAAAAAAATGAACCTCGAAACCCAGAACCCGAAACCCCGAACCGCGAAAACCCCGAACAGCGAAACCCCGAACCCGAAACGCGATACCCCATACCCCAAACCCGGAACCCCTAACCCGAAAACCAAAACCCCGAACCGTGAAACCCCGAACCAGAAACCCCTAACCCGAACCCCGAAACCCCGAACCCGACACCCCGAACCCCGAACCCCGAACCCTAAACCGCGAAACCCCGAACCTGGAAACCCTGAACTCGAAACCCCCGACCCCGAACCTCGAAACCCCGAACCCCGAAATCCCGAACCCGACACCCCGAAGCTCGAAAACCCGAAACCCCGAACCGCGAAACCCCGAACCTCACACCCTGAACCTCGAAAACCCCAAACCGTGAAACCCCGAATCCAAAACACCCGACACCAAACCTCAAAAACTCCGAAACGCGAAACCCCTAACCCCGTACCCCTAACCCGAAACCCCAGACACCGAACCTCGAAAACCCCGAAACATGAAACCCCGAACCCGAAACCTTGTACCCCTAACCCGAAACCCCGAACCTCTAAACCCCGAAACCCGACACCCCGAAAACCGAAACCCCGAACCGCGAAACCCCGAACCTCGAATCCCAGAACCCGAAACCCCGAAAACCCTGAACAACGAAACCCCGAACCCGAAACGCCATACCCTATACCCCAAACCCGGAACCCCTAACCCGAAAACACAAACCCCGAACCTCGAAATCCCGAACCTAACACCCCGAACTGTGAAACCCCGAACCCGAAACTTGAAACCCTCGACACAAAACTTCAAAAACGCGAAACCCCGAACCCGAAACCCCTAACTCGAACCCCGAAACCCCGAACCCAACACCCCGAAGCTCAAAAGCCCGAAACCCGAAACCCCGAACCCCGAACCTGGAAACACTGAACCCGAAACCCCCGACCCCGAACCTCGAAACCCGGAACCCCGAAAACACGGAACCGGAAACCCGAACCGCGAAACCCCGAACCTCGAAAACACGGAACTGTGAAAACCCGCACTCGAAACCCCGAACCTCGAAACCCCGTACCCGAAACCCCCAACCCTGAACCTCCAAACCCTGTACCCGACAACCAGAACCTCGAAAACCTGAAACCCCGTACCTCGAAACCCACAACCCCGAACCTCGAAAACCGGGAACCGTGAAACCCCGAACCTCGAAACCCGTTCCCGACAACCTGAAGCCAGAAAACCCCGAACCGTGAAACCCCGAACCTCGAAACCTCGAACCCGAAACCCCCGAACCTCGACACCCTGAATCTCGAAACCCCGAACCCAACACCCCCGACCCCGAAATTCAAAACCAAGAACCCGAAACCCCCGACCCCGAACCTCGAAACTCGAAACCCCGAACCCGACACCACTGACCCCGAAATTCGAAACCAAGAAGCCGAAATCCCCGACCCCGAATCTCGAAACCCCAAATCGCGAAACCCCGAACCCGACACCAGAAGCTCGAAAACCCCGAACCCGAAACCCCGAACCTTGAAGCCCCGAACCCAAAACCCCGAACCCGTAACCTCGAAACCTCGAACATATCACCCCGAACCTTGAAAACCCCGAACCTCGAAACATCAAACCCGACACCCCGAACCAGAAAACCCCGAACCTAGAAACCCCGAACCCGACACCCCGAACCCGAAACACCCAACCTCGAACCTCGGAACCCCGAACCCGAAACCCCGAACCTCTAAACCCTGAAACCCGACACCCCGAAAACCAAAACCCCGAACCGCGAAACCCTGAACCCGAAAAAACGAACCTCCAATCCCAAAACCCGAAACCTCGAACCGCGAAAACACCGAACAGCGTAACCCCGAACCCGGAACGCGATACCCCGTACCCCAAACCCGAAAGCCGAAACCCCGAACCTGACACCCCGAACCCTGAAACCCCGAACCAGAAACCCCTAACCACATACCCCAAACCCGAAACCCCTAACCCGAACCCCGAAACCCCGAACCCAACACCACGAACCTCGAACCGCAAAACCCCGAACCCTGATATCCCGAACCCGACACCCCGAAGCTCGAAAACCCGAAACACCGAACCTCGAAAAACCCGAAACGCGAAACCCCGAACCCGGAACCCCTAACCCCGTACCCCTAACCCGAAACCCCCGACACCGAACCTTGAAAACCCCGAAACGCGAAACCCCGAACCCAAAAACCCCTAACCCCATACTCCTAACCCGAAACCCCTAACCCCGTACCCCTAACTCGAAACCCAGAACCTGACACCCCGAACCTCGAAAACCCGGAACCGTGAAACCCCGAACCTCGAAACCCCAAACCAAGAAAACCCCGAACCCGAAACCTCGAACTGCGAAACCCCGAACCTGGAAACCCCGAACCCGAAACCCCCGAACCTCGAAACCCCGAAATTCAAAACCCCGAACCCGACACCCCCGACTCCGAAACTCGAAACCAAGAACCCGAAACCCTGACCCCGAACCTCGAAACCCCGAATCGCGAAACCCCGAACCCGACACCAAAAGCTCGAAAACCCCGAACCCGAAACCCCGAACCCGTAACCTCGAAACCTCGAACATATCACCCCGAACTTCGAAAACCCCGAACCTCGAAACCCCGAAACCGACACCGCGAACCTCGAAAAAACCGAACCTAGAAACCCCGAACCGGACACCCCTAACCCGAAACACCCAACCCCGAACCTCTAAACTCCGAAACCCGACACCATGAAAACCGAAACCCCGAACCCAAAAAAACGAACCTCGAATCCCATAACCCGAAACCCCAAATCGCAAAATCCCCTAACAGCGAAACCCCGAACCTAGAAACCCCCGACCGCGAAACCCCGAACCCGAACCCCCGACCCTGAAACTCGAAACCCCGAACCGCGAAAACCCTGAACCCGAAACGCGAAACCCCTAACCCGGAACCCCTAACCCGAAAACCCAAACCCACAACCCGACACCCCGAACCTGGAAACCCTGAACCCGAAACCCATGACCCCGAACCTCGAAACCCCGAACACGAAACCCCGAACCTCTAAAACCCTGAACCTGGAAACCCCGAACGCGAAACCCCGAACCTCAAAACGCCCAACCGCGAAACCCCGAACCCGAACCCTTGACCCTGAACCTCGAAACCTGAACCGTGAAAACCCCGAACCTCGAAACCCCCGACCGCGAAACCCCGAACCTCGAAACCCACGAACGTGAAACCCCGAACCCGAACTCCCGACCTTGAAACTCGAAACCCCGAACCACGAAAACCCCAAACCTCAAAACCCCGAGCCCGAAACCCCAAACCGCGACAACCCCGAACATGAAACGCAAAACACCTAACCCGGAACCCCTAACTCGGAACCCCTAACCCGAAACCCCCAACCCCGAACCTCGAAGCCTAGAACCTGACACCCCGAACCTCGAAAACCCGGAACCATGAAACCCCGAACCTCGAAACCCCGATCCCGACACCACGAAGCCAGAAAACCCCGAACCCGAAACCCTGAACCGCGAAACCCCGAACCCGAAACCCCCGAATCTTGAAACCCCGAATCTCGAAACCCCGAACCCGACACCCCTGACCCCGAAACTCGAAACCAAGAACCCGAAACCCCCGACCCCGAACCTCGAAACCTCGAATCGTGAAACCCCGAACCCGACACCAGAAGCTCGAAAACCCCGAACACGAAACCCCGAACCTCGACACCCCATACCCGAAACCATGAGACGCGAAACCCGAAACCGCCAACCGGAAACCGCGATCGCGAAACCCCGAACATCTAAACCCCAAAACCCGACACCCCAAAAACCGAATCCTCGAACCGCGAAACCCTGAACCCGAAAACCCGAGCCTCGAATCCTAGAATCCGTAACCACGAACAGCGAAACCCTAACCCGAAACCCCCAACCCTAAACCGAGAAACCCCGAATCGAGAAAACCCCGAACCGCGAAATCCCGAACAAAAAACCCCGAACCTCGAAACCATGAACCCAAAAACTCCGAACATGATACCCCTAACCCGAAACCACCGACCCCGACCCCGAAACCCCTAACCCGAAACCCTTGACCCCGAACCTCGACACCCGTAACTCGACACCCCAATGAGCGAAACCCCGAACCCGAAACCTCGAGCCTCGAAACCCCAAACATCGAATACCCCAATCCCGAAACCCCGACCCTCGAAACCCCAAACTCGAAACCCCCGACCCCGAACCTTGAAACCCCGAACCTCGAAAACCCCGATCCGGGAAACCCCGACCCGGGAAACCCCGACCCGGAAACCCATAACCCGAAAACCCCAACCCCAAAACTCCAAACCCCGAACCATGAAACCCCGTTCCTCGAAACCCCGAACCCGAAACCCCGAACCTCGAAACCCTGAACATGAAACCCCGAACCTCGACACCCCGAACCACGAAAACTCCAGACTCTGCACCTCGACACCCCGAACCGGGATCCCTGAACCGCGAAACCCCGAACCTGGAAACCCCGAACCCGAAACCCTCGAACCTCGAAACCCCGAATCTCGAAACCCCGAACCCGACACCCCCGACCCCGAAACTCGAAACCAAGAACCCGAAACCCCCTACGCCGAACCTCGAAACCCCGAATCGCGAAACCCCGAACCCGACACCAGAAGCTCGAAAACCCCGAACCCGAAACCCCGAACCCGAAACCTTGAAATCCCGAACCTCGAAACATCGAACCCCACGCCCCGAACCTCGAAAACCTCGAACCAGAAAACCCCGAACCTAGAAACTCTGAACCAGAAAACCCCGAACCCGACACCCCTAACCCGGAACACCCAACCCGGAACATCGAAAC
Organism: Salix caprea; assembly: GCA_964035475.1. Lineage (NCBI taxonomy): Eukaryota > Viridiplantae > Streptophyta > Magnoliopsida > Malpighiales > Salicaceae > Salix > Salix caprea. The sequence continues at coordinate 10,626,579 of OZ037748.1, read as the reverse complement.
CCCGAACCTCAAAAACACGAAACCCTGAACCCGAAACCCCCAACCCTCGAAACTCCGAACTTGACACCCCGAACCGCGAAACCCCGAACCCTACACCCCGAACAGTGAAAGCCGGAACCCGAAACCGCTAACCCATAACCACGAATCGCGAAACACCGAACCCCGAACCCGAAACGCCGAACTTCTAAACCCCGAAACCCGACACCCCGAAAACCGAAACCCCGAACCCCAAAAATCAAACCTCGAATCCCAGAACTCGAAACCTTGAACCGCGAAAACCCCGAACCCGAAACGCGATACCCTGTACCCCAAACCCGAAACCCCGAACCTCGAAACCCCGAACCTCGAAACCCCGGACCCGAAACCCGAACCCGAAACCCCTGAACCTCGAAACCCCGCAACCTAGAAACCCGACACCCGGAAACTCGAAATCCCGAACCTCGAAACCCACAACCGCGAACCTCGAAACCCCGAACCCGACACCACGAAGCTCGAAAACACCGAACCCGAAACCCCGAGCCTCGAAACCCCCAACCGCGAAACCCCGAACCCGAAACCCCTGACACTGAACCTCGAAACCCCGAACCGCAAAACAACGAACCCGAAAACTCGAACCTCGAAACCCCAACCTCGAAACCCCGAACACGAAACCCCTAACCCGAAACCCCCGACCCCGAACCTCGACACGCTGAACCTGAAACCTCGAGCCTCGAAACCCCGAAGCTCGAATACCCTGAACCCGAAACCCCCGACCCTATAAACCCGAACCCGACACCGCTAACCCGAAACCCCGAACCGCGAAAACCCTGAACAGTGAAACCCCGAACCTGACACCGCTAACCCGAAACCCCGAACCGCGAAAACCCCGAACAGCGAAACCCCGAACCCGAAACGCGATACGCCGTACCCCCAACCCGGAACCCCTAACCCGAAAACCCAAACCCCGAACCTCGAAATCCCGAACCGTGAAACCCCAAACCCGAAACGCCCTTCCCTCGAAACCCCGAACCCCACACCCTGAACCGCGAAAACCCGAACTCTACACCCCGAACAGTGAAAGCCAGAACCCGAAAACGCCAACCCGAAACCGCGAATCGTGAAACCCCGAACCCCAAACCCGAAACGCCGAACCTCTAAACCCCGAACCCCGAAAAACGAACCTCGAATCCCAGAACCCGAAACCCCGAACTGCGAAAACCCCGAACCTCAAAAGCCCGAACCTCACACCCCGAAGCATGAAACCCCGAACCCGAAACCCCCGACACCGAACCTCAAAAACGCGAAACCCCGAACCCGAAACCCCCGACCCTCGAAACCCCAAACCCGACACCCCGAACCGCGAAACCCCGAACCCTAAAAATCGAACCTTGAATCCCAGAACCTGAAACCCCGAACCGCGAAAACCCCGAACCCAAAACGCGATACCCCGTACCCAAACCCGGAACCCCTAACTCGAAAACCCAAACTCCGAACCTCGAAATCCCGAACCTGACACCCCGAACCGTGAAACCCCGAACCCGAAACCCCCAACACCGAACCGTGAAACGCAAAACCCGAACCCTACACCCCGAACAGTGAAACCCAAAACCCGAAACCGCAAACCCAAAACCGCGAATCGCGAAACCCCGAACCCTACACCCCGAACAATGAAACCCGGAACCCGAAACCGCCAACCCGAAACCGCGAAACCCCGAACCCAAAAAAACAAACCTCGAATCCCAGAACCCGAAACCCCGAACCGCAAAAACCCAGAACCCGAAACGCGATACCCCATACCCCAAACCCGGAACCCCTAACCCAAAAACCTAAACCCCGAACCTCAAAATCCCGAACCGTGAAACACCAAACCCGAAAACCAAAACCCCCGACTCTGAACCTCAAAAACACGAAACCCTGAACCCGAAACACCGAACCTTAGAAAACCCGAACCTCGAAGCCCCGAACCCTGAAATCCTGAGCCCGACACCCTGAACCTCAAAACCCCGAACCCGACACCCCCGACCCCGAAACCCCGAACCCGACACCACCGACCCCTGACCCCGAACCCGAAACCCCTGACCCCGAACCTCGAAACCCCGAACCACGAAACCCCGAACCCCGAAAACCCGAACCCGATACCCCGAAGCTCGAAATCCCGAAATCCGAAACCCCGATCCTGGAAACCCCGAACTCGAAACCCCCGACCCCGAACCTCGAAACCCCGAACCCGACACCCCGAAGCTCGAAAACCCTACACCTGAAACCCTTACCGCGAAACACCGAACCTCGAAACCCCGAACCCGAAATCCCCGACCCCGAACCGTGAAACCCCGAACCTCGAAACCCCGAACCTCGAAACCCCGAAACTCAAAACCCCGGACCCAAAACCCCCGAACCTCGAAACCCCGCAACCCAGAAACCCGACACCTGGAAACTCGAAAACCCGAAACCCGAAACCCCGATCCCGAAACCCCCAACCTTGAACCCCGAAACCCCGTACCCGACAACCCAAAACTCGAAAGTCTGAAACCCCGAACCTCGAAACCCACAACCCCGAACATCAAAACCCCTAACCGCGAAAACCCCGAACCGAGAAACACCGAACCCGAAACCCCGAACCTCGAAACCCCGAACCTTGAAACCCCAACCGCGAAACCCCGAACCTGAAACCCCGAACCCGACAGTCCGAAACTCGAAAACCCCAAAACTCGAACCTCGAAACCCCCAACCCCAAAACTCGAAACCTCGAACCCGACACCCCGAAGCTCGAAAACCCCGAAACTCGAAACCCCGAACCGCAAAACCCCGAACCGCGAAACCCCGAACCCGAAACCCCGAACCTCGAAACCCCGAACCCGAAACCCCGAACCTCGAAACCCCAACCGCGAAACCCCGAACCCGAAACCCCCGACCATGAACCTCGAAACCCCGAACCGCGAAAACCCCGAACCGCAAAACCCCGAACCAGAAACTCCAAACCCCAAACCAGGAAACCCCGAACCCCAAAACCCGAACCTCGAAACCCCGAACCCGAAACCTCGAGCCTCAAAACCCCGAAGGTCGAATACCCCGAACCCGAAACCCCCAACCCTCGAAACCCCCGACCCTCGAAACCCCGAACCGCGAAACCCCGAAACCTACTCCCCGAACCGTGAAACCAGGAACCCGAAACCGCCAATCCTGGAACCCCGAACCCGGAACCCGAAACCCCGAACCTCGAAACCCCGAAACCCGACACCCCAAAAACTGAAACCGTGAACCGCGAAAACCCGAACCTTGCATCCCTGAACCCGAAACCCCGAACCGCGAAAACCCCGAACAGCGAAACCCCGAACCCGAAACGCGATACCCCGTACCCCAAACCCGGAACCCCTAACCCGAAAACCCAAACCCCCGAACCTGACACCCCAAACCGTGAAACCCCGAACCCGAAACCCGGAACCCCGACACCGAACCTCATAAACGCGAAACCCCAAACCTGGAAACCCCGAACTCGAAACCCCCGAACCGCGAATCCCCGAAGCTCCAAAACCCGGAACCCGAAACCAGAACCTCGAAACCCTGAACCTCGACAACCCGGACCCGAAACCCGAACCCGAAACCCTCGACCCCGAACCTCGAAACCCCTAACCCGAAAAACCAGACCCCGAAACTCCAAACCCGAACAAGGAAACCTCGAAGCCGAAACCCTGAACCACGAAACCCCTAACCCGAAACCCCCGACCCCGAACCTGAAAACCCTGAACCCGAAACCGTGAGCCTCGAAACCCCCCACCTCGAAACCCTGAACCCGAAACCCCGACCCGGAACCTCGAAACCCCGAACTCGAAACCCCAAACCCGAAACCCCCGACCCCGAACCTCGACACCCCGAACCCGAAACCTCGAACCTCGAAACCCCCAAGGTCGAATACCCCAAACCCGAAACCCCCGACCCTCGAAACCCCCGACCCTCGAAACCCCAAAACCTACACCCCGAACTGTGGAACCAGGAACCCGAAACCGCCAACCCGAAACCGCCAACCCCGAAACCCCGAACCCCGAACCCGAAACCCCGAACCTCTAAACCCCGAAACCCGACACCCCGAAAACCGAAATCCCGAACCGCGAAAACCCAAACCCAAAAACCCGAACCTCGAATCCCAGAACCCGAAACCCCGAACCGCGAAAACCCCGAACCCAAAACGCGATACCTTGTTCCCCAAACCCGGAACCCCTAACCCCCGAACCTCGAAACCCCGAACCTGACACCCCAAACCGTGAAACCCCGAACCCGAAACCCCGACACCGAACCTCATAAACGCGAAACTCCGAACCTGGAAACCCCGAACGCGAAACCCCCGAACCGCGAAACCCCGAAGCTCGAAAACCCGGAACCCGAACCCCGAACCTCTAAACCCCGAAACCCGACACCCCGAAAACCGAAACCCCGAACCGCGAAAACCCGAACCCAAAAACCCGAACCTCGAATCCCAGAACCCGAAACCCCGAACCGCGAAAACCCCGAACAGCGAAACCCCGAACCCAAAATGCGATACTCCGTTCCCCAAACCCGGAACCCCTAACCCCCGAACCTGACACCCCAAACCGTGAAACCCCGAACCCGAAACCCCGACACCGAACCTCATAAACGCGAAACTCCGAACCTGGAAACCCCGAATGCGAAACCCCCGAACCGCGAAACCCCGAAGCTCGAAAACCCAGAACCCGAAACCCCGAACCTCGAAACCCCGAACCTCGACACCACGGACCCGAAACCCGAACCCGAAACCCCCGACCCCGAACCTCGAAACCCCTCACCCGAAAACCCCGAACAAGGAAACCGCGAACCCGAAACCCCGAACAAGGAAACCCCGAACAAGGAAACCCCGAACCCGAAACCCCGAACCACGAAACCCCTAACCCGAAACCCCTGACCCCGAACCTCCAAACCCCGAACCCGAAACCTCAAGCCTCGAAACCCCTAACCTCGAAACCCCGAACCCGAAACCCCAGACACTGAACCTCGAAACCCCGAACCGTGAAAACCCCGAACCGCAAAACACCGAACCCGAAAACCCGAACCTCGAAACCCCAACCTCGAAACCCCTAACCCGAAACCCCCGACCCCGAACCTCGAAACCCTGAACCTGAAACCTCAAGCCTCGAAACCCCGAAGGTCGAATACCCTGAACCCGAAACCCCTGAACCTCGAATCCCCGAACCCGAAACCCCGAACAGCGAAACCCCGAACTGCGAAACCCCGAACCCGACACCGCTAACCCGAAACCCCGAACCGCGAAAACCCCGAACAGCGAAACCCCGAACCCGAAACGCGATACCCCGTACCCCAAACCCGGAACCCCTAACCCGAAAACCCAAACCCCGAACCTCGAAATACCGAACCGTGAAACCCCGAACCCGAAACCCCAAACCCTCGAAACCCCGAACCCAACACCCTGAACCGTGAAAACCCGAACCCTACACACCGAATAGTGAAAGCCGGAACCCGAAAACGCCAACCCGAAACTGCAAATCGTGAAACCCCGAACCCCGAACCCGAAACGCCGAACCTCTAAACCCCGAAACTGAAACCCCAAACCGCGAAACCCCAAAAAACGAACCCCGAAGGTCGAATACCCCGAACCCGAAACCCCCGAACCTCGAAACCCCGAACCCGACACCGCTAACCCAAAACCCCGAACCGCGAAAACCCCGAACAGCGAAACCCCGAACCCGAAACGCGATACCCCGTACCCCAAACTCGGAACCCTACACCCCAAACAGTGAAAGCCGGAACCTGAAAACGCCAACCCGAAACCGCGAATCGTGAAACCCCGAACCCCGAACCCGAAATGCTGAACCTCTAAACCCCGAAACCGAAACCCCGGACCCCAAAAAACGAACCTCGAATCCCAGAACCCGAAACCCCAAACCGCGAAAACCCCGAACCCGAAACGCGATACCCCGTACCCCCAACCCTGAACCCCGAAACCCCGTACCCGACAATCCAAAACTCGAAAACCTGAAAACCCGAACATCGAAAACCACAACCCCGAACATCGAAACCCCGAACCCGACACCCCGAAGCTCGTAAACACCGAACCCGAAACCCCCGACCCTGAACCTCGAAACCCCGAACCGCGAAAACCCCGACCCAAAAAACACCGAACACGAAACCAAGAACCTCGAAACCCCAACCTCGAAACCCCGAACCCGAAACCCCAAACCCGACAACCCAAAACTCGAAAACCCAAAACCTCGAACCTCGAAACCACAACCCCGAAACTCAAAACCCCGAACCCGACACCCCGAAGCTCGAAAACACCGAACCGAAACCCCCAACCACGAACCCCGGATCCCGAACCCCCGACCCTGAAACTTGAAACCCCGAACCGCGAAAACCCCGAACCCGAAACTCTGAACCTCGAAACCCCAACCTCGAAACCCCGAACCCGAAACCCCCGACCCCGAACCTGGAAACCCCTAACCGCGAAAACCCCGAACCGCAAAACCCCGAACCAGGAAACTCTGAACCTCGAAACCCCGAACCTGAAACCCCGAATCACGAAACCCTTAACCCGAAACCCCAGACCCCGAACCTCGACATCCCGAACCCGAAACCTCGAGCCTCGAAACCCCGAAGGTCGAATACCCCGAACCGGAAACCCCCAACCCTCGAAACCCCCGACCCTCGAAACCCCGAACCGCGAAACCCCGAAAACTACACCCCGAACCGTGAAACCAGGAACCCGAAACCGCGAATCCCGAAACCCCGAACCCCGAACCCGAAACCCCGAACCTCTAAACCCCGAAACCCGACACCCCGAAAACCGAAACCCCAAACCGCGAAAACCCGAACCCAAAAACCCGAACCTCGAATCCCAGAACCTGAAACCCCGAACCGCGAAAACCCCGAACAGCGAAACCCTGGACCCGAAACGCGATACCCCGTACCCCAAACCCGGAACCCCTAACCCGAAAACCCAAACCCCCGAACCTGACACCCCAAACCGTGAAACCCCGAACCCGAAACCCGAAACCCTGACACCGAACCTCATAAACGCGAAACCCCCGAACCGCGAATCCCCGAAGCTCAAAAACCCGGAACCCGAAACCCGATCCTCGAAAACCCGAACCTCGACACCCCGGACCCGAAACCCGAACCCGAACCTCGAAACCCCTAACCCAAAAACCCAGACTCCGAAACTCCAAACCCCGAACCAGGAAACCTCGAAACCCGTAAGCCGAAACCCCGAACCACGAAACCCCTAACTCGAAACCCCCGACCCCGAACCTGCAAACCCCGAACCCGAAACCGCGAGCCTCAAAACCCCCCACCTCGAAACCCCGAACCCGAAACCCCCGACCCGAAACCTCGAAACCCCGAACTCGAAACCCCTAACCCGAAACCCCCGACCCCGAACCTCGAAACCCCGAACCCGAAACCTCGAGCCTCGAAACCCCGAAGGTCGAATACCCCGAACCCGAATCCCCCGACCCTCGAAACCACGAACCACAAAACCCCAAAACTTACACCCCGAACCGTGAAACCAGGAACCCGAAACTGCCAACGCGAAACCGCGAATCCCGAACCCCGAACCCGAAACCCCGAACCTCTAAACCCCGAAACCTGACACCCCGAAAACCGAAACCCCAAACCCGGAACCCCAACACCCGAACCTCGAAACCCCGAACCTGACACCCCAAACCGTGAAACCCCGAACCCGAAACCCGAAACCCCGACCCCGAACCTCATAAACGCGAAACCCCGAACCAAGAAACCCCGAACGCGAAACCCCCGAACCGTGAAACCTCGAAGATCGAAAACCCGGAACCCGAAACCCGAAACCCGAACCTCGAAAACCCGAACCTCGACACCCCGGACCCGAAACTCGAACCTGAAACCCCCGACCCCGAACCTCGAAACCCCTAACCCGAAAACCCAGACTCCGAAACTCCAAACCCCGAACAAGGAAACGTCGAAACCCCGAAGCCGAAACCCCGAACCACGAAACCCCTAACTCGAAACCCCCGACCCCGAACCTGCAAACCCCGAACCCGAAACCGCGAGCCTCGAAACCCCCCACCTCGAAACCCCGAACCCGAAACCCCCGACCCGGAACCTCGAAACCCCGAACTCGAAACCCCTAACCCGAAACCCCCGACCCCGAACCTCAAAACCCCGAACCCGAAACCTCGAGCCTCGAAACCCCGAAGGTCGAATACCCCGAACCCGAATCCCCCGACCCTCGAAACCACGAACCACGAAACCCTGAAACTTACACCCCGAACCGTGAAACCAGGAACCCGAAACCGCCAACGTGAAACCGCGAATCCTGAAACCCCGAACCCAGAACCTTAAACCCCGAACCGCGAAAACACCGAACAGCGAAACCCTGGACCCGAAACGCGATACCCCATACCCCAAACCAGGAACCCCTAACCCGAAAACCCAAACCCCCGAACCTGACACCCCAAACCGTGAAACTCCGAACCCGAAACCCGAAACCCTGACACCGAACCTCATAAACGCGAAACCCCCGAACCGCGAATCCCCGAAGCTCAAAAACCCGGAACCCGAAACCCGAACCTCGAAAACCCGAACCTCGACACCCCGGACCCGAAACCCGAACCCGAACCTCGAAACCCCTAACCCAAAAACCCAGACTCCGAAACTCCAAACCCCGAACCAGGAAACCTCGAAACCCCAAAGCCGAAACCCCGAACCACGAAACCCCTAACTCGAAACCCCCGACCCCGAACCTGCAAACCCCGAACCCGAAACCGCGAGCCTCCAAACCCCCCACCTCGAAACCCCGAACCCGAAACCCCCGACCCGAAACCTCGAAACCCCGAACTCGAAACCCCTAACCCGAAACCCCCGACCCCGAACTTCGAAACCCCGAACCCGAAACCTCGAGCCTCGAAACCCCGAAGGTCGAATACCCCGAACCCGAATCCCCCGACCCTCGAAACCACGAACCACAAAACCCCAAAACTTACACCCCGAACCGTTAAATCAGGAACCCGAAACCGCCAACGCGAAACCGCGAACCCCGAACCCTGAAATCCTGAGCCCGACACCCTGAACCTCAAAACCCCGAACCCGACACCCCCGACCCCGAAACCCCGAACCCGAAACCCCTGACCCCGAACCTCGAAACCCCGAACCACGAAACCCCGAACCCCGAAAACCCGAACCCGATACCCCGAAGCTCGAAACCCCGAAATCCGAAACCCCGAACCTGGAAACCCCGAACTCGAAACCCCCGACCCCGAACCTCGAAACCCCGAACCCGACACCCCGAAGCTCGAAAACCCTACACCTGAAACCCTTACCGCGAAACACCGAACCTCGAAACCCCGAACCCGAAATCCCCGACCCCGAACCGTGAAACCCCGAACCTCGAAACCCCGAAACTCAAAACCCCGGACCCAAAACCCCCGAACCTCGAAACCCCGAAACCCCGAAACCCGACACCCGGAAACTCGAAAACCCGAAACCCGAAACCCCGATCCCGAAACCCCCAACCTTGAACCCCGAAACCCCGTACCCGACAACCCAAAACTCGAAAGTCCGAAACCCCGAACCTCGAAACCCACAACCCCGAACATCAAAACCCCGAACCGCGAAAACCCCGAACCGAGAAACACCGAACCCGAAACCCCGAACCTCGAAACCCCGAACCTTGAAACCCCAACCGCGAAACCCCGAACCCGAAACCCCGAACCCGACAGTCCGAAACTCGAAAACCCCAAAACTCGAACCTCGAAACCCCCAACCCCAAAACTCGAAACCTCGAACCCGACACCCCGAAGCTCGAAAACCCCGAAACTCGAAACCCCGAACCGCAAAACCCCGAACCGCGAAACCCCGAACCCGAAACCCCGAACCTCGAAACCCCAACCGCGAAACCCCGAACCCGAAACCCCCGACCATGAACCTCGAAACCCCGAACCGCGAAAACCCCGAACCGCAAAACCCCGAACCAGGAAACCCCGAACCCCAAACCAGGAAACCCCGAACCCCAAAACCCGAACCTCGAAACCCCGAACCCGAAACCTCGAGCCTCGAAACCCCGAAGGTCGAATACCCCGAACCCGAAACCCCCAACCCTCGAAACCCCCGACCCTAGAAACCCCGAACCGCGAAACCCCGAAACCTACACCCCGAACCGTGAAACCAGGAACCCGAAACCGCCAATCCTGGAACCCCGAACCCGGAACCCGAAACCCCGAACCTCGAAACCCCGAAACCCGACACCCCAAAAACCGAAACCCCAAACCGCGAAAACCCGAACCTTGCATCCCTGAACCCGAAACCCCGAACCGCGAAAACCCCGAACAGCGAAACCCCGAACCCGAAACGCGATACCCCGTACCCGGAACCCGGAACCCCTAACCCGAAAACCCAAACCCCCGAACCTGACACCCCAAACCGTGAAACCCCGAACCCGAAACCCAGAACCCCGACACCGAACCTCATAAACGCGAAACCCCAAACCTGGAAACCCCGAACTCGAAACCCCCGAACCGCGAATCCCCGAAGCTCCAAAACCCGGAACCCGAAACCAGAATCTCGAAACCCTGAACCTCGACAACCCGGACCCGAAACCCGAACCTGAAACCCTCGACCCCGAACCTCGAAACCCCTAACCCGAAAAACCAGACCCCGAAACTCCAAACCCGAACCAGGAAACCTCGAAGCCGAAACCCTGAACCACGAAACCCCTAACCCGAAACCCCCGACCCCGAACCTGAAAACCCCGAACCCGAAACCGTGAGCCTCGAAACCCCCCACCTCGAAACCCTGAACCCGAAACCCCGAACCCGAAACCTCGAGCCTCGAAACCCCGAAGGTCGAATACCCCGAACCCGAATCCCCCGACCCTCGAAACCACGAACCACAAAACCCCAAAACTTACACCCCGAACCGTTAAATCAGGAACCCGAAACCGCCAACGCGAAACCGCGAATCCCGAAACCCCGAACCCGAAACCCCGAACCTCTAAACCCCGAAACCTGACACCCCGAAAACCGAAACCCCGAACCGCGAAAACCCGAACCCAAAAACCCGAACCTCGAATCCCAGAACCCGAAACCCTGAACCGCGAAAACCCCGAACGGCGAAACCCCGAACCCAAAACGCAATACCCCGTACCCTAAACCCGGAACCCCTAACCCGAAAACCCAAACCCCCGAACCTCGAAACCCCGAACCTGACACCCCAAACCGTGAAACCCCGAACCCGAAACCCAAAACCCCGACCCCGAACCTCATAAACGCGAAACCCCGAACCAAGAAACCCCGAACGCGAAACCCCCGAACCGTGAAACCTCGAAGCTCGAAAACCCGGAACCCGAAACCCGAAACCCGAACCTCGAAAACCCGAACCTCGACACCCCGGACCCGAAACTCGAACCTGAAACCCCCGACCCCGAACCTCGAAACCCCTAACCCGAAAACCCGGACTCCGAAACTCCAAACCCCGAACCAGGAAACCTCGAAACCCCGAAACCGAAACCCCGAACCACGAAACCCCTAACTCGAAACCCCCGACCTCGAACCTGCAAACCCCGAACCCGAAACCGCGAGCCTCGAAACCCCCCACCTCGAAACCCCGAACCCGAAACCCCCGACCCGGAACCTCGAAACCCCGAACCCGAAACCCCTAACCCGAAACCCCCGACCCCGAACCTCAAAACCCCGAACCCGAAACCTCGAGCCTCGAAACCCCAAAGGTCGAATACCCCGAACCCGAATCCCCCGACCCTCGAAACCACGAACCACGAAACCCTGAAACTTACACCCCGAACCGTGAAACCAGGAACCCGAAACCGCCAACATGAAACCGCGAATCCCGAAACCCCGAACCCCGAACCCGAAACCCCGAACCTCTAAACCCCGAAACCTGACACCCCGAAAACCGAAACCCCGAACCGCGAAAACCCCGAACAGCGAAACCCCGAACCCGAAACGCGATACCCGTACCCTAAACCCGGAACCCCTAACTCGAAAACCCAAACCCCCGAACCTCGAAACCTCGAACATGACACCCCAAACCGTGAAACCCCGAACCCGAAACCCGAAACCCCTACCCCGAACCTCATAAACGCGAAACCCCGAACGCGAAACCCCCGAACCGTGAAACCTCGAAGCTCGAAAACCCGGAACCCGAAACCCGAACCTCGAAACCCTGTACCGCGACACCCCGGACCCGAAACCCGAACCCGAAACCCCCGACCCCGAACCTCGAAACCCCTGACCCCGAACCTTGAAACCCAAAACTCCAAACCCCGAACAAGGAAACCTCGAACCTCGAAACCCCGAACCCGAAACCCCGAACCATGAAACCCCTAACCCGAAACCCCCGAACCGAACCTCCAAACCCCGAACCCGAAACCTTGAGCCTCGAAACCCCGAACCCGAAACCCCCGACACTGAACCCCCCAACCCCGACCACGAACCTCGAAACCCCGAACCCGAAACCTCGAGCCTCGAAACCCCCAACCTCGAAACCCCGAACCCGAAACCCCCGACACTGAACCTCGAAAACCCGAACAGCGAAAACCCCGACCCGCAAAACACCGAACCTGAAAACCCGAACATCGAAACCCCAACCTCGAAACCCCGAACACGAAACCTCTAACCCGAAACCCCCGAACCCGAACCTCGAAACCCTGAACCTAAAACCTCGAGCCTCGAAACCCCGAAGGTCGAATACCCCGAACCCGAAACCCCCGACCCTTAAAACCCCGAACCCGAAACCCCGAACCGCGAAAACCCCGAACAGCGAAACCCCGAACCCGAAATGCGATACCCCGTACCCCAAACCCGGAACTGCTAAACCGAAAACCCAAACCCCGAACCTCGAAATCCCGAACCGTGAAACCCCGAACCCGAAACCCCCAACCCTCGAAACCCCGAACCCACACCCTCAACCGCGAAACCCGAACCCTACACCCCGAACAGTGAAAGCCGAAACCCGAAAACGCCAACCCAAAACCGTGAATCGTGAAACCCCGAACCCGAAACGCCGAACCTCTAAACCCCGAAACCGAAACCCCGAACCCCAAAAAACGAACCTCGAATCCCAGAACCTGAAACTCCGAACCGCGAAAACCCCGAACCCGAAACGCGATACCCCGTACCCCAAACCCGGAACCCCTAACCCGAAAACCCAAACCCCGAACCTCACACCCCGAACCGTGAAACCCCGAACTCGAAACCCCCGACACCGAACCTCAAAAACGCGAAACCCCAAACCCGAAACCCCCGACCCTCGAAACCCCGAACCCGACACCCCGAACCGCGAAACCCCGAACCCCAAAAATCGAACCTCGAATCCCAGAACCTGAAACCCCGAACCGCGAAAACCTCGAACCACAAACGCGATACCCCGTATCCCAAACCCGGAACCCCTAACCCGAAAATCCAAACCCCGAACCTCAAAATCCCGAACCTGACACCCCGAACCGTGAAACCCCGAACCCGAAACCCCCGACACCGAAACTCAAAAACGCGAAACCCCGAACCTGAAACCCCCGACCCTCGAAACCCCGAACCCGACACCCCGAACCGCGAAACCCTGAACCCTACACCCCGAACAGTGAAACCCGAACCTGAAACCGCTAATCCAAAACCGCGAATCGCGAAACCCCGAACCCTACACCCCGAACAGTGAAACCAGGAACCCGAAACTGCCAACTCGAAACCGCGAAACCCCGAACCCCGAAAACCGACACCCCGAAAACCGAACCCCGAACCGCGAAACCCCTGTCATCACCCAATTTCTGGGTGATTCCCCAAAATATACCAAAAACTAATAAAAATAAAATAAAAGGGGCTGGTGTCGGCAGAAAAAATCAAGGTGGAAATTTTGGATGTTTTCGAAAGCCCGGTCGTACCTCTTTTTGCCCAGAAATGAAGGATAATGCAGATTCAAAGTTAAAATAATTCATTATTGGATAAATATGCATAAAAGTAAAGTCAAAAGACATAATTATATTTTTATGGGCCAATTCGATTTAATCATCGGCCAATTAAAAATGTAATTATGATTTCGGAATTAATTGAGAGCCCAATTGAAGGATTTAATTAAGCGCAAAGGCTTAATTATACTTTAAATGGGTCAAATCAATTTTATTAAGGGCTTAACTGGCGAGAAATCAAGTTTGGAAGCCTAATTTGGGTTAAATCGAGACGATTGGAATTTTCGTTGACGAAACTTTTTGGGTAAAATTGGAAGCCAAAGTTGAAGATAAAAACATCATTCTTCCTATTTTTCCTGTCGAAAAACTCATTTTGTGATAACCCATTTTTTTTCTTCTTCTTCAGTGTATTTTATTAAAAAAAAAAAAAAGGGTCAAATCAGTTTTGAGCTGACTGGACAATGGCATTGCCGGAAGCCATACCTGTGGCATGCCGGCAGCCATGGCAGCCATGCCCTGCGAACTACCCCCTGAAAATGCCATGCTGTGGACATCAATCCCATACTGCAAGTTGCAAAGATTAGCCTATAAATAGAGGAAGATTGTAGAAGAAAAGGAAGAAAAAAAGAACGGGGGAAAACGCTGAACAAACGGGAAATTACAACAAAATCACAGTCCAGTCGGTGCAACAACCCCGAACCTCCACCTTCTCCCTTTCTGGTCGTCAGTGAGGCTGCTTCATCAGCCAATCTCTCTTCCCTGTCACAGCTAATCCCTCTTATTCCTCTTCTCCACCGTGACTCGCCTCTCTCTCTCTTCCAGTAACGTTCCTCTCTCTGAAAACAACAACCCGCAACAGCTCCTCCGCATCTCCACGGCAACCGACCACTCACCTAGCACGACCATACTCTCTACCATCAGCTCCTCCACCTCATAAGCCATCCATACGTGGCCTCCAGCAAGGAAACAGCAGCAGCAGCGAAGTGCAGCGTCCCCGACCAGCAACCTTCCACCCCTCATTCCGGCCACCACAGGCCTCCGTTTCCGGCGCCACCACGACAGCAAGGATCACCTCGGCCTCCTCTACGTAGTGACAGTGACAGGTACGCTTAACGTCGAACTCGATCAAGTTATCATTTACTGTTCATTCACCAGCTTCGGCGCATTTTTTTCGCTGGGGGAGTGAATAATTCACTCCCCCGCTGTGCTGCCGGGCTGGGCCTAGTTCCCGGCCCAGCTGCCAAGGTTATGGGCCTCTCGGCCCATCAGGCTGAAAAGCCCAGTCAGCCAAAGTGATGGGCCGAGACTGGACAGTCCAGCCCATCAGGGCTGGGCAGTCCAGCCCATAGTTTATTTATTTATTTAAAAAAAATAGTAAAAAATATATAAAAAAAAACAAAATTTTCAAAAAAATATAAAATGTGTTGTTTCCTTGCATACGGCCGGATTTTAAGGTTTTTCCATCATGTTTTCTCGTAAAAAAGGTTGCAGTTTTCCATACTTTGAAATAAAATTGGATATCGTAACCAGTTTACGGTTATCTATTGAAATTCGGCCAAAATATCAAAAATAATTAATAATTATTTGGTTTTATCTATTAGGGTGTAAATTTATACTGTAAATTACACCCATGAAAAAAAAAGGGTTTTAACTACGGTGTAAATTTATATTGTAAAGTACACCCGTAGATAATAAAAAAAGAGTTTTTTTCTTAACTACGATGTAAGGGTGTAAATTTACATTGTAAAGTACACCCATGGAAAAAAAAGGGTTTTCACCACGATGTAAATTTACATTGTAAAGTACAGCGGTACATAATAAAAAATATTCTTTTTGAAATGGTAGTGCAAAATTTTTAACTTAGAAAAACAATCAAACAATGAAGCAGGTTACCTTAGGTAGGGTGCAATGGGGGTGATGTATCTTCCCCTTGCACAACAAGTCTCCTTACCCTAGACTCTCGCAGACCACTAGGTTCCTAGTAACCTTAATACTAGGTGGCGACTCCTTAAAATTATAGTCGTAGATTTTACGGCTATAAAGCCCCTCATTTTCACCGCGCGCCGTTGTTCCCCAATACGCGGGGGACGGCGGGGCGCGAAGCGTAAAAAAAATCGTCGTCGCGACAGATGGCGAATCCACTGGGGACCAGGGACTGAGCTTTGATTGTTTGATTGTTTAGTTCTCAATTTGCGTTTTGCACTGCTTTTAACTGCTTCAACATGCATTTTTACTGCTTTAGCATGCATTTTATTTTCAATTTATGCATAACATTAAATTTAAATTAATGTCACCATGCATCTTAATTTTTTTAGTAAACCCAATTTTAAGTTAGGTGGGGAGTAGCGGTCTGCCCCATGACTTTTGGTCGGGGTTCAGATTCGTGAAACATCCAACTATGAACTGAGTGTTTACTTGTTAATGGCGGTCACACTGTGCCCCAACCATTTCTTGTAAACCCCTATACTACCTTCACGTAAGGTGGTTACTGGGCAGTTCATAGACCTTTTGAGACCAGTTAGAAAACCTACCCTTCATGTGATAACTTAGATACAAACTCTAATCATTCATGTCATTTTAACTTTTCCACAGAAATTACCAAACCAAGACCATGGCTTCCTTGACCTTTTCGGAATATGGGGAAAGATCTGAGATGATGCAATTAACTGAGGGAGATTGTCCAAGGAGTAATGAGTTGCCACATGTGACCAAGATTCATTGCTCTATAGAGAATATAAAGAGGCTTTTGCCCCTCCTGGGATATGTAGATGAAGCATTGTTTGAAGAAAGATATGGAAGAATTATTCATCTTTTGAAAATTCTGATCCAAACATCAACCATTAAAGCTCTTACACACTTTTGGGATCCTAATTACCGGTGCTTCACTTTTGGGAACATCGACATGACTCCTACCATAGAAGAATATGCTCAAATCTTGAATTTTCCTCATAACCCTCACAAAGTTTACTTCAGACAGAAAATTGAGAATACAGTTCAAAAGGTCATTAAGCTTCTACATTTGGATCCAATGGGCCAGTATATGACTTCTTCTGGAGATTTCAAATGGAAAGCGATCGAGAACAAGTTGAAAGCCGATAAAGATAAAAGGAGACTTCGGGAAGAGGGACACCGGTTAATAGCCTTTGCTATTTTCGGTTTGATTTTATTTCCTTCGGAAGCTGTGGGGATAATTAGCATAGAGGCAGCCAGTGCTTTTGTTGAATATGAACAAGAGAGAAACAACCCTACTTCAGCTATACTAGCCGAGACTTTCCTGTCTTTGAATCACTGCAGGTCACATGGTAAAGGAGCAATGCGGTGTTGTATCCCTTTGTTGTTCATATGGATCGTCAGCCATCTAGAAACCCCGAAAGAAGTTTTTAATAATTTTTGGTGGTTCAATATGAGACCTCTTAGTTTGGTTTTAAATGAAGAATGGAAAGGCCTAGATGAGAGGGCCTGGGTGGCAAAATACCAAGCAATTCCTGAAAGTAAATTCAGATGGAAAGCCCCTTGGATAGGAAAGTCAGCTTACCTGATGAGTTGCGGTGATAAAGCATGGGTCCCGTTAATTGGCTTAACCGGATATATTAGCTATTGTCCCTCTCTAGTAACCAGGCAGTTTGGAGAAATGCAATATACGCCAAGAACTAAAGGGTTGGCTAAGTATACAGGTTCCTTCAAAGAAGTCAACTCGATGGCTGAGCTTGAGATAATTAAAAAAGACTGGGGACACCCCGTTTCAGTTAACATAGATCCCCACCCCCAGAAGATTTCTGTCAGCACCAGTTACTTGGCTTGGAGGAGTCATAAGACGCCTCGGGATGTTGCAAGGCACAGCTTGGTACAAGTAAAGGAAACCATCCCCGCTGGAATTAAAAGAAGGAAGATTGGCGAAGGAGACTTACGAGAGGATTTGGATAGGCTAAGGATTGAGCTTAGTAATAGCAAACGCAATCAGAAGTTCCTCGAGGAGCAGCTATTAGAAGAAGAACAGATGAGGCTCTCTTTGGACCGTCAACTGCAAGGAAAAGAAGAGCAGATTAGTCAACTGATCCGAGAAAAAAATCAGCTAGAGGAGTTAGGTTTTCAGCATGATGACCAAATAAATAGATATGAAATGATGAAAAGAGAATTGGTCACTTTGAAACAGACATTTGAAGATCTTAACATGCAGATAAAGAATTGTTAGCCTCAATGATGAAAGAAAGAGATCGTTATAAGGAGAAATGGGAAACCGAGAAAGAAAAAGGAAGAGTGGCTGGCCTTATCATTGAAGAAGAAAAAGAGTTGAAAGCCCAGTACAAAGCTCAGGCGGAAAATGAGTTCGAAGCAAGAAGGGCAACTGAGTTTGACATGAAGAGATATTTGACCTTAGCCAATAGCTTAAGAGACCGTATTTCTACCTTGCAAGCAGAACTAGAAACTCGAGAAGAAGAATTAAAAGTGGTACAAGAGCAGCGCAATGAATGGCAAGAACACATCACCGAAATTGAAACAACAAGGTTTGATGAAGAGCTACGAAGGGCTAAAGAGCACACCCGACAACTCAAGAAGATGGTTCTGATGCTAGAGAGAAATAATGACTCCTTGACCGCCAGCAATGAAGCATTACTTCAAGACAATACGGTTTTCCAGCATAAAATAGAGCAAACAGATAAGCTAATCAACATGGCAGCTAGAAAAGCTGATGAGTTACGTGTAAAGGCTACCAGGATTGGTGGAAATACTCGTAGGTTTGAAGTATACCTGGATGAACTTTCAAGTTTTGTTGGGCTCATAGCTAATAGGGGGGTAGCATTTGAATAAATGCTTTTGTATGATTCAATATGAGTGAATGAAGTGGACGAGATCCACCTTTTGTTTCTGTCAAAATGTGTGTGACTCAATTAATTCGAACAAAACTTTTCTCAGGCATCAGACTACACATCTTACCCGGCAAGGAAGTTATGGATTGGTCTTTCAAAATAAAATAAAAATAAAAATCATCATGCATACATTCATTTTTCATAAATAACATGCATATCATCGACAGGTCAAATATAGGTCCCCGAAGAACGTCACCTCCCAGAATTTACAATACTCGGCTCCAACAGAGAAACATGGAGAATGAAGAGCGTGCACACCAGGACGCCCATTTCCAAGGAGAGCTGAATGCCTTGAAAGAAAGTGTAGCCCGTCTTACTGGTCTACTCGAGCAAGCATTAAGAAGTGCTTCAGGAGAAGGTCCTTCAACTAGGCCTGCACAAACGACAAACAACCCTGACGAGGTGACAGGAGAAAGAATTCAGGATCCCCCACAACCTCCTGCAGTTGTGCAATCAGCAGCCCCAGCACCAGTTCCGGTACCACTGGTTGAAGCATTTGCAAACGAATCTCATAAGACGCAATTATATGATAATACGGATCATGACAAAATGGCAGTGTTAGAGGCCAGGATAAGAGCCATTGAAGGAGTAGATTTATACGATCCAGTGAAAGCGGTGGAGATGTGTTTAGTTCCAAATGTGGTAGTCCCAAAGAAATTCCGCGTTCCGGACTTCATCAAATATACAGGGACGCAATGCCCTGTCACCCATTTAAAGTCATATTGTAATAAAATGGCTGAAGTAGTGCGTGATGAAAAGCTACTAATGCATTTTTTCCAGGATAGCTTGAATGGGCCGGCGCTAAGGTGGTATATGAGGCTCGACAACACAAGAATTCGCAGTTGGAAAGACCTAGTGGATGCTTTTGTTAAACAGTACAAGTACAATATGGATATCGCCCCTGACAGGACCAGCCTATCAAGCTTGGAGAAGGCAGAAAAGGAAAGCGTAAGAGAATATGCCCAAAGGTGGAGAGACTTAGCTGCCCAAGTGCACCCTCCTCTCTTGGATAGGGAGATGGTTACTCTATTTGCCAACACACTGAAAGCGCCCTTTTACGAGCATGTGATGGGCAGTTCAGCTCAGCAATTCACTGATGCCGTAGCTGTGGCAGAACGGATAGAGCAAGGGATTAAGAATGGAAGGATCTCGGCACCAGTAGAGAAAAAAGGTTTCGTCGGAAAGAAGAGGGAGATAGATCACATTGAGACTGGTTATAGAGGAAGGAATACCCAATATATCAATTCGTCATCCCAAATCGCCAACGTTAACTTCAAATCCCTATACCCTACCAAAAGGCCTGGAAATCAAGTCGAGAACGTATCAAAAAACCAAACTGAGGGTTTTCCAAAAGCTAATCACCCAAGAATTCAAGAACAATTACCCCCACTACCTTTACCTTTGGATGAAATATATCAAAAGTTCTTAAGCATTGGGCTAGTAGCCCCTGTACCTCTGATACCCTTGCAACCACCTTACCCTAGTTGGTATAGACTAGATCTCACCTGTGAATACCACGCAGGAATCACAGGACATGGCATCCACACGTGCACTGCATTCAAAAGGAAGCTCCTGCAATTGTTAAAAACTGGATGGGTAATGTTTGAAGAGCCCCCGAATGTAAGCACCAATCCATTACCTGGTCATGCTTCAGGCAGCGGATCAGTGAATATGTTGGAATTTGAGCATCCAAAGAGTTTAAAGGTGCCAATGGAAGAAGTTTATCAGATGTTGACGAAAGCAAAGTATGATGGCATAATATGTTGTCAACATCGTGACCAGGAGGGTCACCTTATTAGTCAATGTCCAGGCTTCTATAAAAATGTGATGCAAATGATAAACAGAGGTTTGCTTCGGCTAGAGACAATGACAGAGGATAAAGTGGCTGTAACAGAGATGTCAGACAAGGGTTTATGTAGGGTTCAGTTCACTCCGGGAGGGGCACCCAGACTAGTTTTGACCAAGCCCTCCATCCCCCCTAAAAGAGACTATAATGCCATGCCTTACAACTATGGGCATTCATCTCAAACTGTAAGACAACCACTTGTCCTTCTACCAGAAGTTGGAGGATTGACTCGAAGTGGTAGATGTTTTATCCCAGAGGAGTTAAAGAGGATTAAAGGGAAATGAGTGGTTGATGTGTCTGAAGAAACAAATAAACCTGTGACAGAAGAGGAAACCAATGAATTCTTAAAGTTGATGAAGCATAGCGAGTATAGCATTGTGGAGCAACTTAAAAGAGACCCTGCTAGAATATCATTGCTTTCCTTGATTTTGAGTTCTGAATCTCATCGTAAGACTTTGCAAAAAGTGCTGAATGAGGCCTATGTACCCCAAGACATCAACCCAGATGCCATGGAGCATTTAGTAGGGAGAATACAGGCTTCAAATTATGTGTACTTTTCTGATGATGAAATGGGTCCTGACGGCACAGGACATAATAAGCCATTATACATCACAATACAATGCAAGGATGTTTTGATTGGAAAAGTATTAATCGATAATGGCTCTGCTCTTAATGTGTTGCCGAGACATATGCTGAGAGAAATGCCCATTGATGAGTCACATATGAAGCCAAGCACCATGATGGCAAGAGCGTATGATGGGTCGCCAAGGCAGATAGTGGGGACTATTGAGGTGGAGCTGTGTATAGGACCACAAATGTTTTTGATAACGCTGCAAGTGATGGATATCCATCCATCTTATAGCATATTGCTGGGGAGGCCATGGATTCATGCGGCAGGAGCAGTACCTTCTTCATTACACCAATGTTTAAAGTATATCGCAAACGGGATGTTGGTCACGGTGAAAGCTGAAGAAACCATATCAATGGTTAAAAATGTGGCTGTACCGTTTATAGAAACAGTTGCTTGTGAAGACGGGAACATCCATGCATTTGAAGTAGTAAATGCAGAGTGGATCCTTGAAGGTGCCCCATTGAAAAAGCCGAGAATTCCAGAAGCCGCAAGGATGGCTGCCAAATGTTTCTTACAGAACAAAGTCCCTTTTCAGTTTGATCCTGTCAGTGGAATGTCGGAGCGAGTCAACATAATAAAATTGAAATGTGCTGATCAAAGATTCAGGCTCGGATATAAGCCGAAGAAAGAGGATTTCAAGCGGGTTGCGCAAATTAGAAGGGAGGCCAGATTGGCGAAGATCGAAGGAAGAGAATCAAAAGATGAAGAACTTGTCATTCCGCCACTTCAAGAATCCTTCCGCAGCTCAACAGGGATAATCAGAGCAGGAATGAGAGATCTTCATGTCAGCACACTCGAATACCAGGAGGAAGAAGCAGATTTCCCGCAGCTCTCCATCCACAACATTGATGCCCCCTCTGCAAAGACCTTTGTGCGGAAATTAGCTGAAGGAGAAGTGTTCCAGAACTGGAAGATGGAGCCTGTTCATATTGTGTTCAAAAAGTAATTGTTTTTGTTTGGTCATGAACATGTGTTTTATTTTGATCATAGCAGTAATCTAGCTCACGATGCTGCGATATTTTGCCTTGTTAAATGAGCACCTTTTCTTTTTTTAATGAGATCATGCATTTTTATGACATATCATTTGCAAATAGTCGCTCTTACACAAATACACATTACACTTTCAGGAGTTCTGAAATTTCCAACCATTCACAAAATTATTACACTAAGAATAATTGGCCAAATTTCAATAATGTCACTACACTGGATGATGAGGAGTGGGCAGAAGCGGATATAAAAGAATTTGCTAGGTTGATGGAAAATTCCGAAAGAACTTGGAAGCCTGTTAGCGAAGAGCTTGAGACTGTTAATGTAGGAACCCAACAGGAGAAAAAGGAGTTAAAAATCGGTACCCTCATAACAGTTGAGGAAAAAGAAGAATTGATCTCTCTTTTGCATGAATATACAGATGTTTTCGCTTGGACTTATGCAGAAATGCCGGGTTTAGATACTGATATAGTGGTACACAAAATCCCTTTAATAGAAGGAAGTATACCAGTCAAGCAAAAAACCAGGAGAATGCGGTCAGATATGCTCTTGAAGGTGAAAGCAGAGATACAAAAACAATGGGATGCAGGATTTCTAGATGTCGTTCACTATCCTCAGTGGGTAGCCAATACGGTTGTAGTCCCAAAAAAGGACGGAAAGATCCGAGTGTGCGTGGACTATAGAGATTTGAACAAAGCAAGCCCGAAAGATGATTTTCCATTGCCTCACATAGACATTTTGGTGGATAACGCTGCTAAAAATGCCACCTATTCATTTATGGATGGTTTTTCCGGTTACAACCAAATTAGGATGGCAGAAGAGGACAAAGAGAAGACCACTTTTGTCACACCTTGGGGGACTTTCTGTTATAAGGTAATGCCATTCGGTTTGAAGAATGCTGGGGCAACGTATCAGCGAGCGATGGTCGCTTTATTCCATGACATGATGCATCGGGAAGTTGAGGTCTATGTGGATGATATACTGGCTAAATCCAAAATTGAAGAAGACCATGTGCAGATATTGAGGAAACTATTCGAAAGATTGCAGAAGTACCAGTTGAAATTAAACCCGGCCAAATGCTCCTTTGGAGTAAAGACAGGAAAATTACTAGGCTAAATTATAAGCAACCGAGGAATAGAAATTGATCCAGACAAAGCCAAAGCTATACAAGAAATGCCAGCACCTAAGACTGAGAAGGAAGTAAGGAGTTTTCTCGGACGCTTGAATTACATAGCTCGCTTCATATCCCAGCTAACAGTGACATGTGAACCGATTTTTCGCTTGCTTAGGAAGAAAAATCCTGGAGTGTGGGATGATGATTGCCAAGAAGCCTTCAATAAGATAAAGAGATATTTACAAAATCCTCCGTTGTTAGTACCCCCAGTACCAGGGAAGCCATTGATTTTGTACTTAACGGTCACAGAAACGGCCATGGGCTGTGTGCTGGGACAACATGATGAATCTGGAAGAAAGGAGCAAGCCATATACTACTTGAGTAAAAAATTCAACGATTGCGAGTCCAGATACACCATGATTGAGAAGTTATGTTGTGCCTTGGTATGGAGTGCGAAAAGACTCAGACAATATATCAAACTACACAACATGGCTAATTTCTAAGCTGGATCCGCTTAAATACATCTGTGAGAAGCCATATCTATCAAGTAGGATAGCGAGGTGGCAAGTGTTGTTAGCAGAATACGACATCGTTTTTATGACAAGGAAAGCAGTAAAAGGCAGTGTAATTGCTGACCATCTTGCAGACCATGCCGTGGAAGATTATGAGCCTTTAGATTTTGATCTTCCTGATGAAGACATCTTGGTAGTTAAGAATGACACCGAGGCAAGTGAATGGTGGACACTTTATTTCGATGGAGCAGTAAATGTATCAGGAAATGGGGTTGGAGCAGTCATAATTTCCCCAGATGGGAAACAATATCCTTTTTCAACAAGGTTACAATTCGAGTGCACCAATAACACGGCTGAATATGAAGCTTGCATCATTGGTTTGGAGGCTGCTTTAGAACTTAAAGTTAAGAAGCTTGAAGTTTTTGGGGATTCCATGTTGATCATTTGCCAAGTGAAAGGAGAATGGCAAACCAAAGATGAAAAGTTGAAACTTTACCAAAACTACCTTGTAAAGTTAGCGAGTGAATTTGAGGAGATCAAATTCACTCATATGAGTAGAGACAAAAATCAGTTCGCCGATGCTTTGGCAACTTTGGCTTCAATGGTACAAATTGTTGCTAAGAAAAGATCCACCCAGTCGACATTAAGGTTCGAAGTCATCAAGCCCATTGTTACACGCTCGAAGAGTCACCAGATGGAAAGCCATGGTATAATGATATCAAGAAATTCATCCAACAGCAAGAAGGAAGCTTCTAAAGTAGATAAAGAGACCTTAAGACGGATGGCCACAAACTTCTATTTAGATGGTGAAATCCTATACAGAAGGTCGTTTGATGGCACCTTACTCAGATGTCTGGATGAGAAAGAAATTGGGCAGGCTTTGGAAGAAGTTCATGAAGGAATTTGTGCCACCCATGCCAATGGTCATACGATGGCAAGGCAAATGCAAAGGTCTGGATATTTTTGGTTGACAATGGAAAGGGATTGCGTGGCATATGTTAGGAAATGTCATAAATGCCAAGTTTATGGTGATAAGATAAATGCACCTCCAAAACCTTTATTCAACATGACCTCACCGTGGCCATTTGACATGTGGGGATTAGATGTCATAGGGCCAATTAACCCGAAGGCAAGTAATGGACACAGATTCATTCTGGTGGCAATTGATTACTTTACTAAATGGGTAGAAGCTAATTCATATGCCCATGTGACGCAAAAGGTTGTCAAAAAGTTCATCGAAAAAGACTTGATCTATCGTTATGGTCTACCCGCAAGGTTGGTAACGGATAATGCTCAGAATTTCAATGGAAAATTGATTGTCGAACTTTGCGCTAAGTGGAAGATTAAGCACCTCAACTCTTCTCCTTATAGACCAAAGATGAATGGGGCTGTTGAAGCAGCTAATAAGAACCTTAAGAAAATCATCCAGAAGATGGTTGTCACTTACAGAGATTGGCACGAAATGCTCCCATATGCTTTGCACGCATATCGCACTACTGTCAGAACTTCCACAGGGGCGACCCCATATCCTTTAGTATATGGAATGGAAGCAGTCACGCCTTTAGAAGTGGAGATTCCATCACTAAGGGTCTTAAAAGATGCAGAGTTAGAAGAATCGGAATGGGCAAAGTTGAGATTTGAGCAATTAAACTTAGTCGATGAAAGGAGACTAGCAGCTATTTGCCATCACCAATTATATCAAGGCAGGATAGCAAAAGCTTACAACAAAAAGGTCCGACCAAGGGTGTTTAAAGAAGGAGATCTGGTACTAAAGAAGATATCAGTGGTGCCATATGTGGTGAAGAAAGCTTTTTCGGGAGGAGCCTTAATCCTAACTAGCATGGATGGGGAAGATCTGCCTAGGCCTGTAAACTCTGATATTGTGAAGAAATATTATGCCTAATGTATTACTCACAACGTAATGGAATTGAAATTTGGCTATGAATTCTTGGTGTATCTTTTTTTTCTCTATCCTTGCATGATCCCATGATTTCATAAAGATTTTTGGCAAATCAAAGTCTAGTACGAAAATGAATGTCAATTTGATGTTTATTTAACAAATGTGTTCTGGGAATTCAAAGGACTTCATTGAAAGGTGATCTCATACCACCAAAACCCACATAATAAAGCTAACCTCTTAGCCAAACAAATAATCAAAAAACAAATCAAAAATTTGTTTCGTATGGAAAAGCAAAGCTTGTTGATTCAGATTGCATGTTTTTGAAAGGAGGAAAGGCCATCTTTGATATGCCTTCACAAAGTCTCAAATATCCTTTGCAGTCCCTATTTGAGCCTAATAATTTTATTTTCTTGATAAGTAATCCTGACAAGGATCACACCCTACACTGGGGGCAAGTGCAAAAAAAAAAAAAAAAAAAAAATTTACAAAACAGTCCTCAATGACAAGTGACGCC
Source organism: Salix caprea (assembly GCA_964035475.1). Classification (NCBI taxonomy): domain Eukaryota; kingdom Viridiplantae; phylum Streptophyta; class Magnoliopsida; order Malpighiales; family Salicaceae; genus Salix; species Salix caprea. Next base: position 10,600,316 of record OZ037748.1, on the reverse strand, counting down.
CGAACAAAGTTGGGGGCATAAACATAAAAAGGGTTCTAGTACACTATAACAAATTAATTCAATATTTTGGTAGTACTAAAAACCCAACATAGAAAGCCCAAACAAAATACTTGGGGGGGCATGTCAAGTCAGCACAACGTTAGTGCCAAATACCAATGAAAAAAACCCAAGCAAATACTGGGGGGCATGTCAACATAGAAAGCCCAAACAAAATACTTGTGGGGCATGTCAAGTCAGCACAACGTTAGTGCCAAATACCAATGAAAAAAACCCAAGCAAATACTGGGGGGCATGTCAACATAGAAAGCCCAAACAAAATACTTGTGGGGCATGTCAAGTCAACACGACGTTAGTGCCAAAAACCATGAAAAAGCCCAAACAAAATACTTGGGGGGCATGTCAAGTCAGCATAATGTCATTGCCAAAAAAAAAACCAATGAAAAAGCCCAAACAAAATACTTGGGGGCATGTCAAGTCAGCACAATATTAGTGCCACATACCAATGAAAAAGCCCAAACAAATACCGGGGGGCGTGTCAAGGTCAAAGAAGGTCTGGAGGAAGAAAGGGGACCTATATCTCTCAGGTAAGTATACATGCATCATCATGCATTGCATCCCCATTGAAAATCAAAAAATATTTTGGAGGGATCGTAATTTACAAACCTCCACTCATCATTTTTGTGTGCATGCTTTCAAGCTCTCATCTCTTGCATTTTTCTTGAGCATGCTTTCCAACTTTATTTGTTTCTTGATTTTGGGTGTCATCATGCATTGCACTATCCCATTAGGAATCCAAGAAATGTTTTGGAGGGATTGTAATTTACAAACCTCCACTCATCATTTTTGTGTGCGCCTTTGAGCCCTTACCACTTTCACTTCGTTGAGCGCTTGCGAGCCTTTCCTCATAACAGATATAGTGTTTTTCAACCCTATCCCTTTCCTTATTTGAGTGAGTTTTCCAACCCTCAACCATCAATTAGGATCGTGCGCTTCTTAGCCATTCCTTTCCTCTCATTTGAGTGAATTTTCCAACCCTCAACTACCAATTAAGATAGCGCGTTTTCCATCCCTATCCTCCTTGTTTAAGTGCGTTTTCCAACCCTTAACCATAAGCTAAAATAGCGTGTTTTCCAACCCTATTTTTCTTTCTTCTCGTGTGCGTTTTCAAACCAATAATTAAGATAGTGCGTTTTCCATCCCTATCCTCCTTGTTTAAGTGCGTTTTCCAACCCTTAACCATGAGCTAAAATAGCGTGTTTTCCAACCCTATTTTTCATCCTTCTCGTGTGCGTTTTCAAACCACCAATTAAGATAGTGCGTTTTCCATCCCTATTCTCATTGTTTAAGTGTGTTTTCCAACCCTTAACCATAAGCTAAAATAGCGCGTTTTCCAACCATATTTTTCTTCCTTCTCGTGTGTGTTTTCAAACCACCAATTAAGATAGTGCGCCCTCCAGCCCTATGTTTCCTCCTCTTTGAGTGCGTTTCCAACCCTCGACCATCAATTACAATATTGCATTTTCCATCCTTATTCCCCTTGTTTGAGTGATTTTTCCAACTCTCGACCATAGATCCTAGATAGCGAGCTTTCTAGCCCTATAAATCTTCATCACCACTTTTTGCTTCCATCTGGGCAGGTCACCCATTACAATGAGACCATCTCTACCACTTTCACCCGGGTAGGTCACCCATAACAATGAGACTATCTTCACCATTTTCACCTGGGTAGGTCACCCATTACAATGAGACCATTTTCCTGTGTCATTCACAAACTTCACCATCTTCCATCCTTTTTAAGTGTCCTCCTTAAGCCCCAATTCTTAGGTAGTGCGCTTTCTAGCCCTATCTTATCATTCCTTTCTGAGTGCGCTTTATAGTCCTCATTCTCATTTCTGGATGGATCAACCATTTCTTGGTCTGATAAATCCACTTTTCTTTTTCTTTACAACGCTTACTATCTAAAGTCTTTTACAAGACTTTAGTCGTAAGCATTGTAAAGAGGGGGGCAACTGTCATCACCCAATTTCTGGGTGATTCCCCAAAATAAACCAAAAACTAATAAAAATAAAATAAAAGGGGCTGGTGTCGGCAGAAAAAATCAAGATGGAAATTTTGGATGTTTTCGAAAGCCCGGTCGTACCTCTTTTTGCCCAGAAATGAAGGATAATGCAGATTCAAAGCTAAAATAATTCATTATTGGATAAATCTGCATAAAAGTAAAGTTGAAAGACATAATTATATTTTTATGGGCCAATTCGATTTAATCATCGGCCAATTTAAAATGTAATTATGATTTCGGAATTAATTAAGAGCCCAATTGAAGGATTTAATTAAGCACAAGGGCTTAATTATACTTTAAATGGGTCAAATCAATTTTATTAAGGGCTTAACTGGCGAGAAATCAAGTTTGGAAGCCTAATTTGGGTTAAATCGAGACGATTGGAATTTTCGTTGACGAAACTTTTTGGGTAAAATTGGAAGCCAAAGTTGAAGATAAAAACATCATTCTTCCTATTTTTCCTGTCGAAAAACTCATTTTGTGATAACCCATTTTTTTTCTTCTTCTTCAGTGTATTTTATTAAAAAAAAAAAAAAGGGTCAAATCAGTTTTGAGCTGACTGGACAATGGCATTGCCGGAAGCCATACCTGTGGCATGCCGGCAGCCATGGCAGCCATGCCCTGCGAACTACCCCCTGAAAATGCCATGTTGTTGACATCAATCCCATACTGCAAGTTGCAAAGATTAGCCTATAAATAGAGGAAGATTGTAGAAGAAAAGGAAGAAAAAAAGAACGGGGGAAAATGCTGAACAAACGGGAAATTACAACAAAATCACAGTCCAGTCGGTGCAACAACCCCGAACCTCCACCTTCTCCCTTTCTGGTCGTCGGTGAGGCTGCTTCATCAGCCAATCTCTCTTCCCTGTCACACTTAATCCCTCTCATTCCTCTTCTCCACCGTGACTCGCCTCTCTCTCTCTTCCAGTAACGTTCCTCTCTCTGAAAACAACAACCCGCAACAGCTCCTCCTCATCTCCACGGCAACCGACCACTCACCTAGCACCACCATACTCTCTACCATCAGCTCCTCCACCTCATAAGCCATCCATACGTGGCCTCCAGCAAGGAAACAGCAGCAGCAGCGAAGTGCAGCGTCCCCGACCAGCAACCTTCCACCCCTCATTCCGGCCACCACAGGCCTCCGTTTCCGGCGCCACCACGACAGCAAGGATCACCTCGGCCTCCTCTACGTAGTGACAGTGACAGGTACGCTTAACGTCGAACTCGATCAAGTTATCATTTACTGTTCATTCACCAGCTTCGGCGCATTTTTTTCGCTGGGGGAGTGAATAATTCACTCCCCCGCTGTGCTGCCGGGCTGGGCCTAGTTCCCGGCCCAGCTGCCAAGGTTATGGGCCTCTCGGCCCATCAGGCTGAAAAGCCCAGTCAGCCAAAGTGATGGGCCGAGACTGGACAGTCCAGCCCATCAGGGCTGGGCAGTCCAGCCCATAGTTTATTTATTTATTTAAAAAAAATAGTAAAAAATATATAAAAAAAAACAAAATTTTCAAAAAAATATAAAATGTGTTGTTTCCTTGCATACGGCCGGATTTTAAGGTTTTTCCATCATGTTTTCTCGTAAAAAAGGTTGCAGTTTTCCATACTTTGAAATAAAATTGGATATCGTAACCAGTTTACGGTTATCTATTGAAATTCGGCCAAAATATCAAAAATAATTAATAATTATTTGGTTTTATCTATTAGGGTGTAAATTTATACTGTAAATTACACCCATGAAAAAAAAGGGGTTTTAACTACGGTGTAAATTTACATTGTAAAGTACACCCGTAGATAATAAAAAAAGAGTTTTTTTCTTAACTACGATGTAAGGGTGTAAATTTACATTGTAAAGTACACCCCTGGAAAAAAAGGGTTTTCACCACGATGTAAATTTACATTGTAAAGTACATCGGTACATAATAAAAAATATTCTTTTTGAAATGGTAGTGCAAAATTTTTAACTTAGAAAAACAATCAAACAATGAAGCAGCTTACCTTAGGTAGGGTGCAATGGGGGTGATGTATCTTCCCCTTGCACAACAAGTCTCCTTACCCTAGACTCTCGCAGACCACTAGGCTCCTAGTAACCTTAATACTAGGTGGCGACTCCTTAAAATTATAGTCGTAGATTTTACAGCTATAAAGCCCCTCATTTTCACCGCGCGCCGTTGTTCCCCAATACGCGGGGGACGGCGGGGCGCGAAGCGTAAAAAAAATCACCGTCGCGACAACCCCGAACCCAAAAAAACGAACCTCGAATGCCAAAACCCGAAACCCCGAACCGTAAAAACCCAGAACCCGAAACGCGATACCCCGTACCCCAAACCCGGAACCCCTAACCCGAAAACCCTAACCCCGAACCTCAAAATCCCGAACCCGAAATCCCCGACCCCGAACCGCAAAACCCCAACCTCCAAACCCCGAACCTCGAAACCCCGAACCTCAAAACCCCGGACCCGATTCCCGAACCCGAAACCCCCGAACCTCGAAACCCCGCAACCCAGAAACCCGACGCCCGGAAACTCGAAAACCCGGAACCCGGAACCCCGATCCCGAAACCCCCAACCCTGAACCCCGAAACCCCATACCCGACAACCCAAAACTCGAAAACCCGAAACCCCGAACATCAAAACCCACAACCCCAAACATCGAAACCCCGCAACCCAGAAACCCGACGCCCGGAAACTCGAAAACCCGGAACCCGAAACCCCGATCCCGAAACACCCAACCCTGAACCCCAAAACCCCGTGCCCGACAACCCAAAACTCGAAAACCCGAAACCCTGAACCTCGAAACCCCAACTCGAAACCCTGAACCTCGAAACCCCAACCTCGAAACCCCGAACCTGAAACCCCGAAACTCGAAACCCCGAACCCGACACCCCGAAGCTCGAAAACACCGAACCGGAACCTCGAAACCCCGATCCCGAACCCTGAAACTCGAAACCCCGAACCGCAAAACCCCGAACCGCGAAAACCCCGAACCGCTAAACACCGAACCCCGAAACCCCGAACCTCGAAACCCCAACCTCGAAACCCAGAACCCGAAACCCCGAACCCGAAACCCCCGACCCTGAACCTCGAAACCCCGAACCGCGAAAACCCCGAACCGCAAAACCCCGAACCCGAAACTCCATACCCCGAAACAAGAAACCCCGAACCTCGAAACCACGAACCACGAAACCGCTAACCCGAATCCCCCTACCCCGAACCTCGAAACCCTGAACCCGAAACCTCGAGCCTCGAAACCCCGAAGGTCGAATACCCCGACCCTCGAAACCCCCGACCCGCGAAACCCCAGAACCTACACCCCGACCCGCGAAACCCCGGAACCTACACCCCGAACCTTGAAACCAGGAACCCGAAACCGCCATCCCTAAACCGCGAATCCCGAAACCCCGAACCCCGAACCCGAAACCCACCTGAAAACCCGAACCTCTAAACCCCTGACACCCCGAAAACCGAAGCCTCGAACCGCGAAAACCCGAACCTCGAATCCCAGAACCCAAAACCCCGAACCGTGAAAACCCCGAACAGCGAAACCACGAACCCGAAACGCGATACCCCGTACCCCAAACCCGGAACCGCTAACCCGAAAACCCAAAACCCCGAACCTCGAAACCCCGAACCTGAAACCCCAAACCGTGAAACCCCGAACCCGAAACCCGAAACCCGAAACCCCGACAACGAACCTCATAAACGCGAAACCCCGAACCTGGAAACCCCGAACGCGAAACCCCCGAACCACGAATCCCCGAAGCTCGAAAACCCGGAACCCGAAACCCGAACCTCGAAACCCCGAACCTCGACACCCCGGACCCGAAACCCGAACCCGAAACCTCCGACCCGAACCTCGAAACCCCTCACCCGAAAACCCTGACCCCAAAACTCCAAACCCCGAACCAGGAAACCTCGAAACCCCAAACCCGAAACCCCGAACCACGAAACCCCTAACCCGAAACCCCCGACCCCGAACCTCCAAACCCCGAACCCGAAACCTCGAGCCTCGAAACCCCCAACCTTGAAACCCCGAACCCGAAACCCCCGACCCGGAACCTCGAAATCCCGAACTCGAAACCCCTAACCCGAAACCCCCGACCCCGAACCTCGAAACCCTGAACCTCGGAACCGCGAATCCCGAAACCCCGCACCCCGAACCCGAAACCCCGAACCTCTAAACCCCGAAACCCGACACCCCGAAAACCGAAACCCCGAACCGCGAAAACCCGAACCCAAAAACCCGAAACTCGAATCCCAGAACCCGAAACCCCGAACCGCGAAAACCCCGAACAGCGAAACCCCGAACCCGAATCGCGATACCCTGTACCCCAAACCCGGAACCCCAAAGCCGAAACCCCGAACCCGAAACGCGATACCCCGTACCCCAAACCCGAAACCCCGAACCTCGAAACCCCAAACCTGACACCCCAATCCGTGAAACCCCGAACCCGAAACCCCGACACCGAACCTCATAAACGCGAAACCCCGAACCTGGAAACCCCGAACGCGAAACCCCCGAAGCTCGAAAACCCGGAACCCGAAACCCGAACCTCGAAACCCCAAAACTCGACACCCCGAACCCGAAACCCCCGACCCCAAACCTCCAAAATACGAAACCGAAACCTCGAACCGCGATACCCCGAACCCCAAAAACCGAACCTCGAATCCCAGAACCCGAAACCACGAACCGCGAAAACCCCGAACCCGAAACGCGATACCCCGTACCCCAAACCCGGAACCCCTAACCCTAAAACCCAAACCCCGAACCTCGAAATCCCGAACCTGACACCCCGAACCGTGAAATCCCGAACCCGAAACCCGAAACCCCCGACACCGAACCTCAAAAACGCGAAACCCCGAACCCGAAACCCCCGACCCTCCAAACCATGAACTCGACACCCCGAACCGCGAAACCCTGAACCCTACACCCCGAACAGTGAAACCCGGAACCCGAAACCGCGAATCGTGAAACCCCGAACCCTACACCCCGAACAGTGAAACCCGGAACCCGAAACCGCCAACCCAAACCGCGAATCGCGAAACCCCGAACCCGAAACGCTGAACGTCTAAACCTCGAAACCCGACACCCCGAAAACCGAAACCCCGAACCGCGAAACCCCGAACCCCAAAAATCGAACCTCGAATCCCAGAACCCGAAACCCCGAAACGCAAAAACCCCGAACCCGAAACGCGATACCCCGTACCCCAAACCCGGAACCCCTAACCCGAAAACCCAAACCCCGAACCTAACACCTTGAACCGTGAAACCCCGAACCCGAAACCCCCGACACTGAACCTCAAAAACACGAACCCCCGAACCCGAAACCCCCGACCCTCGAAACCCCGAACCCGACACCCCGAACCGCGAAACTCTGAACCCCAAAAATCGAACCGCGAAACCCCGAACCCTACACCCCGAACAGTGAAACCCGGAACCCGAAACCCCGAACCTAGAAACCCCGAACCCGAAACCCCCGACCTCGAACCGCAAAACCCCGAACCTCGAAACCCCGAACCTCGATACCCCGGACCCGAAACCCGAACCCGAATCCCCCGAACCTCGAAACCCCGCAACAAAGAAACCCGACACCCGAAAACTCGAAAACCCGGAACCTTGAAAACCCGAACCCGAAACCCCCGACCCTCGAAACCACGAACCCGACACCCCGAACCGCGAAACCCCGAACCCTACACCGTGAACAGTGAAACCCGGAACCCGAAACCGCCAACCCGAAACCGCGAATCGTGAAACCCCGAACCCTACACCCCGAACAGTGAAAGCCAGAACCTGAAACCGCCAACCCAAACCGCGAATCGCGAAACCCCGAACCCGAAACGCCGAACGTCTAAACCCCGAAACCCGACACCCCGAAAATCGAAACCCCGTACCGCGAAACCCCGAACCCTAAAAATCGAACCTCGAATCCCAGAACCCGAAACCCCGAAACGCAAAAACCCCGAACCCGAAACGCGATACCCCGTACCCCAAACCCGGAACCCCTAACCCGAAAACCCAAACCCCGAACCTAACACCTTGAACCGTGAAACCCCGAACCCGAAACCCCCCGACCTCGAACCGCAAAACCTCGAACCTTGAAACCCCGAACCTCGATGCCCCGGACCCGAAACCCGAACCCGAAACCCCCGGACCTCGAAACCCCGCAACAAAGAAACCCGACACCCGGAAACTCGAAAACCCGGAACCTTGAAAACCCGAACCCGAAACCCCGAACCTCGAAATCCCGAACCCGAAACCCCCTACCCTGAACCTCGAAACCCCGTACCCGACAACCCACAACTCGAAAACCCGAAACCCCAACCTCGAAACCCACAACCCCGAACCTCGAAAACCCGAACCCGACACCTCGAAGCTCGAAAACAGCGAACCCGAACCCCGAATCTCGAAACCCCCAACCCTGAAACCCTGATCCCGAACCCCCGACCCTGAAACTCGATACCCCGAACCGCAAAACCCCTAACCCGAAACCCCTAACCCGAAACCCCCGACCCCGAACCAGGAAACCCCGAACCCGACACCCAGAAAATCAAAAACCCGAAACCCGAAAACCCGAACCTCGAATCCCACAACCCCGAACCTTGAAACCCCGAACCCGACACCCCGAAGTTCGAAAACACCGAACCCGAAACCCCTGACCCTGAACCTCGAAACCTCGAACCGCGAAAACCCCGAACCGCAAAATACCGAACCCGAAACCCCGAACCTCGAAACCACAACCTCAAAACCCCGAACCCGAAACCCCCGACCTTGAACCTCGAAACCCCGAACCGCGAAAACCCCGAACCGCAAAACCCCGAACCCGAAACTCCACACCCCGAACCAAGAAACCCCGAACCCGAAACCCCGAACCTCGAAACCCCGAACCGCGAAAACCCGAACCGCAAAACACCGAACCCGAAACCCTGAACCTCGAAACCCCAACCTCGAAACCCCGAACACGAAACCCCCAACCCTGAACCTCGAAACCCCGAACCGTGAAAACCCCGAACCCGAAACCCCCAACCCTGAACCTCGAAACCCTGAACCGCGAAAAACCCGAACCGCAAAACCCCGAACCCGAAACTCCAAACCTCGAACCAGGAAACCCCGATCCTCGAAACCCCGAACCCGAAACTCCGAACCACGAAACCCCTAACCCGAAACCCCCGACCCCGAACCTCGAAACCCCGAACCCGAAACCTCGAGCCTCGAAACCCCGAAGGTCGAATACCCCGAACCTGAAACCCCCGACCCTCGAAACCCCGAACTGCGAAACCCCGAAACCTACACCCCGAACCGTGAAACCAGGAAACCGAAACCGCCAACCCGAAACCGCGAATCCAGAAACCCCGAACCCGAAACCCGAAACCCCGAACCTCTAAACCCCGAAACCCGACAACCCGAAAACCGAAACCCCGAACCGCGAAAACCCCGAATAGCGAAACCCCGAACCAGAAACGCGATACCCCGTACCCCAAACCCGGAACCCCTAACCTGAAAACCCAAACCTCCGAATCTCGAAACCCCGAACCTGACACCCCAAACCGTGAAACCCCAAACCCGAAACTCGAAACCTCCGACACCGAACCTCATAAACGCGAAACCCCTAACCTGGAAACCCCGAACGTGAAACCCCCGAACCGCGAAACCCCGAAGCTCGAAAACCCGGAACCCGAAACCCGAACCTCGAAACCCCGAACCTCGAAACCCCGGACCTGAAACCCGAACCCGAAACCCCAGACCCCGAACCTCGAAACCCCTAACCCAAAAACCCCGACCCCGAAACTCCAAAGCCCGAACCAGGAAACCTCGAACCTCGAAACCCCAAACCCGAAACCCCGAACCACGAAACCCCTAACCCGAAACCCCCGACCCCGAACCTCCAAACCCCGAACCCGAAACCTCGAGCCTCGAAACCCCGAACCTCGAAACCTCGAACCTGAAACCCCCGACCCTGAACCTGGAAACCCCGAACCGCGAAAACCCAGAACCGCAAAACACCGAACCTGAAACCCCGAACTTCGAAACCCCAACCTCGAAACCCCGACCCCGAAACCCCTAACCCGAAACCCCCGACCCCGAACCTGAAACATCGAGCCTCGAAACCCCGAAGGTCGAATACCCCGAACCCGAAACCCCCGACCCTCGAAACCCCGAACCCGACACCCCGAACCGCGAAACCCCAAACCCTACACATGAACCGTGAAACCCTGAACCCTAAACCGCAAACCCAAAACCCCGAACCCGAAACGCGATACCCCGTACCCCAAACCCTGTACCCCTAACCCGAAAACCCAAATCCCGAACCTCAAAATCCCGAACCGTGAAACCCCGAACCCTCGAAACCCCGAACCCAACACCCTGAACCGCGAAACCCCAAACCCTACACCCCGAACAGTGAAAGCCGGAACCCGAAAACGCCAACCCGAAACCACGAATCGTGAAATCCCGAACCCCAAACCCGAAACGCCGAACCGCGAAAACCCCGAACTCGAAACGCAATACCCCGTCCCCAAACCCGGAACCCTAAACCGAAAACCCATACTCCGAACCTCAAAATCCCGAACCTAACACCCCGAACCGTGAAACCCCGAACCCGAAACCCCCGACACCGAACCTCAAAAATGCGAAAACCGGAACCCGATGCCCCCGACCCTCGAAACCCCGAACCCGACACCCCGAACCGCGAAACCCCGAACAGTGAAACCCGGAACCCGAAACCGCGAAACCCCGAACCCAGAACCCCGAACCCGAAACCCTGAACCTCTAAACCCCGCAACCCGACACCCCGAAAACCAAAACCCCGAACCGCGAAACCCCGAGCCTAAAAAAACGAACCTCGAATCCCAGAACCCGAAACCCCGAACCGCGAAAACCCCGAACCCGAAACGCGATACCCCGTACCCCAAACCCGGAACCCCTAACCCAAAAACCCAAACCACGAACCTCGAAATCCCGAACCGTGAAACCCCGAACCCGAAACCCCCGACACCGAACCTCAAAAACGCGAAACCACGAACCCGAAACACCGAACCTCAGAAAACCCGAACCTCGAAACCCCAAACCCGGAACCCCCGAACCCGAAACCCCCGACCCCGAACCTCGAAACCCCGAACCCGACACCCCGACGCTCGAAAACCCTACACCTGAAACCCCGTACCGCGAAACCCCGAACCCGAAACCCCCGACCCCGAACCGCAAAACCTCGAACCTCGAAACTCCGAACCTCGAAACCCCGGACCCGAAACCCCAACCCGAAAACTCCGAACCTCGAAACCCCCAACCGCGAAACCCTGATCCCGAACCCCGGACCCTGAAACTCGAAACCCCGAACCGCAAAACCCCGAACCCGAAACTCCTAACCCGAAACCCCCGACCCCCGAAACTCCAACCCCGAACTAGGAAACCCCGAACTCGACACCCCGAAACTCGAAAACGCCAAACCCGAAACCCCGAACCTCGAAACCCAGAACCCCGAACCTTGAAACCCCGAACCCGACACCCCGAAGTTCGAAAACACCGAACCCGAAACCCCCGACCCTGAACCTCGAAACACCGAACCGCGAAAACCCCGAACCGCAAAACACCGAACCTGAAACCCTCGAAACTCGAAACCCCGAACCTCGAAACCCCGGACCTGAAACTTGTACCTGAAACCCCCGAAACTCGAAACCCCGCAACCCAGAAAACCCGACACCTGGAAACTCGAAAACCCGGAACCGTGAAAACCCGAACCCGAAACCCTGAACCCGAAACCCCCACCGTGAACCTCGAAACCCCGTACCTGACAACCCAAAACTCGAAAACCCGAAACCCCGAACCTCGAAACCCACAACCCCGAAGCTCGAAACCCCGAATCCGACACCCCGAAGCTCGAAAACACCGAACTTGAAACCCCGAACCTCGAAACCTCTAACCGCTAAACCCCGATCCCGAACCCCCGACCCTGAAACTCAAAACCCCGAACCGCAAAACCCCGAACCCGAAACCCCCGACCCCGAAACTCCAAACCCCGAACCAGGAAACCCCTAACCCGAAACCCCCGACCCTCGAAACCCCGAACCGCGAAACCCCGAAACCTACATCCCGAACCGTGAAACCAGGAACCCGAAACCGCCAACCCGAAACCGCGAATCCCGAAACCCCGAACCCCGAACCTCTAAACCCCGAAACCCGACACCGCGAAAACCAAAACCCCGAACCGCGTAAACCCGAACCTAGAATCCCAGAACCCGAAACCCCGAATTGCTAAACCCCGAACAGCGAAACCCCGAACCCGAAACGCGATACCCCGTACCCCAAACCCGAAAACCCAAACCACGAACCTCGAAACCCCGAACCTGACACCCAAAACCGTGAAACCCTGAACCTGAAACCCCCGACACCGAACCTCATAAACGCGAAACCCCGAACCTGGAAACCCCGAAGCTCGAAAACCGGAAACCCAAAACCCGAACCTCGAAACCCCGAACCTCGACACCCCGGACCCGAAACCCGAAACCCCTGACCCCGAACCTCGAAACCCACACCCGAAAACATTGACCCCGAAACTCCAAACCCCGAACTAGGAAACCGCGAACCTCGAAACCCCGAACCCAAAACCCCGAACCACAAAACCCCTAACTCGACACCCTCGAACCCGAACCTCGAAACCCCGAACCATGAAAACCCCGAACCTCGAAACCCCCAACTCGAAACCCCGAACTCGAAACCCCTAACCCGAAACCCCCGACCCCGAACCTCGAAACCCCGAACCCAAAACCTCGAGCCTCGAAACCCCAAAGGTCGAATACCCCGAACCCGAAACCCCCGACCCCGAACCTCGAAACCCCGAACCCGAAACCTCGAGCCTCGAAACCTCGAGCCTCGAAACCCCGAAGGTCGAATACCCCGAACCCGAAACCCCCTACCCTCGAAACCCCGAACCCGACACCCCGAACCGTACACACGAACCGTGAAACCCTGAACCCAAAACCGCTAACCCGAAACCCCGAACCGCGAAAATCCCGAACAACGAAACCCTGAACCCGAAACGCGATACCCCGTACCCCAAACCCGGAAACCCTAACCCGAAAACCCAATCCCCGAACCTCGAAATCCCGAACCGTGAAACCCCGAACCCGAAACCCCGAACCCTCGAAACCCCGAACCCGACAACCTGAACCGCGAAACCCCGAACCCTACACCCCGAATAGTGAAAGCCGGAACCCGAAACCGCCAACCCGAAACCGCGAACCCCGAAACCCCGAACCCCGAACCCGAAACGCCGAACCTCTAAACCCCGAAACCGAAACCCCGAACCGCAAAACACCGAACCCCGAAAAACAAACCTCGAATCCCAGAACCCGAAACCCCGAACCGCGCAAACTCCGAACCCGAAACGCGATACCCCGTACCCCAAACCCTGACCCCTAACCTGAAAGCCCAAACCCCGAACCTCGAAATCCCGAACCTGACACCCCGAACCCGAAACCCCCGACACCGAACCTCAAAAACATGAAACCCCGAACCCGAAACCCCTGACCCTCGAAACCCCAAACCCGACACCCCGAACCGCGAAACCCCGAACCCTACACCCCGAACAGTGAAACCCGGAACCCTAAACCGCCAACCCAAAACCGTGAATCGCGAAACCACGAACCCTACACCCCGAACAGTGAAAGCCGGAACCCGAAACCGCCAACCCCAAACCGCGAATCGCGAAACCCCGAACCCGAAACGCCGAACTTCTAAACCCCGAAACCCGACACCCCGAAAACCGAAACCCCGAACCGCGAAACCCCGAACCTCCAAAAATAGAATCTCAAATCCCAGAACCCGAAACCCCCAACCGCGAAAACCCCGAACCCGAAACCCACAATCCCGAACCTCGAAACCCATAACCCCGAACCTCGAAACGTGAACTTCTAAACCCCGAACCCGAAACCCCCTACCCTGAACCTCGAAACCTCGAACCGCGAAAACCCCGAACCGCAAAACACCAAACCCGAAACCCCGAACCTTGAAAACCCGGAACCTCGAAAACCCCCGACCCTCGAAAACCCAGAACCGTGAAAACCCGAACCCGAAACCCTGAACCTCGAAACCCCGTACCCGAAACCCCCAACCCTGAACCTAGAAACCCCGTACCCAACAACCAGAACCTCGAAAACCCGAAACCCCAAACCCCAAACCTCGAAACCCACAACCCCGAACCTCGAAACCCCGAACCCGACACCCCGAAGCTCGAAAACACCAAACCCGAAACCCCAAACCTCGATACCCCCAACCGCGAAACCCCAAACCCGAACCCCCGACCCTGAAACTCAAAACCTCGAACCGTGAAAACCCCGAACCCGACACCCCGAAGCTCGAAAACACCAAACCCGAAACCCCAAACCTCGAAACCCCCAACCGCGAAACCCCGAACCCGAACCCCCGACCCTGAAACTCGAAACCCCGAATCGCGAAAACCCCGAACCTCGAAAACCATGACCGCAAAACCCCGAACCTCACACCCTGAACCTCGAAAACCTCAAACCGTGAAACCCCGAAACCGAAACCTTCGACAACGAACCTCGAAAACCCCGAAACGCGAACCCCCGAACCTGAAACCCCTAACCCCGTTCCCCGAACCCGAAACCCCAAACCCCGAACCTCCAAAACCCCGAAACGCGAAACCCCGAACCCGAAACCCCGAACCCGGAACCCCAAACCCCGAACCTCGAAACCCCGATCCCGACACCCTGAAGCCAGAAAACCCTGAACCCGAAACCCCGAACCGTGAAACCCCGAACCCGGAAACCCCGAACCCGAAACCCCCGAACCTCGAAACCCCGAATCTGGAAACCCCAAATCCGACACCCCCGACCCCGAAACTCGAAACCAAGAACCCGAAACCCCGAACCCAAAACCCCTAACCCGGAACCCCAAACCCCGAACCTCGAAACCCCGATCCCGACACCCCGAAGCCAGAAAACCCCGAACTGCGAAACCCCGAACCTGGAAACCCCGAACCCGAAACCCCTAACCTCGAAACCCCGAATCTGGAAACCCCGAACCCGACACCCCCGACCCCAAAACTCGAAACAAAGAACCCGAAACCCCCGACCCCGAACCTCGAAACCCCGAACCCGACACCAGAAGCTCGAAAACCCCGAACCTCGAAACCCCGAACCCGAAACCCCGATCCCGTATCCTCGAAACCTCTAACATATCACCCCGAACTTCGAAAACCCCGAACCTCAAAACATCGAACCCCACGCCCCGAACCTCGAAAACCCCGAACCTAGAAACCCCGAACCCGACACCCCTAACCCGAAACACCCAACCCCGAACCTCGAAACCCCGAACCCTAAAATCCTGAACCCGACACACCTAACCCCGAACCCGAAACCCCGAACCGCGAAACCCCGAACCCAAAAAAACGAACCTCGAATCCCAGAACCTGAAACCCCAAACCGCGAAAACCCCGAACAGCGAAACCCCGAACCTGAAACGCGACACCCCTAACCCGAAACACTTAACCCCGAACCTCGAAACCCCGAACCCTAAAATCCTAAACCCGACACACCTAACCCCGAACCTCTAAACCCCAAAACCCGACACCCCGAAAACCGAAACCCCGAACCGCGAAACCCCGAACCCAAAAAAACGAACCCGAAACCCCTAACCTCGAAACCCCCAACCGCGAAACCCCGAACCCGAACCCCCGACCCTGAAACTCGAACCCCGAACGCGAAAACCCCGAACCCGACAACCCGAAGCTCGAAAACGCCAAACCCGAAACCCCAAACCTCGAAACCCACAGCCGCGAAACCCCGAACCCGAACCCCCGACCCTGAAACTCGAAACCCCGAACCGCGAAAACCCCAAACTTCGAAAACCATGACCGCGAAACCCCGAACCTCACACCCTGAACCTCGAAAACCCCGAACCGGGAAACCCCGAACCCGAAACCTCCGACAACGAACCTCGAAAACCCCGAAACGCGAACCCCCGAACCTGAAACCCCTAACCCCGTTCCCCTAACCCGAAACCCCCGACACCGAACCTCCAAAACCCCAAAACGCGAAACCCCGAACCCGAAAACCCTAACCCGGAACCCCAAACCTCGAACATCGAAACCCCGATCCCATCACCCCGAAGCCAGAAAACCCCGAACCCGAAACCCCGAACCGTGAAACCCCGAACCTGGAAACCCGGAACACGAAACCCCCGAACCTCGAAACCCCAAATCGAGAAACCCCGAACCCGAAACCCCCGAACCTCGAAACCTCGAATCTGGAAACCTCGAACCCGACACCCCCGACCCCGAAACTCGAAACCAAGAACCCGAAACCCCCGACCCCGAACCTCGAAACCCCGAATCACGAAACCCCGAACCCGACACCAGAAGCTCAAAAACCCCGAACCTCGAAACCCCGAACCCGAAACCCCGAACCCGTATCCTCGAAACCTCGAACATATCACCCCGAACTTCAAAAACCCCGAACCTCGAAACATCGAACCCGACACCCCGAACCCAACACCCCTAACCTGAAACACCCAACACCGAACCTCGAAACCCAGAACCCTAAAATCCTGAACCCGACACACCTAACCCCGAACCCGAAACCCCGAACCTCTAAACCCCAAAACCCGACACCCCGAAAACCGAAACCCCGAACCGCGAAACCCTGAACCCAAAAAAACGAACCTCGAATCCCAGAACCTGAAACCCCAAACCGTGAAAACCCCGAATAGTGAATCCCCGAACCCGAAACGCGATACCCCGTACCCTAAACCCGGAACCCCTAACCCGCAAACCCAAACCCCGAACCTCGAAATCTCGAACCTGACACCCCGAACCATGAAAACCCGAACTCGAAACCCGAAACCCCCGAAACCGAACCTCAAAAACACGAAACCCCGAACCCGACACCCCGAACCGCGAAACCCCAAACCCTACACCACGAACAGTGAAAGCCGGAACCCGAACCCCGAACCCGAAACGCCGAACTTCTAAACCCCGAAACCCGCACCCCGAAAACCGAAACCCCGAACCGCGAAACCCAAAACCCCAAAAACGAAACTCGAATCCCAGAACTCGAAACCCCGAACCGCGAAAACCCTGAACCCGAATCGCGATACCCCGTACCCCAAACCCGAAACCCCTAACCCGAAAACCCAAACCCCTAACCTCGAAATCCCGAACCGTGAAACCCCGAACCCGAAACCCCGAACCCGAAACACCGAACATCAGAAAACCCGAACCCCGAAACCCCGAACATTGAAACCCCGAACCCGACCCCTTGAAGCTTGAAAACCCGAAAACCCCGAACCTGGAAACCCCGAACCCGAAACCCCCGACCCTGCAACCGACACCCCGTAGCTCGAAAACCGTACACCTGAAACCCCGTATCGCGAAACCCCGAACCTAGAAACCCTGAACCCGAAACCCTCGACCCCGAACCGCAAAACCCCGAACTTCAAAACCCCGGACCTGAAACCCGAACCCGAAACCCCCAAACCTCGAAACCCCGCAACACAGAAACCCGACACCCGGAAACTCAAAATCCCGGAACCGTGAAACCCCGAACCCAAAACCCCGTACACGACAACGCAAAACTCGAAAACCCAAAACCCCGAACCTCGAAACCCACAACCCCGAACCTCGAAACCCCGAACCCGAAACCCGAACCACAAAACCCCTAACCCGAAACCCCTGACCCCGAACCTCGAAACCCCGAACCCGAAACCTCGAGCCTCGAAACCCTGAAGGTTGAATACCCAGAACCCGAAACCCCCGACCCTCGAAACCCCGAACCGCGAAACCAGGAACCCGAAACCGCCAACCCGAAACCGCGAATCCTGAACTCCGAACCCGAAACCCCGAACCTTTAAACCCCAAAACCTCTAAACCCCGAACCGTGAAACCCCGAACCCGAAACCCCCAACCCTCGAAACCCCTAACCCGACACCCTGAACTGCGAAACCCCGAACCCTACACCCCGAACAGTGAAAGCCGGAACCCGAAACCGCCAACCCGAAACCGCGAATCGCGAAACCCCGAACCCCGAACCCGAAACACCGAACCTCTAAACCCCGAAACAGAAACCGCGAACCACGAAATCCCGAACCCCAAAAAACGAACGTCGAATCCGAGAACCAGAAAACCCGAACCGCGAAAACCCCGAACCCGAAACGCGATACCCTGTACCCCAAACCCGGAACCCCTAACCTTAAAACCCAAACCCCGAACCTCGAAATCCCGAACCGTGAAACCCCGAACCCGAAACCCCCAACCCTCGAAACCCCGAATCCGACACCCTGAACCTCGAAACCCCGAACCCTACACCCCGAACAGTGAAAGCCGGAACCCGAAAACGCCAACCCGAAACCACGAATCGTGAAACCCCGAACCCCGAACCCGAAACGCCAAACCTCTTAACCCCGAAACCGAAACCCCGAACAGCGAAACCCCGAACCCCAAAAAACGAGCCTCGAATCCCAGAACCCGAAACCCCGAGCCGCGAAAACCCCGAACCCAAAACTCGATACCCCGTACCCCAAACTCGGAACCCCTAACCCGAAAACCCAAACCCGGAACCTCTAACTTGAAAACCCAAACCCCGAACCTCGAAATCCCGAACCTGGCACCCCGAACCGTGAAACCCTGAACTCAAAACCCGAAACCCCCGACACCGAACCTCAAAAACGCGAAACCCCGAACCCGAAACCCCCGACCCTCGAAACCCCGAACCGCGAAACCTCGAACCGTAAAAATCGAACCTCGAATCCCAGAACCTGAAACCCCGAACCGCGAAAACCCCGAACCCAAAACGCGATACCCCGTACCCCCAATCCGGAACCCCTAACCGGAAAACCCAAACCCCAAACCTCGAAAGCCCGAACCTGACACCCCGAACCGTGAAACCCCAAACCCGAAACCTCGAGCCTCGAAACCCCCAACCTCGAATCCCCGAACCCGAAATGCGATACCCCGAACCACAAACCCGGAACCCCCAACCCGAAAAGCCAAACCACCGATCCGAACCCCCGAACCTGACATCCCAAACCGTGAAACCCAGAACCCGAAACCCGAAACCCCGACACCGAACCTCATAAACGCGAAACCCCGAACCTCGAAACCCCGAACACGAAACCCCCGAACCGTGAATCCCCGAAGCACCAAAACCCGGAACCCGAAACCCCAACCTCAAAACACCGAACCTCGACACCCCGGACCCGTAACCCCCGACCCCGAACCTCGAAACCCCTAACCCGAAAACCCAGACCCCGAAACTCCAAACCCCGAACCAGGAAACCTCGTAACCCCGAAGCCAAAACCCTGAACCACGAAACCCCTAACCTGAAACCCCCGACCCTAAACCTGCAAACCCCGAACCCGAAACCGCGAGCCTCGAAACCCCCCACCTCGAAACCCTGAACCCGAAACCCCCGACCCAGAACCTCGAAACCCCGAACTCAAAACCCCTAACCCGAAACCCCCGACCCCGAACCTCGACACCCCGAACCCGAAACCTCGAGCCTCGAAACCCCGAAGGTCGAATACCCCGAACCCGAAACCCCCGACCCTCGAAACCCCGAAGGTCGAATACCCCAAACCCAAAACCTCGAGCCTCGAAACCCCCATCCTCGAAACCCTGAACCCGAAACCCCCGACACTGAACCTCGAAAACCCGAACCGCGAAAGCCCCGAACCGCAAAACACCGAACCTGAACCTCAAAACCCCAACATCGAAACCCCGAACACGAAACCCCTAACCCGAAACCCCCGACCCTGAACCTCGACACCCTGAACCTGAAACCTCAAGCCTCGAAACCCCGAAGGTCGAATACCCCGAACTCGAAACCCCCAACCCTATAAACCCCAAACCCGACACCGCTAACATGAAACCCCGAACCACGAAAACCCCGAACCCGAAACACGATACCCCGTACCCCAAACACGGAACCCCTAACCCGAAAACCCAAACCCCGAACCTCGAAATCCCGAACCGTGAAACCCCGAATCAGAAACCCCCGACCATCGAAACCCCAAACCCAACACCCTGAACCGCGAAAACCCGAACCCTACACCCCGAACAGTGAAAGCTGGAACCCGAAAACGCCAACCCGAAACTGCGAATCACGAAAACCCTGAACCCTAAAACACCGAATTGGAAACCCCGAACCTCGAAACCCCAACCTCGAAACCCCGAACCCGAAACCCCGAACCCGAAACCCCCGACCCTGAACCTCGAAACCCCGAACCGCGAAAACCCCGAACCGCAAAACCCCGAACTCGAAACTCTAAATCCCGAACCAGGAAACCCCGAACCTCGAGACCCTGACCCCGAAACCCCGAACCACGAAACCCCTAACCCGAAACCCCCGACCCCGAACAAAGAAACCCCGAACCCGAAACCTCGAG
Source organism: Salix caprea (assembly GCA_964035475.1). NCBI lineage: Eukaryota > Viridiplantae > Streptophyta > Magnoliopsida > Malpighiales > Salicaceae > Salix > Salix caprea. Next base: position 10,579,861 of record OZ037748.1, on the reverse strand, counting down.
CCTCGAGACCCCGAAGGTCGAATACCCCGAACCCGAAACCCCCGACCCTCGAAACCCCCGAACCCCGAAACCTACACCCCGAACCGTGAAACCAGGAACCTGAAACCGCCAATCCCGAAACCCCGAACCTCTAAACCCCGAAACCCGACACCCCAAAAACCGAATCCCAGAACCCGAAACCCCAAACCGCGAAAACCACGAATAGCAAAACCCCGAACCCGGAACGCGATACCCCGTACCCCAAACCCGGAACCCCTAACCCGAAAACGCAAACCCCCAAACCTCGACACCCCGAACCTGACACCCCAAACCGTGAAACCCCGAACCCGAAACCCGAAACCCCGACACCGAACCTCATAAACGCGAAACCCTGAACCTGGAAACCCCGAATGCGAAACCCCCGAACCGCGAATCCCCGAAGCTCGAAAACCCGGAACATGAAACCCGAACCTCGAAACCCCGAACCTCGACACCCCGGACCCGAAACCCGAACCCGAAACCTCTAAAACGTAAACCCCGACCCCGAAACTCAAAACCCCGAACCCGAAACCCCGAACCACGAAACCCCTAACCCAAAACCCCCGACGCCGAACCTCCAAACCCTGAACCCGAAACCTCGAGCCTTGAAACCCCAAACCTCGAAACCCCGAACCCGAAACCCCGAACCACGAAACCCCTAACCCAAAACCCCCGACCCCGAACCTCCAAACCCCGAACCCGAAACCTCGAGCCTCGAAACCCCCAACCGCGAAACCCCGAACCCGAAACGCGATACCCCGAATCCCAAACCCGGAACCCCTAACCCGAAAACCCAAACCCCCGAACCTCGAACCCCCGAACCTAACACCCCAAACCGTGAAACCCCGAACCCGAAACCCGAAACCCCGACACCGAACCTCATAAACGTGAAACCCCGAACCTCGAAACCCCGAACGCGAAACCCCCGAACTGCGAATCCCCGAAGCTCCAAAACCCGGAACCCGAAACCCGAACCTCGACACCCCGGACCCGAAACCCCCGACCCCGAACCTCGAAACCCCAAACCCGAAAACACAGACCCCGAAACTCCAAACCCCGAACCAGGAAACCTCGAAACCCCGAAGCCGAAACCCTGAACCACGAAACCCCTAACCCGAAACCCCCGACCCCAAACCTGCAAACCCCGAACCCGAAACCCCCGACCCGGTACCTCGAAACCCCGAACTCAAAAACCCTAACCCGAAACCCCCGACCCCGAACCTCGATGCCCCAAACCCGAAACCTCGAGCCTCGAAACCCCGAAGGTCGAATACCCCGAACCCGAAACCCCCGACCCTCGAAACCCCCGACCCTCGAAACCCCGAACCGCGAAACCCCAAAACCTACACCCCGAACGTAAAACTAGGAACCCGAAACCGCCAACCCGAAACCGCGAACCTCGAAACCCCGAACCCCGAACCCGAAACCCCGAACCTCTAAACCTCAAAACCCGACACCCCGAAAACCGAAACCCCGAACCGCAAAAACCTGAACCCAAAAACCCGAACCTCGAATCCCAGAACCCGAAACCCCAAACCGCGAAAACCCCGAACAGCGAAACCCCGAACCCGAAACGCGATACCCCGTATCCCAAACCCGGAACCCCTAACCCGAAAACCCAAATCTCCTAACCTCGAAACCCCGAACCTGACACCCCAAACCGTGAAACCCCGAACCTGAAACCCCGACACCGAAGCTCATAAACGCGAAACCCCCAAACCGCGAAACCCCGAACCTCGAAACCCCGAACCTCGACAGCACGGACCCGAAACCCGAACTCGAAACCCTCGACCCCGAACCTCGAAGCCCCTAACCCGAAAACCCCGACCCCAAAACTCCAAACCCCGAACAAGGAAACCCAGAACCCGAAACCCCGAACCACGAAACCCCTAACCCGAAAACCCCGACCCCGAACCTCCAAACCCCGAACCCGAAACCTCGAGCCTCTAAACCCCAACCTCAAAACCCCGAACCCGAAACCCCCGACACTGAACCTCGAAACCCCGAAACGCGAAAACCCCGAACCGCAAAACACCTAACCCGAAAACCCGAACCTCGAAACCCTGAACACGAAACCCCTAACCCGAAACCCTCGATCTAGAACCTCGAAACCCTGAACCTGAAACCTCGAGCCTCGAAACCCCGAAGGTCGAATACCCCGAACCCGAAACCCCCGACCCTCGAAACCCCAAACCCGACACAGCTAACCCGAAACCCCGAACCGCGAAAACCCCGAACAGCGAAACCCCGAACCCGAAACGCGATACCCCGTACCCCAAACCCGGAACCCCTAACCCGAAAACCCAAACCCCGAACCTCGAAATCCCGAACCGTGAAACACTGAACCCGAAACCCCCATCCCTCGAAACCCCGAACCCAACACCCTGAACCGCGAAAACCCGAACCCTACACCCCGAACAGTGAAAGCCGGAACCTGAAAACGCCAACCCGAAACCGCGAATCGTGAAACCCCGAACCCCGAACCCGTACCTCGAAACCCCGAACCCGAACCTCGAAACCCCCGACCCCGAACCTCGAAACCCCGAACCCGACACCCCGAAGCTCGAAAACCCTACACCTGAAACCCCGTACAGCGAAACCCCGAACCTCAAAACTGAAATCCCCGACCCCGAACCGCAAAACCCCGAACCTCAAAACCCCGAACCTCGAAACCCCGAACCTCAAAACCCCGGACCCGAAACCCGAACCTGAAACCCCCGACCCCGAACCTCCAAACCCCGAACCCGAAACCTCGAGCCTCGAAACCCCCCACCTCGAAACCCCGAACCCGAAACCCCCGACACAGAACCTCGAAACCCTGAACTCGAAACACCTAACCCGAAACCCCCGACCCTGAACCTCGAAACCCCGAACCCGAAACCTCGAGCCTCGAAACCCCGAAGGTCGAATACCCCGAACCCGAAACCCCCGACCCTCGAAACCCCCGACCCTCGAAACCCCGAACCGCGAAACCTCGAAACCCTACACCCGGAACAGTGAAACCCGAAACTTGAAACCGCCAACCTGAAACCGCAAATCGTGAAACCCCGAACCCTACACCCCGAACAGTGAAACCCGGAACCCGAAACCGCCAACCCGAAACCGCGAAACCCCGAACCGCGAAACCCGACACCCCGAAAACCGAACCCCGAACCGCGAAACCCTGAACCCAAAAAAACAAACCTTGAATGCCAGAACCTGAAACTTCGAACCGCAAAAACCTAGAACCCGAAATGCGATACCCCGTACCCCAAACCCGAAAACCCAAACCCCGAACCTCAAAATCCTGAACTGTGAAACCCCAAACCCGAAACACGGAACCTCAGAAAACCCGAACCCCGAAATCCCGAACCCGACACCCTGAACCTCGAAACCCCGAAACCCCGAACCCGACACCCCCTACCCCGAAACCCCGAACCCGACACCCCCGACCCCGAAACCCAGAACCCGAAACCCCCGACCCCGAACCCGATACCCCGAACCTGGAAACCCCGAACTCGAAACCCCGAACTCGAAACCCTCGACCCCGAACCTCGAAACCCCGAACCCGACACCCTGAAGCTCGAAAACCCTACACCTGAAACCCCGTACCGCGAACACCCGAACCTTGAAACCCCGAACCCGAAATCCCCGACCCCGAACCGCAAAACCCCGAACCTCCAAACCCCGAACCTCGAAACCCCGAACCTCAAAACCCCGGACCCGAAACCCGAACCCAAAACCCCCGAACCCCGAAACCCCGCAACCCCGAAACCCCGAAACCCCGAACCGCGAAAACCCCGAACCGCTAAACACCGAACCCCGAACCTCGAAACCCTAACCTCAAAACCCCGAACCCGAAACCCCGAACCCGAAACCCCCGACCCTGAACCTCGAAACTGCGAACCGTGAAAACCCCGAACCGCAACACCCCTAACCCGAAACCTCGAGCCTCGAAACCCCGAAGGTCGAATACCCCGAACCCGAAACCCCCGACCCTCGAAACCCCCGAACCGCGAAACCCTGAAACCTACACCATGAACCGTGAAACCAGGAACTCGAAACCGCCAACCCGAAACCGCGAATCCCGAAACCCCGAACCCCGAACCCGAAACCCACCCGAAACCCCGAACCTCTAAACCCCCGAAACCCCGAAAACCAAAGCCCCGAACCGCGAAAACCCGAACCTCGAATCCCAGAACCCAAAACCCCAAACCGTGAAAACCCCGAACAGCGAAACCCCGAACCCGAAATGCGATACCCCGTACCCCAAACCCGGAACCGCTAACCCAAAAACCCAAACCCCCAAACCTCGAAACCCCGAACCTGACAGCCCAAACCGTGAAACCCCGAACAGGAAACCCGAAACCCCGACACCGAACCTCATAAACGGGAAACCCCGAACCTGGAAACCCCGAACGCGAAACCCCCGAACCGCGAAACCCCGAACCTGGAAACCCCGAACGGGAATCCCCGAAGCTCGAAAACCTGGAACCCGAAACCCGAACCTCGAAACCTCGAACCTCGACACCCCGGACCCAAAACCTGAACCCGAAACCCCCGACCCCGAACCTCGAAACCCCTAACCCGAAAACCCTAACCCCGAAACTCCAAACCCTGAACCAGGAAACCTCGAAACCCCGAACCTGAAACCCCGAACCACGAAACCCCCAACCCGAAACCCCCGACCCCGAACCTCCAAACCCCAAACCCGAAACCTCGAGCCTCGAAACCCCCAACCTCGAAACCCCGAACCCGAAAACCCCGACCCGGAACCTCGAAACCCCGAACTCGAAACCCCTAACCCGAAACCCCTGACCCCGAACCTCGAAACCCCGAACCCGAAACCTCGAGCCTCGAAACCACAAAGGTCGAATACCCCGAACCTGAAACCCCCGACCCTCGAAACCCCGATCCGCGAAACCCCGAAACCTACACCCCGAACCGTGAAACCAGGAACCCGAAACCGCCAACCCGAAACCGCGAATCCCGAAACGACGAACCCCGAACCCGAAACCCCGAACCTCTAAATCCCGAAACCCGACACCCAGAAAACCGAAACCTCGAACCGCGAAAACCCGAACCCAAAAACCCGAACCTCGAATCCCAAAACCCGAAACCCCGAACCGCGAAAACCCCGAACAGCGAAACCCCGAACCCGAAACACGATACCCCGTACCCTAAACCCGGAACCCCTAACCCGAAAACCCAAACCCCCGAACCTTGAAACCCCGAACCTGACACCCCAAACCATGAAACCCCGAACCCGAAACCCCGACACCGAACCTCATAAACGCGAAACCTCGAACCTGGAAACCCCGAACACGAAACCCCCGAACCGCGAAACCCCGAAGCTCTAAAACCCGGAACCCAAAACCCGAACCTCGAAACCCCAAAACTCGACACCCCGGACCCAAAACCCGAACCCGAAACCCCCGACCCCGAACCTCGAAACCCCTCACCCGAAAACCCCGACCCCGATACTCCAAACCCCGAACCAGGAAACCTCGAAACCCCGAACCCGAAACCCCCGACCCCGAAACTCCAAACCCCGTACCAAAAACCTCGAGCCTCGAAACCCCCAACCTCGAAACCCCGAACCCGAAACCCCCGACCCGAAACCTCGAAACCCCGAACCAGAAACCCCCGACCCTCGAAACCCCGAACCCGACACCCCGAACCACGAAACCACTAACCCGAAACCCCCGACCCCGAACCTCTAAACCCCGAACCCGAAACCTCGAGCCTCGAAACACCCCACCTCGAAACCACGAACCCGAAACCCCCGACCCTGAACCTCGAAACCACGAACCGCGAAAACCCCGAACCACAAAACACCGAACCCGAAACCCTGAACCTCGACACCCTAACCTCGAAACCCCGAACTCGAAACCCCTAACCTGAAACCCCCGCCCTGAACCTCGAAACCCCAAAGGTCGAATACCCCGAACCCGAAACGCGATACCCCGTACCCCTAACCCGTAACCCCTAACCCGAAAACCCAAACCCCGAACCTCAAAAACACGAAACCCTGAACCCGAAACCCCCAACCCTCGAAACCCCAAACCCGACACCCTGAACCGCGAAACCCCGAACCCTACACCACGAACACTGAAAGCCGGAACCCGAAACCGCCAACCTGAAACCGCGAATCGTGAAACCCCGAACCCCGAACCCGAAATGCCGAACCTCTAAACAACGAAACCGAAACCCCGAACCGCGAAACCCCGAACCCCAAAAACCAACCTCGAATCCCAGAACTCGAAACCCCGAACCGCAAAAACCCCGAACCCGAAACGCGATACCCCGTACCCCAAACCCGGAACCCCTAACCCGAAAACCAAAACCTCGAACCTCGAAATCCCGAACCTGACACCCCGAACCCGAAACCCCCGACCCTCGAAACCCCGAAACCGAAACCCCCGACCCTCGAAACCCCGAACCCGACACCCCGAACCACGAAACCACTAACCCGAAACCCCCGACCCCGAACCTCCAAACCCTGAACCCGAAACCTCGAGCCTCGAAACACCCCACCTCGAAACCACGAACCCGAAACCCCCGACCCTGAACCTCGAAACCACGAACCGCGAAAACCACGAACCACAAACACCGAACCCGAAATCCTGAACCTCGACACCCCAACCTCGAAACCCCGAACTCGAAACCCCTAACCTGAAACCCCCGACCCCGAACCTCGAAACCCCGAACCCGAAACCTCGAGCCTCAAAACCTCGAAGGTCGAATACCCCGAACCCGAAACGCGATACCCCGTACCCCTAACCCGGAACCCCTAACCCGAAAACCCAAACCCCGAACCTCAAAAACGTGAAACCCTGAACCCGAAACCCTGAACCCAACACCCTGAACCGCAAAACCCCGAACCCTACACCACGAAAACTGAAAGCCGGAACACGAAACCGCCAACCTGAAACCGCAAATCGTGAAACCCCGAACCCCGAACCTGAAACGTCGAACCTCTAAACCGCGAAACCGAAACCCCGAACCGCGAAACCCTGAACCCCAAAAACCGAACCTCGAATCCCAGAACCCGAAACCCAAACCGTGAAAACCCCGAACCCGAAACTCGATACCCCGTACCCCAAACCCGGAACCCCTAACCCGAAAACCCAAACCCCGAACCTCGAAATCCCGAACCTGACACCCCGAACCGTGAAACCCCAAACCCGAAACCCCCAACACCGAACCTAAATAACGCGAAACCCCGAACCCGAAACCCCCGACCCTCGAAACCACGAACCCGACACCCCGAACCGCGAAACCCCGAACGCTACACCCCGAACAGTGAAACCCAGAACACGAAACCGCCAACCCGAAACTGCGAATCGCGAAACCCCGAACCCCGAACCCGAAACGCCGAACGTCTAAACCCCGAAACCCGACACCCCGAAAACCGAAACCCCGAACCGCGAAACCCCGAACCCCAAAAATCGAACCTCGAATTCCAAAACCCGAAACCCCCAACCTCAAAACCCACAACCCCGAACCATAAAACCCCGAACCTCAAAACCTCGAAACCCCGAACCTCAAAACCCACAACCCCGAACCTCAAAACCCCGAACCCGACACCTCGAAGCTCGAAAACACCAAACCCGAAACCCCGAACCTCGAAACCCCCAACCGCGAAACCTCGATCCCGAACCCCCGACCCTGAAACTCGATACCCCGAATCGCAAAACCCCTAACCCGAAACCCCCGACCCCGAAACTCCAAACCCCGAACCAGGAAACCCCGAACCCAACACCCAGAAATTCGAAAACCCGAAACCCGAAACCCCGAACCTCGAAACCCGCAACCCCGAACCTTGAAACCCCGAACCCGACACCCCGAAGTTCGAAAACACCGAACCCGAAACCCCCAACCCTGAACCTCGAAACCTCGTACCGCAAAATACCGAACCTGAAACCCCTTACCTCGAAACCACAACCTCGAAACCCCCGACCCTGAACCTCGAAACCCCGAACCTCCAAACCCCGAACCCGAAACCTCGAGCCTCGAAACCCCGAACCTCGAAACCCCGAACCCAAAACCCCCGACCCTGAACCGCGAAAACCCTGAACCGCAAAACACCGAACCCGAAACCCCAAACCTCGAAACCCCGACCTCGAAACCCCGAACCCGAAACCTCGAGCCCGAACCTCGAAACCCCGAACCCGAAACCTCGAGTCTCGAAACCCCAAAGGTCGAATACCCCGAAGGTCGAATACCCCGAACCCAAAACCCCCGACCCTCGAAACCCCTAAACCGACACTCTGAATCGCGAAAACCCGAACCCTACACATGAATCGTGAAACCCTGAACCCGAAACCGCTAACCCGAAACCCCGAACCGCGAAAACGCTGAACAACGAAACCCCGAACCCGAAACGCGATACCCCGTACCCCAAACCCTGTACCCCTAACCTGAAAACCCAAACCCCGAACCTCGAAATGCCGAACCGTGAAACCCCGAACCCGAAATCCCGAACCCTCGAAACCCCGAAAACCACACCCTGAACCGCGAAACCCCGAACCTTACACCCCGAACAGTGAAAGCCGGAACCCGAAAAATGCCAACCCGAAACCACGAATCGTGAAATCCCGAACCCCGAACCCCGAACCCCAAACCCGAAACGCCGAACCTCTAAACCCCGAAACCGAAACCCCGAACCGCGAAACCCTGAACCCCAAAAAACGAACCTCGAATCCCAGAACCCGAAACCCCGAACTGCGAAAACCCGGAACCCGAAACGCGATGCCCCGTACCCTAAACCCGGAACCCCTAAACCGAAAACCCAAACTCCGAACCTCGAAATCCCAAACCTGACACCCCGAACCGTGACACCCCGAACCCGAAACTCGAAAACCCCGACACCGAACCTCAAAAACGCGAAACCCCGAACCCGAAACACCGAACCTCAGAAAACCCGAACCTCGAAACCCCGAACCTCGAAACCCCGAACCCGATGCCCCCGACCCTCGAAACCCGGAACCCGACACCACGACACCCCGAACCGCGAAACCCCATACAGTGAAACCCGGAACCCGAAACCGCCAACCCGAAACCGCGAAACCCCGAACCCAGAACCCCGAACCCCGAACCCGAAACCCCGAACCTCTAAACCCCGAAACCCGACACCTAGAAAACCGAAACCCCGAACCGCGAAACCCCAAGCCCAAAAAAACAAACCTCGAATCCCAGAACCCGAAACCCCGAACCGCGAAAACCCCGAACCCGAAACGCGATACCCCGTACCCCAAACCCGGAACCCCTAACCCGAAAACCCAAACCCCGAACCTCGAAATTCCGAACCGTGAAACCCCGAACTCGAAACCCCCGACAACGAACCTCAAAAACGCGAAACCCCGAACCCGAAACACCGAACCTTAGAAAACGTGAACCTCGAAACCCTGAACCACGAAACCCGAACGCGACACCCCGAACCCGACACCCTCGACCCTGAAACCTCGAACCCGAAACCCCCGACCCCAAACCTCGAAACCCCGAACCTCGACACCCTGCAGCCCGAAACCCCGAACTCGACACCCCGAAGCTCGAAAACCTGTAACCTGAAACCCAAAACCTGGAAACCCCAAACCCGAAACCCCCGACCCCGAACCTCGAAACCCCGAACCTCGAAAACACTACACCTGAAACCCCATACCGCGAAACCCCGAACCTCGAAACCCTGAACCTCGAAACCCCGGACTCGAAACCCGAACCTTGAAACCCCGCAACCCAGAAACCCAACACTCGGAAACTCGAAAACCCGGAACCGTGAAAACCCGAACCCGAAACCCCGAACCTCGAAACCCCGAACCCGAAACCCCCAACCCTGAACCTCGAAACTCCGTACCCGACAACCCAAAACTCAAAAACCCAAACCCTCGAACCGCGAAACCCTGATCCCGAACCCCCGACCCTGAAACTCGAAACCCCGCATCGCAAAACCCCGAACCCGAAACCCCTAACCCGAAACCCCCGACCCCGAACCTCGAAACCGACAACTCCGAACCTTTAAACCCCGAACCCGACACCCCAAAGTTCGAAAACACCAAACCCGAAACCCCCGACCCTGAACCTCGAAACCTCGAACCGCGAAAACCACGAACCGCAAAACACCGAACCCGAAACCCCGAACCTCAAAACACCGAACCCCAAACCCCGAACCCGAAACCCCCGAACCGAAACACCGAACCCGAAACACCGAACCTCAAAAACGAGAAACCCCGAACCCCAAACACCGAACATCAGAAAACCCGAACCTCGAAACCCCGTACCAAGAAATCCCGAACCCGACACCCTGAACCTCGAAACCCCGAAACACCAAACCCGACACCCCCGACCCCGAAACCCCAAACCCGACACCCCCGACCCCGAAACCCCGAACCCGAAACCCCGAACCCGAAACCCCCGACCCCGAACCTCGAAACCCCGAACCCCGAAACCCCAAACCCGACACCCCGAAGCTTGAAAACCCGATACCCCGAACCTAGAAACCCCGCACCCCGAAACCCCGAACCCGACACCCCGAAGCTGGAAACCCCGAACCCGAAACCCCCGACCCCGAACCTCGAAACCCCAAACCCTACACCCCGAAGCTCGAAAACCCTACAGCTGAAACCCCGTACCGCGAAACCCCTAACCCGAAACCCCCGACCCCGAACTGCAAAACCCCGAACCTCGAAACTCCGAACCTCGAAACCCCCAACCGCGAAACCCCGATCCCGAACCCCCGACCCTGAAACTCGAATCCCCGAACCGCAAAACCCCAAACCCGAAACTCCTAACCCGCAACCCCCGACCCCGAACCAGGAAACCCCGAACCCGACACCCCGAAACTCGAAAACCCGAAACCCCGAACCTCTAAACCCATAACCCCGAACCTTGGAACCCCGAACCCGACACCCCGAAGTTCGAAAACACCGAACCCGAAACCCCCGACCCTGAACCTCGAAACACCGAACCGCGAAAACCCCGAACCGCAAAACACCGAACCCGAAACCCCCGAAACTCGAAACCCCGAACCTCGAAACCCCGAACCTCGAAACCCGAACCCGAAACCCCCGAACCTGGAAACCCCGCAACCCAGAAACCCGACACCCGGAAACTCAAAAACCCGGAATCGGGAAAACCCGAACCCGAAACCCCGAACCTCGAAACCCCGAACCCGAAACCCCCACCCTGAACCTCGAAACCCCGTACCCGACAACCCCAAACTCAAAAACCCGAAACCCCAAACCTCGAAACCCACAACCCCGAAGTCGAAACCCCGAATCCGACACCCCGAAGCTCGAAAACACCGAACTTGAAACCCCGAACCTCGAAACCTCCAACCGCAAAAACCCCGAACCCGAAACCCCCGACCCCGAAACTCCAAACCCCGAACCAAGAAACCCCTCACCCGAAACCCCTGACCCTCGATACCGCGAAACCTACACGCCGAACCGTGAAACCAAGAACCCGAAACCGCCAACCCGAAACCACGAATCCCAAAACCCCGAACCCCGAACCTCTAAACCCCGAAACCCGACACCGCGAAAACCAAAACCCCGAACCGCGAAAACCCGAACCCAAAAACCCGAACCTAGAATCCCAGAACCCGAAACCCCGAACCGCTAAAACCCCAAACCGTGAAAACCCCGAATCGCAAAACACCAAACCCGAAACCCCGAACCTCGAAACTCCTAACCCGAAACCCCCGACCCTGAACCTCGAAAACCCCGAATCTCAAAAACCCGGAACCGTGAAAACCCGAACCCGAAACCCCGAACCTCGAAACCCCGTACCCGAAACCCCCAACCCTGAACCTAGAAACCCCGTACCCGAAACCAACAACCAGAACCTCGAAAACCCGAAACCCCGAACCTCGAAACCCCGAACCCGACACCCCGAAGCTCGAAAACACCAAACCCGAAACCCCAAACCTCGAAACCCCCAACTGCGAAACCCCGAACCCCGAACCCCTGACCCTGAAACTCGAAACCCCGAACCCCTGACCCTGAAACTCGAAACCCCGAACCCGACACCCCGAAGCTCGAAAACACCAAACCCGAAACCCCGAACCTCGAAACCCCCAACCGCGAAACCCCGAACCCGAACCCCCGACCCTGAAACTCAAAACCCCGAACCGCAAAAACCCCGAACCTCGAAAACCATGACCGCAAAACCCCGAACCTCACACCCTAAACCTCGAAAACCCCGAACCGTGAAGCCCCGAACCCGAAACCTCGGACACCGAACCTCGAAAACCCCGAAACGGGAACCCCCGAACCTAAAACCCCTAATCCCGTTCCCATAACCCGAAACCCCCGACACCGAACCTCCAAAACCCCGAATCGCGAAACCCCGAACCCGAAACCCCTAACCCGGAACCCCAAACCCCGAACCTCGAAACCCCGATCCTGACACCCCGAAGCCAGAAAACCCTGAACCCGAAACCCCCAACCGCGAAACACTGAACCTGGAAACCCCGAACCCGAAACCCCCGAACCTCAAAACCCCGAATCTGGAAACCCCGAATCGCGAAAACCCCGAACAGCGAAACCCCGATCCCGAAACGCAATACCCCGTACCCCAAACCCGGAACCCCTAACCCGAAAACCCAAACCCCGAACCTCGAAATCCTGAACCTGACACCCCGAACCGTGAAACCCCAAACTCGAAACCAGAAACCCCCGACACCGAACCTCAAAAACGCGAAACCCTGAACCCGAAACCCCCAACCCTCGAAACCCCGGAACCGTGAAAACCCGAACCCGAAACCCCGAACCCGAAACCCCGAACCTCGAAAACTCGTACCCGAAACCCACAACCCTGAACCTAGAAATCCCATACCCAACAACCAGAACCTCGAAAACCCGAAACCCGAAACCCGAAACCCCAAACCTTGAAACCCACAACCCCGAACCTTGAAACCCCGAACCCGACACCCCGAAGCTCGAAAACACCAAACCCGAAACCCCTAACCTCGAAACCCCCAACCGCGAAACCCCGAACCCGAACCCCCGACCCTGAAACTCGAAACCCCGAACCGCGAAAACCCCGAACCCGACACCCCGAAGCTGGAAAACACCAAACCCGAAACCCCAAACCTCGAAACCCCCAACCGCGAAACCACGAACCCGAACCCCCGACCCTGAAACTCGAAACCCCGAACCGCGAAAACCCCGAACTTCGAAAACCCCGAACAGTGAAACCCCGAACCCGAAACCTCCGACAACGAACCTCGAAAACCCCGAAACGCGCACCACCGAACCTGAAACCCCTAACCCCGTTCCCCTTACCCGAAACCCCCGACACCGAACCTCCAAAACCCCGAAACGCGAAACCACGAACCCGTAACCCCTAACCGGAACCCCACACCCCGAACCGCGAAACCCCGAACCCAAAAAAACGAACCTCGAATCCCAGAACCTGAAACCCCAAACCGCGAAAACCCCGAACAGTGAAACCCCGAACCCAAAACGCGATACCCCGTACCCCAAACCCGGAACCCCTAACCCGAAAACCCAAACCCGAACCTCGAAACCCCGAACCTGACATCCCAAACCGTGAAACGCCGAAGCCGAAACCCCCGACACCGAACCTCATAAACACGAAACCCCGAACCTGGAAACCCTGATCCCGAAACCCCCGAACCTCGAAACCCCGAATCTGGACGCCCCGAACCGCGAAACCCCGAACCCAAAAAAACGAACCTCGAATCCCAAAACCTGAAACCCCAAACCGCGAAAACCCCGAACAGTGAAACCCCGAACCCAAAACGCGATACCCCGTACCCCAAACCCGGAACCCCTAACCCGAAAACCCAAACTCGAACCTCGAAATCCCGTACCTGACACCCCGAACCGTGAAAACCCGAACTCGAAACCCGAAACCCCCGACACCGAACCTCAAAAACATGAAACCCCGAATCGCGAAACCCCGAACCCTACACACGAACAGTGAAAGCCGGAACCCGAACCCCGAACCCCGAACCTGAAACGCTGAACTTCTAAACACCGAAACCCGCACCCCGAAAACTGAAACCCCGAACCGCGAAACCCAAAACCCCAAAAATCGAACCTCGAATCCAAGAACTCGAAACCCCGAACCGCGAAAACCCCGAACTCGAAATGCGATACCCCGAACCCGAAACCCCGAACCACAAAACCCCTAACCCGAAACCCCCGACCCCGAACCTCGAAACCCCGAACCCGAAACCTCGAGCCTCGAAACCTTGAAGGTCGAATACCTTGAACCCAAAACCCCCGACCCTCGAAACCCCGAACCGCGAAACCAGGAACCCGAAACCACCAACCCGAAACCGCCAATCCCGAACCCCGAAACCTGACACCTCGAAAATCGAAACCCCGAACCGCGAAACCCTGAACGCAAAAAAACGAACCTCGAATCCTAGAACCCGAAACCCCGAACCGCGAAAACCCCGAACAGCGAAACCCCGAACCCGAAACGCGATACCCCGAACCCCAAACCCGGAACCCCTAACCCGAAAACCCAAACCCCCGAACCTCGAAACCCCGAACCTGACATCCCAAACCGTGAAACGCCGAAGCCGAAACCCCCGACACCGAACCTCATAAACACGAAACCCCGAACCTGGAAACCCCGAACGCGAAACCCCCGAACCGCGAAACCCCGAAGCTCGAAAACCCGGAACCCGAAACCCGCACCTCGAAACCCCGAACCTCGACACCCCGGATCCGAAACCTGAACCCGAAAACCCAGACCCCGAACCTCAAAACCCCTAACCCGAAAACCCCGACCCCAAACCTCGAAACCCTAAACCTCGAAACCCCTAACGCGAAACCCCCGACCTCGAACCCGAAACCTCAAGCCTTGAAACCCCGAAGGTCGAATACCTCGAACCCGAAACCCCTGACCCCGAAACCGAAACCTCGAACCTCAAAACCACATAGGTCGAATACCCCGAACTCGAAACCCCGAACCCGACACCCTGAACTGCGAAACCCCGAACCCTACAAATGAACCGTGAAACCCTGAACCCGAAACCGCTAACCCGAAACCCCGAACCGCGAAAACCCCGAACAGCGAAACCCCAAACCCGAAACGCGATACCCTGTACCCCAAACCCGGAACCCAAACCCGAAATCCCGAACCGTGAAACCCCGAACCCGAAACCCCCAACCCTCGAAACCCCAAACCCGACACCCTGAACTGCGAAACCCCGAACCCTACACCCCGAACAGTGAAAGCCGGAACCCGAAACCGCCAACCCGAAACTGCAAATCACGAAACCCCGAACCCGAAACGCCGAACCTCTAAACCCCTAACCCGAAAACCGAAACCCCGAACCTCGAAATCCCGAACCGGACACCCCGAACCGTGAAACCCCGAACCCGAAACCCGAAACCCCCGACCCTCGAAACCCCGAACCCGACACCCCGAACCGCGAAACCCCGAACCCCACACCCCTGAACCGTGAAACCCGGAACCCGAAACCGCCAACCCGAAAAGCGAATCGCGAAACCCCGAACCCTGAACCCGAAACCCGGCACCTCTAAACCCCGAAATCCGACACCCCGAACCGCGAAAACCCTGAACCTCGAAACCCCGAACCGCGAAACCCCGAATCCTACACCCCGAACAGTGAAACCTGAAACCCGAAACCACCAACCCGAAACCGCGAATCGCGAAAACCCGAACCCCGAACTCCGAACCCAAAACCCAGAACCTCTAAACCCCGAAACCCGAGCCCCCGAAAACCGAAATCCCGAACCGCGAAACCCCAAACATAAAAAAAATGAACCTCGAATCCCAGAACCCGGAACCCCGAACCACGAAAACCCCGAACCCAAAACGCGATACCCTGTACCCCAAACCCGGAACCCCTAACCGGAAGACCCAAACGCCGAACCTTGAAATCCCGAACCGTGAAACCCCGAACCCGAAACCCAAAACCCCCGACACCGAACCTCCAAAACGCGAAACTCAGACCGAAACCCCGAACCTCAGAAAACTCGAACCTCGACACCCCGAACCCCGAAATCCCGAATCCGACACCCCGAACCCCAAAACCCCGAAACCACGAACCCGGCTCCCCCGACCCCGAAACCCCGAACCCGAAACCCCCGACCCCGAACTTCGAAACCCCGTACCCTTCACCCCGAAGCTCGAAAACCCGAAACCCCAAACCCAAAACCGCGAAACCCCGGACCTGGAAACCCCGAACCCGAAACCTCAGACCCCGAACCGCAAAACCCCGAACCGCGAAACCCCGAACCCGACACCCCGAAGCTCGAAAACCTGAAACCCCGAACCGCAAAACCCCGAACCCGGAAACACCGAACCCGAAACCCCCGAACCCGACACCCCGAATCTTGAAAACCCTGAACTCAAAACCCCGTACCGCGAAACCCTGAACCGAGAAACCTCGAACTCGAAACCCCCGAACCGAGAAACCCTGAAGCTCGAAAACCCGGAACCCGAACCCGAAACCCCCGACCCCGAAACCCCCGACCCCGAACCTCGAAACCCCTAACCCGAAAACCTCGACCCCGAAACTCCCAACCCCGTACCAGGAAACCCCGAACCCGAAACCCCGAATCCGAAACCACAAACCACGAAAACCCTAACCCGAAACCCCTGACCCTCGAAACCCCGAACCCAACACCCCGAATCGAGAAAACCCCGAACAGCGAAACCCCGAACAGCGACACCCCGAACCCGTAACGTAATACCCGTACCCCAAACCCGGAACCCCGAACCCGAAAACCCAAACCACGAACCTCGAAATCCCGAACCGTGAAACTCCGAACCCGTAATCCCCAATGCTCGAAACCCCGAACCCGACACCCTGAACCGCGAACCCCGAACCCCGAACCCCGAACCCCTTAACCCGAAAACCTCGACCCCGAAACTCCCAACCCCGTACCAGGAAACCCCGAACCCGAAACCCCGAATCCGAAACAACAAACCACGAAACCCCTAACCCGAAACCCCCGACCCTCGAAACCCCGAACCCGACACCCCGAATCGAGAAAACCCCGAACAGCGAAACCCCGAACCCGGAACGCAATACCCCGTACCCCAAACCGTGAAACCCCGAACCCGAAACCCCCAACGCTCGAAACCCCGAACCCGACACCCTGAACAGCGAACCCCGAACCCTACACCCCGAACAGTGAAAGCCGGAATCCGAAACCGCCAACCTGAAACCGCGAATCGCGAAATCCCGAACCCGACACCCTGAACCGCGAAACCCCGAACCCTACACCCCGAACAGTGAAAGCCGGAACCCGAAACCACCAACCCGAAACCGCCAACCCGAAACCGCGAATCGCGAAACCCCGAACCCGAAACCCGAAACCCGAAACCCGAAACCTCGAAACCCGAAACCCCGAATCGTGAAAGCCCGAACCCGAAACCCGAAACCTCCGACACCGACTTCAAAAATGCGAAACCCAGAACCCGAAACACCGAACCACAGAAACCCCGAACCCCAAAACCCCGAACCTGGAAACCCCGAACCGGAAACCCCCGACCCCGAAGCTCGAAAACCAGAAACCCGAAACCCCGAACCGTGATCCCCGAACCTGGAAACCCCGAACCCGAAACCCCCAACCCCGAACCTCGAAACCCCGAACCCCGAAAGCCCGAACCCGACCCCCCGAAGCTCGAAAACTCGAAACCCCGAACCGCGAAACCCCGAACTTGGAAACCCCGAACGTGAAACCTCGAAACCCCGAACCCGAAACCCTCAACCACGAACCTCGAAACCCGGAACCCGACACCCGAGAACCCGAAACCCCGTACCGCGAAACCCCAAACATAGAAACCCCGAACCCGAAACCCCCGACCCCGAACCGCAAAACCCCGAACCTCAAAATCCCGAACCCGAAATCCCCGACCCCGAACCGCAAAACCCCGAACCTCGAAACCCGGAACCCCGAAAACACAGAACCCGAAACCCGAACCTCGAAAACCGAACCTCAAAACCCCGAACCTCGAAACCCCCGACCCGGAACTTGAACCCGAAACCCCGAACCTCGAAAACCCGTAACCGTGAAAACCCGAACCCGAAACCCCGCACCTCGAAACCCCGTACCCGAATCCCCCAACCCTGAACCTCGAAAACCCGGAACCCGGAACCCCGAACCGTGATACCCTGAACCAGGAAACCCCGAACCCGAAACCCCCGACCCCGAACCTCGAAACCTCGAACCTCGAAACCCCAAACCCCGAAATCCCGAACCCGACACCTCGAAGATTGAAAACCCGAAACCCCGAACCACGAAACCCCGAACCTGGAAACCCCGTACCCGAAACCCCCTACCCCGAACCTCGAAACCCCGAACCCGAAACGCCCGACCATGAACATCGAAACCCTGAACCCGAAACCCCCGAACCCGAAACTCCCGACCCTGAACCGCAAAACCCCGAACCTGGAAATCCCGAACCCGAAACCCCCGACCCCGATCCACAAAACCCCGAACCTCGAAACCCGGAACCCCGAAAACCCGGAACCCGAAACCCGAACCTCGAAACCCCGAACCTCGAAACCCCGGACCCGAAACCCGAACACGAAACCCCGAACCTCGAAAACCCGGAACCGTGAAAACCCTAACCCGAAACCCCGAACCTCGAAACCCCGTACCCGAAACCCCCAACCCTAAACCTCAAAACCCCGAAATCCCGAACCTGACACCCCGAAGCTCGAAAACCCCGAACCCAAAAACCCGTAACGTGAAACCCTAAACCTAGAAACCCCGAACACGAAACCCCGAACCGCAAAACCCCGAAGCTTGAAAACCTGAAACCCGAACCTCGAAACCCCGAACCACGACACCGCAGACCCGATACCCCCATCACCGAACCTCAAAAAAACGAAACCCCGAACCCGAAACCCCTAACCCCGTACCCCAAACCCGAAACCCTAACCCCAACCCCGAAACCCCGAACCCGATAACCCTAACCCCAACCCCTAACCCCAACCCCTAACCCCGTACCTCGAAACCCACAACCCCGAACCTCGAAACCCCGAATCCAACTCCCCGAAGCTCAAAAACACCGAACCCGAACCTCGAAACCCCCAACCGCGAAACCCCAAACCTGAACCCCCGACCGTGAAACTCGAAACCCCGAACCTCGAAACCCCCGACCGCGAAACCCCAAACCTGAACACCTGACCCTCAAACTCGAAAACCCGAACCGCAAAACCCCGAACCCGAAACCCCAAACCGCGACAACCCCGAACCCGAAACGCGAAACCCTTAACCCGGAACCCCTAACCCGGAACCCCCAACCCCGAACCTCGAAACCCAAAACCTGACACCCCGAACCTCGAAAACCCGGAACCGTGAAACCCCGAACCTCGAAACCCCGATCCCGACACCCCGAACCCAGAAAACCCCGAACCCGAAACCTCGAACCGCGAAACCCCGAACCTCGAAACCCCGAACCCGAAACCCCCGAACCTCGAAACCTCGAATCTCGAAACCCCAAACCCAACACCAGAAGCTCGAAAACCCCGAACCCGAAACCCCCAACCTCGAACCCGAAACCCCGATCCTGTAACCGCGAAACCTCGAACATATCACCCCGAACCTCGAAACCCCGAACCTCGAAAGATCGAACCCGACACCCTGAACCTCAAAAACCCCGAACCAGAAAACCCCGAACCTAGAAACCCCGAACCCGACACCCCTAACCCGAAACGCGATACCCTGTACCCCAAACCCAGAACCTCTAACCCGAACCCCAAAACCCCGAACACGACACCCCGAACCCCAAACCACGAAACCCCGAACCTGGAAACCCTGAACCCAAACCCCCGACCCCGTACCGTAAAACCCCGAACCTCGAAACTCGGAACCCCGAAAACACGGAACCCGAAACCCGAAACACGAAACCCCGAACCTCAAAACCCCGGGCCCGAAACCCGAACCCGAAACCCCGAAACTCGAAAACTCGGAACCGTGAAAACCCGAACCCGAAACCCCGAACCTCGAAACCCCGTACTCGAAACCCCCAACCCTGAACCTCGAAACCACGTACCCGACAACCAGAACCTCAAAAACCCGAAGCCCGAAACCCTGAACCTCGAAAACCCAGAACCGTGAAACCCCGAACCTCGAAACCCCGATCCCGACACCCCGAAGCCAGAAAACCCCGAACCGCGAAACCCCGAACCCGAAACCCCCGAACCTCAAAACCCCGAATCTCGAAACCCCGAACCCAACACCAAAAGCTCGAAAACACCGAACCCGAAACCCCCAACCTCGAAAGCCCGAACCTGAAACCCCGAACCCGTAACCGCGAAACCTCGAACATATCACCCTGAACCTCGAAAACCCCGAACCTCGAAACATCGAACCCGACACCCCGAACCTCGAAAACCCCGAACCAGAAAACCCCGAACCTAGAAAACCCGAACCCGACACCCCTAACCCGAAACGCGATACCTTGTACCCCAAACCAGGAACCTCTAACCCGAACCCCGAAACCCCGAACCCGACACCTCGAACCGCGAAACCCCGAACCTGGAAACCCTGAACTCAAACCACCGACCCCGAACCGTAAAACCCCGAACCTCGAAACCCGGAACCCCGAAAACACGGAACCCGAAACACGAAACCCCGAACCTCGAAACCCTGGACCCGAAACCCGCACCCGAAACCCCGAAACTCGAAAACCCGGAACCGTGAAACTCGAAACACGAAACCCGAAACCCCGAAACGCAAAACACGATACCCTGTACCCCAAACCCGAAACCACGTACCCGACAACCAGAACCTCGAAAACCCGAAACCCGAAACCCTGAACCTCGAAACCCCGAATCCAACTCCTCGAAGCTCAAAAACACCGAACCCGAAACCCCAAACCTCGAAACCCCCAACCGCGAAACCCCGAACCTGAACCCCCGACCGTGAAACTCGAAACCCCGAACCTCGAAACCCTCGACCTTGAAACCCCAAACCCGAACACCCGACCCTAAAACCCAACACCCCGAAGCTCGAACACACCGAACCCGAAACCCCGAACCTCGAAACCCCCAACCGCGAAACCACGAGCCCAAACCCCCGACCCTGAAACTCGAAACCCCTAACCGCGAAAACCCCGAACCTCGAAACCCCCGACCGCGAAACCCCGAACCCGAACCCCCGACCCTGAAACTCGAAACCCCGAACCGCGAAAACCCCGAACCCGAAACGCGAAACCCCTAACCCAGAAGCCCTAACCCGAAACCCCAAATCCTGAACCTCGAAACCCAGAACCCGACACCCCGAACCTCAAAAACCCAGAACCGTGAAACCCTGAACCTCGAAACCCCAATCCCGACACCCCGAAGCTAGAAAACCCCGAACCCAAAACCCCGAACCGTGAAACCCCGAACCGGAAACTCCCGAACCCGAAACTCGAAACTCGAAACCCTGAACCCGAAACCCCCGACCCCGAAACTCGAAACCAAGAATCCGAGACCCCCGACCCCGATCCTCGAAACCCCGAATCGTGAAACCCCAAACCCGACACCAGAAGCTCGAAAACCCCGAACCCGAAACCCCGAACCTCGAAACCCCGAACCCGAAACCCCGAACCCGGAACCTCGAAACCTCGAACATATCACCCCGAACCTCGAAAACCCCGAACCTCGAAACGTCGAACCCGACACCCCGAACCAGAAAACCCCGAACCTATAAACCCCGAACCTGACACCCCTAACCCGAAACACCCAACCACGAACCTCGAAAGCCCGAACCCTGAAAGCCCGAACCCGACACCCCGAACCCCGAACCTCTAAACCCCGAAACCCGACACCCCGAAAACCAAAACCCCGAACCGCGAAACCCCGAACCAAAAAAAATGAACCTCGAATCCCAGAACCTGAAATCCCGAACCGTGAAAACCCCGAACAGCGAAACCCCTAACCCGAAACGCGATACCCCGTACCCCAAACCGGGAACCCCTAACCCGAAAACCAAAACCCCGAACCTGACACCCCGAACTGTGAAACACCGAACCAAAACCCCTATCCCCGTACCCCAAACTCGAAACCCCTAACCCGAACCCCGACACCCCGAACCCGACACCCCGAACCGCGAAACCCTGAACCGGGAAACCATGAACCCGAAACCCCCGACCCCGAACCTCGAAACACCGAACCCCGAAATCCCAAACCCGACACCCCGAAGCTCGAAAACCCAAAACCCCGAACCACGAAACCCCGAAACCCCGAACCTCACACCCTGAACCTCGAAAACCCCGAACCGTGCAACCCCGAACCCAAAACCCTCAACACCGAACCTCGAAAACCCCGAAACACGAAACCCCTAACCCGAAACCCCTAACCCCGTACCCCTAACCCGAAACCCCCGACACCGAACCTCAAAAACCCCGAAACACGACACCCTGAACCCGAAACCCCTAACCCCGTACCCCTAACTCGAAACCCCACACCCCGAACCTCGAAACCCAGAACCTGACACCCCGAACCTCGAAAACCAGGAACCATGAAACCCCGAACCTCGAAACCCCGATCCCGACACCCTGAAGCCAGAAAACCCCGAACCCGAAACCCTGAACCTGGAAACCCCGAACCCGAAACCCCCGAACCTCGCAACCCCGAATCTCGAAACCCTGAACCCGACACCCCTGACCCTGAAACTCGAAACCAAGAACCCGAAACTCCTGACCCCGAACCTCGAAAACCCGAATTGCGAAACCCCGAATCCGACACTAGAAGCTCGAAAACCCCGAACCCGAAACCCCGAACCTCGAAACCCCGAACTCGAAACCCCGAACCCGTAACCTCGAAACCTCGAACATATCACCCCGAACCTCGAAAACCCCGGACCTCAAAACCCCGAACCTCGAAACATCGAACCCAACACCTCGAACCTCGAAAAACCTGAACCAGAAAACCCCGAACCTGGAAAACCCCGAACCTCGAAACATCGAACCCGACACCTCGAACCTCGAAAAACCTGAACAGAAAACCCCGAACCTACAGACCCCGAACCCGAAACACCCAACCCCGAACCTCGAAACCCCGAACCCTGAAATCCCGAACCCGACACCCCAAAACCCCGAACCTCTAAACCCTGAAACCCGACACCGCGAAAACCGAAACGCCGAACCGCGAAACCTCGAACCAAAAAAAATGAACCTCGAATCCCAGAACCCGAAACCCCGAACCGCTAAGCTCGAAACCCCGAACCACGAAACCCCAAACCCCGAAACCTCGAAGCCCGAAAACCCCGAACCCCAAACCCCGAAACCCCCGACCCTGAACCTCGAAACCCCGAACCGTGAAAACCCCGAATCGCAAAACCCCGAACCCGAAACCCCAGACCCGAAACCAGAACCCAAAACCCCCGAACCTCGAAACCCCGCAACACAGAAACCCAACACCTGGAAACTCGAAAACCCGGAACTGTGAAAACCCGAACCTGAAACCCCCACCCTCGAAACCCCGAACCCGAAACCCCCAACCCTGAACCTCGAAACCCCGTACCCGACAACCCAAAACTCGAAAACCTGAAACCCTGAACCTCGAAACCCACAACCCCGGACCTCGAAACCCCGAACCCGACACCCCGAAGCTCGAAAACACCGAACCCGAAACCCCGAACCTCGAAACCCCCAACCGCGAAACCCCGATCCTGAACCCCGACCCTGAAACCCGAAACCCCGAACCGCAAAACCCCGAACCCGAAACCCTCGACCCCGAAACTCCAAACCCCGAACCTCGAAACCCACAACCCCAAACCTTGAAACCCCCGACCACGAACCTCAAAACCCCGAACACCAAAATCCCGAACCCGACACCCCGAAGCTCGAAAACCCAAAACCCCGAACCACGAAACCCCGAAACCACCAAAATCCCGAACCCACACCCTGAACCTCGAAAACCCCGAACCGTGAAACCCTGAACCGGAAACCCTCGACACCGAACCTCGAACCCGAAACCCCCAACCCTGAACCTCGAAACCCCATACCCGACAACCCAAAACTCGAAAACCTGAAACCCTGAACCTCGAAACCCACAACCCCGGACCTCGAAACCCCGAACTCGACACCCCGAAGCTCGAAAACACCGAACCCGAAACCCCGAACCTCGAAACCCCCAACCGCGAAACCCCGATCCCGAACCTCGACCCTGAAACTCGAAACCCCGAACCGCAAAACCCCGAACCCGAAAACCTCGACCCCGAAACTCCAAACCCCGAACCAGGAAACCCCGAACCCGACACCCTGAAACTCGAAAACCCGAAACCCACAACCCCAAACCTTGAAACCCCGAATCCGACACCCCGAAGTTCAAAAAACTGAACCCGAAACCCCTGACCCTGAACCTCGAAACCCTGAACCTCGAAAACCCCGAACCTCAAAACACCGAACCCGAAACCCCAACCTCGAAACCCCGAACCCGAAACCCCCGACCCTGAACCTCGAAACCCCGAACCGTGAAAACCCTGAACCGCAAAACCCCGAACCCGAAACTCCAAACCTTGAACCAGGAAACCCCGAACCTCAAAACCCCGAACTAGAAACCCCGAACCACGAAACCCCTAACCCGAAACCCCCGACCCCGAACCTCGAAACCCCGAACCCGAAACCTCCAGCCCGAACCCGAAACCCCCGACCCTCGAAACCCCGAACCGCGAAACCCCGAAACCTACACCCCGAACCATGAAACCAGGAACCCGAAACCGCCTACCCGAAACCGCGAATCCCGAAACCCCGTACACAGAACCCGAAACCCTGAACCTCTAAACCCCGAAACCCGACACCCCGAAACCGATACCCCGAACCCCGAAAACCCGAACCCAAAAACCCAAACCTCGAATCCCAGAATCCGAAACCCCGAACCGTGAAAACCCGAACCCAAAAACCCGAACCTCGAATCCCAGAACCCGACACCCCGAACCGTGAAAACCCCAAACAGCGAAACCTCGAACCCGTAACGCTATACCCCGTACCCCAAATCCGGAACCCCTAACCCGAAAACCCAAACCCCCGAACCTCGAAACCCAGAACCTGACACCCCAAACCGTGAAACCCGATACCCCCGACACCGAACCTCATAAACACGAAACCCGAACCTGGAAACCCCGAACGCAAAACCCCCGAACCGTAAAACCCTGAAGCTCGAAAACCCGGAACCCAAAACCCGAACCTCGACACCCCGGACCCGAAACCCGAACCCGAAACCCCCGACCCCGAAACCATGAACCTCGAAATCCGGAACCTCTATACCCCGAACCCGAAACCCCTATCCCGAAACCCCCAACCACAAACCTCGAAACCCCGAACCTCGAAACCCGGAACCGCGAAACCCCGAACCCGAAACCCCCGAACCTCGAAACTCCGAACCTCGAAACTCCGAACCCGAAACCCCCTACCCTAAACCTTGAAACCCCGAAGATCGAAACCCCGAACTGCGAAACCACGACCCTTGAAACCCTGACCCCGAAGCTCGAAACCCTAAACCTCGAAACCCCGAAGCTCGAAAACACCGATCTCGATACCCGAACCAGAAACCCCCGACCTTGAACCTCAAAACCCGGAACCGTGAAAACCCGTAACCGCGAAACCCCGAACTCGAAACCCAAAATCTGAAAACCCCGACCCCGAAACTCCAAACCCTGAACCGTGAAACCCCGAAACTCGAAACCCAGAACCCCGAAACCCCGAACCCGAGACCCCGAAGCTCGAAAACACCAAACCCGAAACCCCCGACCCCGAAGATCGAAAACCCAAATCTCGAAACCCCGAACCTCGAATCCCCCAACCTCGAAACCACGTACCCGAAACCGCCAACCCGGAACCTCGAAACCCTGAACCGCTTAACCACGAACCTTGGAACCCCGAACACGAAACCCCCAACCCCGAAGTTCGAAACCCTAAACCTCGACCCCCAACCCGACTCCCCGAAGCTCGAAAACACCGAACCCGAAACCCCGAACCTCGAAACCCCTAACCCGAAACCCTCGACCCGGAACCTCGAAACCCCGAACCGCGAAACCCCGACCCCGAACCCGAAAACCCCGACCCCGAAACTCCATACCCCGAACCGTGAAACCCAAAACCACGAAACCCCGAACCCCTAAACCCTGCACCGCGAAACCCCGAACCTGGAAACCCTGAACACGAAACCCCCGACCCCGAAGCTCGAAACCCCGAACCACGAAACCCCGAACCCGACACCCCGAAGCTCGAAAACCCCGAACCCCAAACCCCGAACCCCGAAACCCCCGACCCTGAACCTCGAAACCCCGAACCGTGAAAACCCCGATCCCGAAACCCCAGACCCGAAACCCGAACCCGAAACCCCGCAACCCAGAAACCCAACACCCGGAAACTCGAAAACCCGGAACTGTGAAAACCCGAACCCGAAACCCCCAACCTCGAAACCCTGAACCCGAAACCACAACCCTAAACCTCGAAACCCCGTACCCGACAACCCAAAACTCGAAAACCTGAAACCCTGAACCTCGAAACCCACAACCCCGGACCTCGAAACCCCGAACCCGACACCCCGAAGCTCGAAAACACCGAACCCGAAACCCCGAACCTCGAAACCCCCAACCGCGAAACCCCGATCCCGAACCCCGACCCTGAAACTCGAAACCCCGAACCACAAAACCCCGAACCCGAAACCCTCGACCCCGAAACTCCAAACCCCGAACCAGGAAACCCCGAAGCCGACACCCTGAAACTCGAAAACCTGAAACCCGAAACCCCGAACCTCGAAGCCCAAAACCCCAAACCTTGAAACCCCCGACCCCGAACCTTGAAACCCCGAACCCTGAAATCCCGAACCCGACACCCCGAAGCTCAAAAACCCCAAACCTCGAACCACGAAACCCCGAAACCCCGAACCTCACACCCTGAACCTCGAAAACCCCGAACCGTGAAACCCCGAACCCGAAACCCTCGACACCGAACCTCGAACCCGAAACCCCCAACCCTGAACCTCGAAACCCCGTACCCGACAACCCAAAACTCGAAAACCTGAAACCCTGAACCTCAAAACCCACAACCCCGGACCTTGAAACACCGAACCCGACACCCCGAAGCTCGAAAACACCGAACCCGTAACCCACGACCCCGAAGCTCGAAACCCCGAGTCTCGAAACCCCGAACCTCGAAACCCCGAACCGCGACACCCCGAACCTGGAAAACCCGAACCCGAAACCCCCGACCCCGAACCTCGAAACCCCGATCCCCGAAACACCGAACCTCGAAACCCCGAACCGCGAAAACCCCGAACCGCGAAACCCCGAACCGTGAAACCCCGAACCTCGAAACCCCTAACCCGAAACCCCGAACCGGAAAACCCGAACCTCGAAACCCCGAACCTGGAAACCCCGAACCCGAAACCCCCGACCCCGAACCTCGAAACCCCGAAACACGAAACTCCGAGCCTCGAAAACACGAACCCGAAACCCCTCACCCGAAAACCACGACCCCGAAACTTCATACCCCGAACCGTGAAACCCCGAACCATGAAACCCCGAACCCCTAAACCCTGAACCGCGAAACCCCGAACCTGGAAACCCCAAACACTAAACCCCCGACCCCGAAGCTCGAAACCCCGAACCACGAAACCCCAAACCCGACACCCCGAAGCTCAAAAACCCCGAACCCCAAACCCCGAAACCCGAAACCCCAGACCCTGAACCTCGAAACCCCGAACCGTGCAAACCCCGAACTGCGAAACCCCCGACCGTGAACCTCGAAACCCCGAACCGCGAAACCCCCAACCTCGAAAACCCGGAACCGTAAAAAACTGAACCCGAAACCCCGAACCTCGAAACCCCGTACCTTAAACCCCCAACCCTGAATCTCAAAACCCCATACCCGACAACTAGAACCTCGAAAACCCGAAGCCCGAAACCCCGTACCTCGAAACCCACAACCCCGAACCTCGAAACCCCGAATCCAACTCCCCGAAGCTCAAAAACACCGAACCCGAAACCCCGAACCTCGAAACCCCCAACCTGAACCCCCGACCATGAAACTCGAAACCCCGAACCTCGAAACCCCCGACCGCGAAACCCCAAACCCGAACACCCGACCCTAAAACTCGAAACCCCGAACCACAAAACCCCGAATCCGAAACCCCAAACCGCGACAACCCCGAACCCGAAACGCGAAACCCTTAACCCGGAACCCCTAACCCGGAACCCGATACCCCGAACCTCGAAACCCAGAACCCGACACCCCGAACCTCAAAAACCCGGAACCGTGAAACACCGAACCTCGAAACCCCGATCCCGAAACCTCGAACCGCGAAACCCCGAACCTAGAAACCCCGAACCCGAAACCCCCGAACCTCGAAAGCCCAAACCCCACACCAGAAGCTCGAATACCCCGAAC
This sequence comes from Salix caprea, assembly GCA_964035475.1. Lineage (NCBI taxonomy): Eukaryota > Viridiplantae > Streptophyta > Magnoliopsida > Malpighiales > Salicaceae > Salix > Salix caprea. Next base: position 10,551,517 of record OZ037748.1, on the reverse strand, counting down.
CCGAAACCCCCATCCTCGAACCCGAAACCCCGAACCCGAAACCGCGAAACCTCGAACATATCACCCTGAAACTCGAAAACCCCGAACCTCGAAAGATCGAACCCGACACCCCGAACAACGAAAACCCCGAACCAGAAAACCCCGAACCTAGAAACCCCGAACCCGACACCCCTAACCCGAAACGCGATACCCTGTACCCCAAACCCGGAACCTCTAACCCGAACCCCAAAACCCCGAACCCGACACCCCGAACCCCAAACCGCGAAACCCCGAACTTGGAAACCCTGAACCCAAACCCCCGACCCCGAACCGTAAAACCCCGAACCTCGAAACCCGGAACCCCGAAAACACGGAACCCGAAACCCGAAACACGAAACCTCGAACCTCAAAAGCCCGGACCCGAAACCCGAACCCGAAACCCAGAAACTCGAAAACCCGGAACCGTGAAAACCCGAACCCGAAACCCCGAACCTCGAAACCCCGTACCCTAAACCCCCAACCTTGAACCTCGAAACCACGTACCCGACAACCAGAACCTCGAAAACCCGAAGCCCGAAACCCCGAACCTCGAAACCCACAACCCTGAACCTCGAAACCCCGAACCCCACACCCCGAAGCTCGAAAACACCGAACCCGAAACCCCGAACCTCGAAACCCCCAACCGCGAAAACCCGAAGCCCGAAACCCCGTACCTCAAAACCCACAACCTTGAACCTCGAAACCCCTAATCCAACTCCCCGAAGCTCAAAAACACCGAACCCAAAACCCCGAACCTCGAAACCCCCAACCGCGAAACCCTGAACCTGAACCCCCGACCGTGAAACTCAAAACCCCGAACCTCGAAACCCCCAACCGCGAAACCCCCAACCTGAACCCCCGACCGTGAAACTCAAAACCCTGAACCTCGAAACCCCTGACCGCGAAACCCCAAACCCGAACAACCAACCCTGAAACTCGAAACCCCTGACCGCGAAACCCCAAACCCGAACACCCAACCCTGAAACTCGAAACCCCGATCCGCAAAACCCCGAACCCCGACAACCCCGAACCCGAAACGCGAAACACTTAACCCGGAACCCCTAAATCGAAACCCCCAACCCTGAACCTTGAAACCCAGAACCCGACACCCCGAACCTCGAAAACCCAGAACCGTGAAACCCCGAACCTCGAAACTCCGATCCCGACACCTCGAAGCCAAAAAACCACGAACTGCGAAACCCTGAACCGGGAAACCCCGAACCCGAAACCCCTGAACCTCGAAACCCCGAATCTCGAAACCCCGAACCCAACACCAGAAGCTCGAAAACCCCGAACCCGAAACACCCAACCTCGAAAGCCCAAACCCGAAACCCCTAACCCGTAACCGCGAAACCTCGAACATATCACCCCGAACCTCGAAACCCCGGAACCTCTAACCCGAACCCCTAAACCACGAACCCGACACCCCGAACCCCGAACCGCGAAACCCCGAACCTGGAAACCCTAAACTCAAACCACCGACCCCGAACCGTAAAACCCGAACCTCGAAACCCGGAACCCCGAAAACACGGAACCCGAAACCCGAACCACGAAACCTTGAACCTCAAAACCCTGGACCCGAAACCCGAACCCGAAACCCCAAAACTCAAAAACCCAGAACCGTGAAAACCCGAACTCGAAACCCCGAACCTCGAAACCCCGTACCCGAAACCCCCAACCCTGAACCTCGAAACTATGTACCCGACAACCAGAACCTCGAAAACCCAAAACCCGAAACCCCGAACCTCAAAACCCACAACCCCGAACCTCGAAACCCCGAACCCAACACCCCGAAGCTCGAACACACCGAACCCGAAACCCCGAACCTCGAAACCCCTAACCGCGAAACCCCGAACCCTAACCCCCGACCCTGAAATTCAAAACCCCTAACCGCGAAAACCCCGAACCTCGAAACCCCCGACCGCGAAACCCCGAACCCGAACCCCCGACCCTGAAACTTGAAACCCCGAACCGGAAACTCCCGAATCCGAAACTCCCGAACCTCGAAACCTTGAATCTCGAAACCCCGAACCCGACACCCCCGACCCCGAAACTCGAAACCAAGAACCCGAAACCCCCGACCCCGAACCTCGAAACCCTGAACCGCGAAACCCCGAACCCGAAACTCCCGAACCTCGAAACCTTGAATCTCGAAACCCCGAACCCGACACCCCTGACCCAGAAACTCGAAACCAAGAACCCGAAACCCCCGACCCCGAACCTCGAAACCCCGAATCGTGAAACCCCAAACCCGACACCAAAAGCTCGAAAACCCCGAACCCGAAACCCCGAACCTCGAAACCCTGAACCCGAAACCCCGAACCCGTAACCTCGAAACCTCGAACATCGAAACGTTGAACCCGACACCCCGAACCAGAAAACCCCGAACCTAGAAACCCCGAACTTGACACCCCTAACCCGAAACACCCAACCACGAACCTCGAAACCCCGAACCCTGAAAGCCCAAACCCAACACCCCGAACCCCGAACCTCTAAACCCTGAAACCCGACACCCCGAAAACCAAAACCCCGAACCGCGAAACCCCGAACCCAAAAAAACGAACCTCGATTCCCAGAACCTGAAATCCCGAACCGCGAAAACCCCGAACAGCGAAACCCCGAACCCGAAACGCGATACCCCGTACCCCAAACCGGGAACCCCTAACCCGAAAACCAAAACCCTGAACCTGACACCTCGAACCGTGAAACCCCGAACCAAAAACCCCTATCCCCGTACCCCAACACCGAAACCCCTAACCCGAACCCCGAAACCCCGAACCGCGAAACCCCGAATCGGGAAACCATGAACCTGAAACCCCCGACCCCGAACCTCGAAACCCCGAACCCCGAAATCCCGAACCCGACACCCCGAAGCTCGAAAACCCAAAACCCCGAACCACGAAAACCTGAACCTCACACCCTGAACCTCGAAAACCCCGAACCGTGAAACCCCAAACCCGAAACCCGCGACACCGAACCTCGAAAACCCCGAAAGGCGAAACCCCGAACCCGAAACCCCTAACCCCGTACCCCTAACCCGAAACCCCCGACACCGAACCTCGAAAACCCCGAAACGCGAAACCCTGAACCCGAAACCCCTAACCCCGTACCCCTAACTCGAAACCCCAAACCCCGAACCTCGAAACCCAGAACCTGACACCCCGAACCTCAAAAACCAGGAACCATGAAACCCCGAACCTCGAAACCCTGATCCCGACACCCTGAAGCCAGAAAACCCCGAACCCGAAACCGTGAACCGCGAAACCCCGAACCTGGAAACCCCGAACCCGAAACCCCGAACCTGGAAACCCCGAACCCGAAACCCCCGAACCTCAAAACCCCGAATCTCAAAACCCTGAACCCGACACCCCCGACCCTGAAACTCGAAACCAAGAACCCGAAACCCCCGACCCCGAACCTCGAAACCCCGAAGCGCGAAAACCCCGAACCCGAAACCCTGAACCTCGAAACCCCGAACCTGAAACCCCTGAACCCGAAACCCCCAACCCGTAACCTCGAAACCTCGAACATATCACCCCGAACCTCGAAAAACCGAACCTCGAAACATCGAACCCGACACCTCGAACCTCGAAAACCCCGAACCTAGAGACCCCAAACCCGACACCCCTAACCCGAAACACCCAACCCCGAACATCGACACCCCGAACCTCGAAACCCCGAACCCTGAAATCCCGAACCCGACACCCCAAAACCCCGAACCTCTAAACCCCGAACACCGCGAAAACCGAAACGCCGAACCGCGAAACCTCGAACCCAAAAAAACGAACCGCGAATCCCAGAACCCGAAACCCCGAACCGCGAAAACCCCGAACAGCAAAACCCCGTACCTCGAAACCCCAGACCCGAAACCCGAACCCGGAAACTCGACAACCCGGAACTGTGAAAACCTGAACCCGAAACCCCGAACCTCGAAACCCCGAACCCGAAACCCCCAACCCTGAACCTCGAAACCCCGTACCCGACAACCCAAAACTCGAAAACCTGAAACCCTGAACCTCGAAACCCACAACCGCGAACCTCGAAACCCCGAAGCCGACACCCCGAAGCTCGAAAACACCGAACCCGAAACCCCGAACCTGAAACTCGAAACCCCGAAACTCCAAACCTCGAACCAGGAAACCCTGAACCCGACACCCTGAAACTCGAAAACCCGAAACCCGTAACCCCGAACCTCGAACCCCACAACCCCAAACCTTGAAACCCCGGATCCGACACCCCGAATTTCAAAAACACAGAACCCGAAACTCCTGACCCTGAACCTCGAAACCCCGAACCTCGAAAACCTTGAACCGCAAAACACCGAACCCGAAACCCCGAACCTCGAAACCCCATCCTCAAAACCCCGAACCCGAAACCCCCGACACTGTACCTCGAAACCCCGAACCGTGAAAACCCTGAACCGCAAAACCTAGAACCCGAAACTCCAAACCCCGAACCAGGAAACCCCGAACCCGAAACCCCCGACCCTTGAAACCCCGAACCGCGAAACCCCGAAACCTACACCCCGACCCTCGAAAACACCGATCCCGAAACCCGAACCAGAAACCCCCGACCTTGAACCTCGAAACCCGGAACCGCGAAACCCCGAACCTCAAAACCCGGAACCCCGAAACCCTGAAGCTCGAAAACACCAAACCCGAAACCCCCAACCCCGAAGCTCGAAAACCCAAATCTCGAAACCCCGAACCTCGAATCCCCCAACCTCGAAACCACTAACCCGAAACGCCCAACCCGGATCCTCGAAACCCCGAACCGCTTAACCACGAACCTTGGAACCCCGAACACGAAACCCCCAACCCCGAAGTTCGAAACCCTAAACTTCGACCCCCAACCCGACTCCCCGAAGCTCGAAAACACCGAACCCGAAACCCCGAACCTCGAAAACCCCAACCTCGAAACCCCGAACCCGAAACCCCCGACCAGGAACCTCGAAACCCCAAACCTCGAAAACCTTGAACCGCGAAACCCCGAACCCGAAACCCCTAACCCGAAAACCCCGACCCCGAAACTCCATACCCCGAACCGTGAAACCCAGTACCACGAAACCTCGAACCCCTAAACCCTGCACCGCGAAACCCCGAACATGGAAATCCCGAACACGAAACCCCAGACCCCGAAGCTCGAAACCCCGAACAGCGAAACCCCGAACCCGACACCCCGAAGCTCGAAAACCCCGAACCCCGAAACCCCCGACCCTAAACCTCAAAACCCCGAACCGTGAAAACCCCGAACCGTGAAAACCCCGAACCGCAAAACCCCGAACACGAAACCCCGAACCCGAAACCCCCGACCCTGAACCTTTAAACCCCTAACCCGAAACCCCAAACCGGAACCCCGAACCACGAAACCCCGAACCGCGAAACCCCAAACCTGGAAACCCCGAACCCGAAACACCCAACCATGAACCTCGAAACCCCAAAACACGAAACCCCGAAAAACGAAACCCTGAGCCTCGAAACCCCGAACCTTGAATACCCCCATCCCGAAACCCCCGACACTGAACCCGAAACCCCAAACCTCGAAATCCGAAACCTCTAAACCCCGAACCCGAAACCCCTATCCCGAAACCCCCAACCCTGAACCTCGAAAGCCCGAACCTCGAAACCCCGAACCGCGAAACCCCGAACCTGGAAACCCCGAACCGGAAACCCCCGACCCGAACTTCGAAACCCCGAACCTCGCAACTCCGAACCCGAAACCCCTCACCCGAAACCCCCTACCCGAAACCTTCAAACCCCGAAGCTCGAAACCCTAAACCTCAAAACCCCGAACCTCGACACCCCGAACCTCGAAAACACCGAACCCGAAACCCCGAACCAGAAACCCCCGACCTTGAACCTCGAATCCCCGAACCGTGAAAACCCGGAACCGCGAAACCCCGAACCCGAAACCCCTCATCCGAAAACCCCAACCCCGAAACTCCAAACCCCGAACCTCCAAACCCGGAACCCCGAAACCCTGAACCGCGAAACCCCGAACCTGGAAACCCCGAAACCGAATCCCCTGACCCCGAAGCTCGAAACCCCAACCTCAAAACCCCAAACCCGAGACCCCAAAGCTCGAAAACACCGAACCTGAAACCCCCTACCCCGAAGCTCGAAAACCCAAACCTCGAAACCCCCATCCTCGAAACCACGAACCCGAAACCCCCAACCCGGAACCTCGAAACCCCGAACTGCTTAACCCCGAACCTTGAAACCCCGAACACAGAACCCCCAACCCCGAAGTTCGAAACCCTAAACCTCGACCCCCAACCCGACTCCCCGATGCTCGAAAACACCGAACCCGAAACCCCGAACCTCGAACCGTGAAAACCCTGAACCGCGAAACCCCGAACCCGAAACCCGAACCCGAAACCCCTAACCCGAAAACCCGACCCCGAAACTCCATACCCCGAACCGTGAAACCCAGAACCACGAAACCCCGAACCCCTAAACCCTGCACCGCGAAACCCCTGACCCCGAAGCTCGAAACCCCGAACCACGAAACCCCGAACCCAACACCCCGAAGCCCGAAACCCCCGACCCTGAACCTCGAAACCCCGAACCGTGAAAACCCCGAACCGCAAAACCCCGAACCCTAAACCCCGAACCCGAAACCCCCGAACCCGAACCCGAAACCATGAACCGCGAAACCTTGAACCCGAAACCCCGAACTTCGAAATCATGAACCGGAAACCGCGAACCCGAAATCCCCGACCCTGAACCTCGAAACCCCGAACCGCGAAACCCCCGACCGTGAAACCCCGAACCTCGAAACCCCTAACCCGAATCCCCGAACCAGAAACCCGAACCGCGAAACCCCGAACGTGGAAACCCCGAACCCGAAACCCCCGACCCCGGACCTCGAAATCCCGATCCCCGAAACCCCGAACCTTGAAACCCCGAACCTCAAAACCCCGACCCCGAAACTCCAAACCCCGAACCGTGAAACCCCGAACCTCGAAACCCGGAACCCCGAAACCCCGAACCCGAGACCCCGAAGCTCGAAAACACCAAACCCAAAACCCCCGACCCTGAAGCTCGAAAACCCAAATCTCGGAACCCCGAACCTCGAATCCCCCAACCTCGAAACCTCGAAACCCCGAACTGCTTAACCGCGAACCTTGAAACCCCGAACACGAAACCTCCAACCCCGAAGTTCAAAAACCCCGAAACCCCTAAGCCGAAAACCCCGACACCCCGAAGCTCGAAAACCCCAAACCCCGAACCGTGAAACCCCGAACCTCGAAACCCGTAACCGGAAACCCCGAACCGGAAACCCCGAACCACGAAACCCCGAACCGCGAAACCTCGAACATGGAAACCCCGAACCGCGAAACCCTGAACCGCGAAACCCCGAACCTTGAAACCCCCGACCCCGAAGCTCGAAACCCTAAACCTTGAAAAAACCGATCTTGAAACCCCGAACCAGAAACCCCCGACCTTGAACCTCGAAACCCGGAACCGCGAAAACCCAGAACTGCGAAACCCTGAACCGCGAAACCCGAACTCGAAACCCTCGACCCGAACTTCGAAACCCCGAACCCGAAACCCCTCACCCGAAACCCCCTACCCTAAACCTTGAAACCCCGAAGCTCCAAACCCCGAACCTCGAAACCCGGAACCTCAAAACCCCGAACCTCGAAACCCGGAACCTCGAAACCCCGAAGCTCGAAACCCTAAACCTCGACACCCCGAAGCACGTCAACAGCGATCCCGAAACCCCGAACCAGAAACCCCCGACCTTGAACCTCGAAACCCCGAACCGCGAAAACCCGGAACCGCGAAACACCGAACCCGAAACCCCAAATACGAAAACTCCAACCCCGAAACTCCAAACCCCGAACCGTGAAACCCCGAACCTCGAAACCCGAAACCCCGAAACCCCGAACCCGAGACCCCGAAGCTCGAAAACACCGAACCTGAAACCCCCGACCCGAAGCTCGAAAACCCAAACCTCGAAACCCCGAACCTCGAATCCCCCAACCTCGAAACCACGAACCCGAAACCCCCAACCCGTAACCTCGAAACCCTGAACCGCTTAACCACGAACCTTGAAACCCCCAACCCCGAAGTTCGAAACCCTAAACCTTGACCCCCAACCCGACACCCCGAAGATCGAAAACACCGAACCCGAAACCCCGAACCTCGAAACCCCCAACCTCGAAACCCCAAACCTGAAACCCCCGACCCGGAACTTCGAAACCCCGAACCCGAAACCCCTCACCCGCAAACCCCGACCCCGAAAGTCCAAACCCCGAACCGTGAAACCCCGAACCCCGAAACCCCGAACCGCGAAACCCCGAACCTGGAAACCCCGAACACGAAACCCCCGACCCCGAAGCTCGAAACACCGAGCCTCGAAACCCCGAACCTTGAATACCCCGATCTCGAAACCCCCGACACCGAACCAGAAACCCTGAACCTCGAAATCCGGAACCTCTAAACCCCGAACCCGGAACCCCTATCCCGAAACCCCCAACCCTGAACCTCGAAACCCCGAACCTCGAAACCCCGAACCCGAAACTCCCGACCCGAACTTTGAAACCCCGAACCTCGAAACTCCGAACCCGAAACCCCTCACCCGAAACCCCCTACCCTAAACCTTGAAACCCCGAACCTCGAAACCTCGAATCGCAAAACCACGACCCATGAAACCCCCGACCCCGAAGCTCCAAACCCTAAACCTCGAAACCCCGAACCTCGACACCCCGAAGCTCGAAAACACCGATCCCGAAACCCTGAACTAGAAACCCCCGACCTTGAACCTCAAAACCCCGAACCGCGAAAACCCGGAACCGCGAAACCCTGAACCCGAAACCCCAAATCCGAAACCCCGACCCCGAAACTCCAAACCCCGAACCTCGAAACCCGGAACCCCGAAACCCTGAACCCGAGACCCCGAAGCTCGAAAACACCGAACCCGAAACCCCCGACCCCGAAGCTCGAAAACCCAAACCTTGAAACCCCGAACCTCGAATCCCCCAACCTCGAAACAACGAACCCGAAACCCCCAACCCAGAACCTCGAAACCCCGAACCGCTTAACCACGAACCTTGAAACACCGAACACGAAACCCCCAAACCCGAAGTTCGAAAACCCGAAACCCCTAACCCGAAAACCCCGACACCCCGAAGCTCGAAAACCTGAAACCCCGAACCTCGAAACCCCTAACCCGAAACACCGAACCGGAAACCCCGAACCACGAAACCCCGAACCGAGAAACCCTGAACCTGGAAACCCCGGACCCGAAACCCCGAACCGGAAAACCCGAACCACGAAACCACGAAACACGAAACTCCGAGCCTCGAATACACCGAACCCGAAAACCCGAACCTCGAAACCCCCAACCTCGAAACCCACCCCGAAACCCACGACCCGGAACCTCGAAACCCCGAACCGTGAAAACCCTGAACCGCGAAACCCCGAGCCCGAAACCCCTCACCCGAAAACCATGACCCTGAAACTTCATACCCCGAACCATGAAACCCCGAACCCCTAAACCCTGAACCGCGAAACCCCGAACACTGAACCCCCGACCCAGAAGCTTGAAACCCCGAACCACGAAACCCAGAACCCGACACCCCGAAGCTCAAAAACCCCGAACCCCAAACCCCGAACCCCGAAACCCCAGACCCTGAACCTTGAAACCCCGAACCGTGCAAACCCCGAAACGCGAAACCCAGAACCCGAAACCCCCGACCCTGAACCTCGAAACCCCAAACCGCGAAACCCCCAACCTCGAAAACCCGGAACCGTCAAAACCCGAACCCGAAACCCCTGACCCCGAACCTCGAAACCCCGATCCCCGACACCCCGAAACACGAAACCCCGAGCCTCGAAACCCCGAACCTTGAATACCCCGATCCCGAAACCCCCGACACCGAACCAGAATCCCTGAACCTCGAAATCCGGAACCTCTAAACCCCGAACCCGAAACCCCTATCCCGAAACCCCCAACCCTGAACCTCGAAACCCCGAACCTCGAAACCCAGAACCGCGAAACCCGGAACCTCTAAACCCCGATCCCGAAACCCCTATCCCCAAACCCGCAACCCTAAACCTTGAAACCCTGAATCGCGAAACCGCGAAACCGAAACCCCCGACCCGAACTTCGAAACCCCGAACCTCGAAACTCCGAACCCGAAACCACACACCCGAAATCCCCTACCCTAAACCTTGAAACCCTGAAGATCGAAACCCTGAACCGCGAAACCACGAACCTTGAAACCCCGAAGCTCGAAACCCCGAACCACGAAACCACAAACCTTGAAAACCCCGTCCCCGACGCTCGAAACCCCGAACCTCGACACCTCGAAGCTCGAAAACACCGATCCCGAAACCCCTAACCAGAAACCCCCGACCTTGAACCTCGAAACCCCGAACCGCGAAAACCCAGAACCGCGAAACCCCGAACCTCGAAACCCCAAATCCGAAAACCCCGACCCCGAAACTCCAAACCCCGAACCGTGAAACCCCAAACCTCGAAACCCCGAACCCGAAACCCCCAACCCTGAACCTCGAAACCCCGAACCGTAAAACCCCCGACCGTGAAACCCCGAACCTCGAAACCCCTAACCCGAAACCCCGAACCGGAAACCCGAACCGCAAAACCCCGAACGTGGAAACCCCGAACCCGAAACCCCCGACCCCGGACCTCGAAACCCCGATCCCCGAAACCCCGAACCCGAAACACCCCACCCCGCACCTCGAAACCCCGAACCGTGAAAACCCCGAACCGCGAAACCCCGAACCGTGAAACCCCGAACCTAGAAACCCCTAACCCAAATCCCGAACCGGAAACCCCGAACCGCGAAACCCCGAACCTGGAAACCCCGAACCCGAAACCCCAGACCCCGAACCTCGAAACCCCGATCCCCGACACCCCGAAACACGAAACCCCGAGCCTCAAAACCTCGAACCTTGAATACCCCGATCTCGAAACCCCCGACACCGAACCAGAATCCCTGAACCTCGAAATTCGGAACCTCTAAACCCCGAACCCGAAACCCCTATCCCGAAACCCCCAACCCAGAACCTCCAAACCCTAAACCTCGAAACCCTGAACCGCGAAACCCGAAACCCCCGACCCGAACTTCGAAACCCCGAACCTCGAAACCCCTCACCCGAAACCCCTCACCCGAAACCCCCTACCCTAAACCTTGAAACCCCGAAGCTCGAAACCCCAAACTGCGAAACCACGACCATTGAAACCCCCGACCCCGAAGCTCGAAACCCTAAACCTCGACACCCCGAACCTCGAAAACACCGATCCCGAAACCCCGAACCAGAAACCCCCAACCTTGAACCTCGAAACCCGGAACCGCGAAAACCCGGAGCCGCGAAACCTAGAACCCGAAACCCCAAATTCGAAAACCCCGACACCGAAACTCCAAACCCCGAACTGTGAAACCCCGAAACTCGAAACCCGGAACCCCGAAACCCCGAACCCGAGACCCCGAAGCTCGAAAACACCAAACCCGAATCCCCCGACCCCGAAGCTCGAAAACCCAAATCTCGAAACCCCGAACCTCGAATCCCCCAACCTCGAAACCACGAACCTGAAACCCCGATCCCGAAACCCCCGACACCGAACCAGAATCCCTGAACCTCGAAATCCGGAAACTCTAAACCCCGAACCCGAAACCCCCAACCCTGAACCTCGAAACCCCGAACCTCAAAACTCTGAACCACAAAACCCAAACCCGAAACCCCCGCCTGACCTTCGAAACCCCGAACCTCGAAACTCCGAACCCGAAACCCTTCACCCGAAACCCCCTACCCTAAACCTTGAAACCCCGAAGCTTGAAACCCCGAACCGCGAAACCACGAACCTTGAAACCCCCGACCCCGAAGCTCGAAACCCTAAACCTGGAAACCCCGAACCTCGACACCCCGAAACTCGAAAACACCGATCCCGAAACCCCGAACCAGAAACCCCCGACCTTGAACCGCGAAAACCCGGAACCGCGAAACCCCGAACCCGAAACCTCTAACCCAGAAACCCCGACCCCGAAACTCCAAACCCCGAACCGTGAAACCCCGAACCACGAAAGACCGAACCTGTAAACCCCGAACCGCGAAACCCCGAACCTGAAACCCCGAACACGAAACCCCCGACCCCAAACCTCGAAACCCCGAACCTCGAAACCTCGAACCTCGAAACCCCGAACCTTGAATACCCCGATCCTGAAACCCCCGACACCGAACCAGAATCCCTGAACCTCGAAATCCGGAACCTCTAAACCCCGAACCCGAAACCCCTAACCCGAAACCCCCAACCCTGAACCTCGAAACCCCGAACCTCAAAACCCTGAACCGCGGAACCCAAACCCGAAACCCCCGACCTGAACTTCGAAACGCCGAACCTCGAAACTCCGAACCCGAAACCCCTCACCCGAAACCCCCTACTCTAAACCTTGAAACCACGAAGCTCGAAACCCCGAACCGCGAAACCACGACCATTGAAACCCCCGACCCCGAAGCTCGAAACCCTAAACCTCGAAACCCCGAACCTCTACACCCCGAAGCTCGAAAACTCCGATCCCGAAACCCCGAACCAGACACCCCCGACCTTGAACCTCGAAACCCCGAACCGCGAAAACCCGGAACCGAGAAACCCCGAACCCGAAACCCCAAATCCAAAAACCCCGACCCCGAAACTCCAAACCCCAAACCGTGAAACCCCGAACCTCGAAACCCGGAAACCCGAAACCCCGAACCCGAGACCCCGAAGCTCGAAAACACCTAACCCGAAACCCCCGACCCCGAAGCTCGAAAACCCAAATCTCGAAACCCCGAACCTCGAATCCCCCAACCTCGAAACCTCGAAACCCCGAACTGCTTAACCACGAACCTTGAAACCCCGAACACGAAACCTCCAACCCCGAAGTTCAAAAACCCTGAAACCCCTAACCCGAAAACCCCGACACCCCGAAGCTCGAAAACCCAAAACCCCGAACCGTGAAACCCCGAACCTCGAAACCCGTAACCGGAAACCCCGAACCGGAAACCCCGAACCCCGAACCGCGATCCCCGAACATGGAAACCCCGAACTGTGAAACCCCGAACCGCGAAACCCCGAACCTTGAAACCCCCGACCCCGAAGCTCGAAACCCTAAACCTCGAAACCCCAAAGCTCGAAAACACCGATCTCGAAATCCCGAACCAGAAACCCCCGACCTTGAACCTCGAAACCCGGAACCGCGAAAACCCAGAACTGCGAAACCCTGAACCGCGAAACCCGAAACCCTCGACCCGAACTTCGAAACACCGAACCCTAAACCTTGAAACCCCGAAGCTCCAAACCCCGAACCTCGAAACCCGGAACCTCGAAACCCCAAAGCTCGAAACCCTAAACCTCGAAACCCCGAACCTCGACACCCCGAAGCTCGAAAACAGCGATCCCGAAACCCCGAACCAGAAACCCCCAACCTTGAACCTCGAAACCCCGAACCGCGAAAACCCGGAACCGCGAAACCCCGAACCCGAAACCCCAAATACAAAAACTCGGACCCCGAAACTCCAAACCCCGAACCGTGAAACCCCGAACCTCGAAACCCGAAACACCGAACCCGAGACCCCGAAGCTCGAAAACACCGAACCTGAAACCCCCGACCCGAAGCTCGAAAACCCAAACCTCGAAACCCCGAACCTCGAATCCCCCAACCTCGAAACCACGAACTCGAAACCCCCAACCCGGAACCTCGAAACCCTGAACCGCTTAACCACGAACCTTGAAACCCCGAACACGAAACCCCCAACCCCGAAGTTCGAAACCCTAAACCTTGACCCCCAACCCGACACCCCGAAGCTCGAAAACACCGAACCCGAAACCTCGAACCTCGAAACCCCCAACCTTGAAACCCCGAACCCGAAACCCCCGACCCGGAACCTCGAAACCCCGAACCGCGATAACCCTGAACCCGAAACCCCGAACCCGCAAACCCCGGCCCTGAAAGTCCAAACCCCGAACCGTGAAACCCCGAACCCCGAAACCCCGAACCGCGAAACCCCGAACCTGGAAACCCCGAACACGAAACCCCCGACCCCGAAGCTCGAAACACCGAGCCTCGAAACCCCGAACCTTGAATACCCCGATCCCGAAACCCCCGACACCAAACCAGAAACCCTAAACCTCGAAACCCCAAACCCGAAACCCCAATCCCGAAACCCCCAACCCTGAACCTCGAAACCCCGAACCTCGAAACTTTGAACCGCGAAACCCCGAACCCGAAACTCCCGACCCGAACTTTGAAACCCCGAACCTCGAAACTCTGAACCCGAAACCCCTCACCCGAAACCCCCTACCCTAAACCTTGAAACCCCGAAGCTCGAAACCTCGAACCGCAAAACCACGACCCTTGAAACCCCCGACCCCGAAGCTCAAAACCCTAAACCTCGAAACCCCGAACCTCGACACCCCGAAGCTTGAAAACAGCGATCCCGAAACCCCGAACCAGAAACCCCCGACCTTGAACCTCGAAACCCCGAACCGCGAAAACCCGGAACCATTAAACCCCGAACCCGAAACCCCAAATCCGAAACCCCGACCCCGAAACCCCAAATCCGAAACCCCGACCCCGAAACTCCAAACCCCAAACCTCAAAACCCGTAACCCCGAAACCCTGAACCCGAGACCACGAAGCTCGAAAACACCGAACCCGAAACCCCCGACCCCGAAGCTCGAAAACCCAAACCTCGAAACCCCGAACCTCGAATCCCCCAACCTCGAAACAACGAACCCGAAACCCCCAACCCAGAACCTCGAAACCTCGAACCTCGAAACCCCGAACCGCTTAACCACGAACCTTGAAACACCGAACACGAAACCCCCAAACCCGAAGTTCGAAAACCCCGAAACCCCTAACGTGAAAACCCCGACACCCCGAAGCTCGAAAACCCGAAACCCCGAACCGTGAAACCCCGAACCTCGAAACCCCTAACCCGAAACACCGAACCGGAAACCCCGAACCATGAAACCCCGAATCGCGAAACCCCGAACCTGGAAACCCCGGACCCGAAACCCCCGACTCCGAACCTCGAAACCCCGATCCCCGAAACACGAAACCCCGAGCCTCGAAACCCCAAACCTTGAATACCCCGATCCCGAAACCCCCGACACTGAACCCGAAACCCTGAACCTCGAAATCCGGAACCTCGAAACCCCGAACCTCAAAACCCTGAACCGCGAAACCCCGAACCTGGAAACCCGAAACTCCCGACCCGAACCTCGAAACCCCGAACCTCAAAACCCGAAACCCCCGACCCGAACTTCGAAACCCCGAACCTCAAAACTCCAAACCCGAAACCGCACACCCGAAACCCCCTACCCTAAACCTTGAAACCCCGAAGCTCGAAACCCCGAACCGCGAAACCACGAACCTTGAAACCCCCGACCCCGAAGCTCGAAACCCTAAACCTTGAAACCCCGAACCTCGACACCCCGAAGCTCGAAAACACCGATCCCGAAACCCCGAACCCGAAACCCCGAACCCGAAACCCCACACCCGAAACCCCCTACCCTAAACCTTGAAACCCCGAAGCTCGAAACCCCGAACCGCGAAACCACGAACCTTGAAAACCCCGACCCTGAAGCTCAAAACCCTAAACCTTGAAACCCCGACCCTCGACACCCCGAAGCTCGAAAACACCGACCCGAACCTCGAAACTCCGAACCCGAAACCCCACACCCGAAACCCCCTACCCTAAACCTTGAAACCCCGAAGCTCGAAACCCCGAACCGCGAAACCACGAACCTTGAAACCCCCGAACCCGAAGCTCGAAACCCTAAACCTTGAAACCCTGAACCTCGACACCCCGAAGCTCGTAAACACCGATCCCGAAACCCCGAACCAGAAACCCCCGACCTTGAACCTCGAAACCCCGAACCCGAAACCCCTAATCCGAAAACCCCGAACCCAAAACTCCAAACCCCGAACCGTGAAACCCCGAACCTCGAAACCCGGAACCCCGAAACCCTGAACCGCGAAACCCCGAACCCGAAACCCCCGACGCCGAAACTCGAAACCCCAAACCTCGAAACCCAAAACCCGACACCCCGAAGCTCGAAAACACCGACCCTAAAACCCCCGACCCTAAAGCTCGAAAACCCAAACCACGAAACCCCGAACCTCGAATCCCCCAACCTCGAAACCACGAACCCGAAACCCCGAACCCTAAACCCCCGACCCTGAACGTCGAAACCCCGAATCGCGAAAAACCTGAACCGCGAAACCCCGAACCCCAAACCCGAACCCGAAACCCAGAACCTCGAAACCCCGAACCACGAAACCTTGAACCCGAAACACCCGAACCCGAACCTCGAAACCCTGAACCCAAAAACCCCGACTCGGAACCTCGAAACCCCTAACCCGAAACCCCTAACCCGAAACCCCTAACCCGAAACCCAGAACCTCGAAACCGCGAACCACGAAACCCCGAACCCGAAACCCCTAACCCGTAACCCCCGACCCCGAAGCTTGAAACCTCGAGTCTCGAAACCCCAAACCTCGAATACCCCAATCCCGAAACCCCGATCCTCGAAACCCCGAACCCGAAACCCTGAACCGTGACACTCCGAACTTGGAAAACCCAAACCCGAAGCCCCCGACCCCGAACCTCGAAACCCCGATCCCCGAAACCCCGAACCTCGAAACCCCTAACCCGAAACCCCGAACCACGAAACCCCGAAACACGAAACTCTGAGCCTCGAATACACTGAACCCGAAAACCCGAACCTCGAAACCCCCAACCTCGAAACCCCGAACCCGAAACCCCCGACCCGGAACCTCGAAACCCCGAACCGCGAAAACCCTGAACCGCGAAACCCCGAACCCGAAACCCCTCACCCAAAAACCACGACCCCGAAACTTCATACCCCGAACTGTGAAACCCCGAACCATGAAACCCCAAACCCCTAAACCCTGAACCGCGAAACCCCGAACCTGGAAACCCCGAACGCTGAACCCCCGACCCAGAAGCTCGAAACCCCGAACCACGAAACCCAGAACCTGGCACCCCGAAGCTCAAAAACCCCGAACCCCAAACCCCGAACCCCGAAACCCCAAACCCTGAACCTCGAAACCCCGAACCCCGAAACCCCAGACCCTGAACCTCAAAACCCCGAACCGTGCAAACCCCGAACCGCGAAACCCCGAACCCGAAACCCCGAACCCGAAACCCCTATCCCGAAACACCCAACCCTGAACCTCGAAACCCCGAACCTCGAAACCCAGAATCGCGAAACCCGGAACCTCTAAACCCCGAACCCGAAACCCCTATCCCCAAACCCCCAACCCTGAACCTTGAAACCCTGAATCGCGAAACCGCGAAACCGAAACCCCCAACCCGAACTTCGAAACCCGGAACCTCGAAACTCCGAACCCGAAACCACACACCCGAAATCCCCTAACCTAAACCTTGAAACCCCGTAGCTCGAAACCCCGAACCGCGAAACCACGAACCTTGAAACCCCCGTCCCTGACGCTCGAAACCCCGAACCTCGACACCCCGAACCTCGAAAACACCGATCCCGAAACCCCTAACCAGAAACCCCCGACCTTGAACCTCGAAACCCCGAACCGCGAAAACCCAGAACCGCGAAACCCCGAACCTCGAAACCCCAAATCCGAAAACCCCGACCCCGAAACTCCAAACCCCGAACCGTGAAACCCCGAACCTCGAAACCCCGAACCCGAGACCCCGAGCTTGAACACACCGAACCTGAAACCCCCGACCCCGAAGCTCGAAACCCCGAATCTGGAAACCCCGAACCCGAAACCCTCGACCCCGAACGTCGAAACCCCGATCCCCCAAAACCCTGAAACACGAAACCCCGAGCCACGAAACCCCGAACCTCGAAACCCCGAATCCGAAAACCCCGACCCCGAAACTCCGACCCCGAAACTCCAAACCCCGAACAGTGAAACACCGAACCTCGAAACCCCGAACCCGAGACCCCGAGCTCAAACACACCGAACCCGAAACCCCCGACCCCGAAGCTCGAAACCCCGAACCCGAAACCCTCGATCCCGAACGTCGAATCCCCGATCCCCAAAACCCTGAAACATGAAACCCCGAGCCTCGAAACCCCGAACCTCGACACCCTGAAGCTCGAAAACACCGATCCCGAAACCCCGAACCAGAAACCTGCGACCTTGAACCTCGAAACCCCGAACCGTGAAAACCCGGAACCGCGAAACCCCGAACCCGAAACCCCTAATCCGGAACCTCAAAACCCCGATCCCCGAAACCCTGAAACACGAAACCCCGAGCCTCGAAACCCCGAACCTTGAAAACCCCGATCCCGAAACCCCCGACACCGAACCAGAAACCCTGAACATCGACATCCGGAACCTCTAAACCCCGAACCCGAAACCCCTATACCGAAACCCCCAACCCTGAACCTCGAAACCCCCAACCGCGAAACCCGAAACCGCGAAACCCCGAACCTGGAAACCCTGAACCCGAAACCCCCGACCCGAACGTCGAAACCCTGAACCTCGAAACTCTAAACCCGAAACCCCTCACCCGAAACCCCCTACCCTAAAGTTGGAAACCCGAAGCTCGAAACCCCGAACCGCGAAACCACGAACCTTGAAACCCCCGACCCTGAAACACGAAACCCCGAGCCTCGAAACCCCGAACCTCGACATCCCGAAGCTCGAAAACACCGATCCCGAAACCACGAACCAGAAGCCCCCGACCTTGAACCTCGAAACCCCGAACCGCGAAAACCCGGAACCGCGAAACCCCGAACCCGAAACCCCTAATCCGAAAACCCCGACCCCGAAACTCCAAACCCCGAACCGTGAAACCCCGAACCTCGAAACCCCAAATCTCGAAACCACGAACCCGAAACCCCGAAGCGAAAACCCCGAATCGTGAAAACCCTGAACCGCGAAACCCCGAAACCGAAACCCCTAACCCGAAACCCTGAACCCGAACCCCAGAACCTCGAAACCCCGAACCACGAAACCTTGAACCCGAAACACCCGACCCCGAACCTCGAAACCCCGAACCCGAAAACCCCGACTCGGAACCTCGAAACCCCGAACCGTGAAAACCCTAAATCGCGAAACCCCGAACCCGAAACCCCCCTAACCCAAAACCTAGAACCTCGAAACCCCGAACCACGAAACCGCAAACCCGAAACCCCTAACCCGTAACTCCCGACCCCGAAGCTCGAAACCCTGAGACTCGAAACCCCGAACCTCGAAAACCCCGATCCCGAAACCCCGATCCTCGAAACCCCGAACCCGAAACCCCGAACCGCGAAACCCCGAACCTGGAAAACCCGAACCCGAAACCCCCGACCCCAAACCTCGAAACCCCGATCCCCGAAACCCCGACCCTTGAAACCCCGAACCGCGAAACCCCGAACCGTGAAACCCCGAACCTCGAAACCCCTAACCCGAAACCCCGAACCGGAAACCCCGAACCACGAAACCCAGAACCTGGAAAACCCGAACCCAAATCCCCCGACCTCGAACCTCGAAACCCCGAAACCCCGACCCTTGAAAACCCGAACCGCGAAACCACGAACCGTGAAACCCCGAACCTCGAAACCCCTAACCCGAAACCCCGAACCACGAAACCTAGAAAACCCGAACCTGAAACCCCCGACCCCGAACCTCGAAACCCCGATCCCCGAAACCCCGACCCTCGAAACCCCGAACCGCGAAAACCCCGAATCGCGAAACCACGAACCGTGAAACCTCGAACCTCGAAACCTCGAACCTCGAAACCCCTAACCCGAAACCCCGAACCACGAAACCCCGAACCTGGAAACCCTGAACCCGAAACCCCTGACCCCGAACCTCGAAACCCCGAAACACGAAACCCCGAGTCTCGAAAACACCGAACCCGAAACCCCGAACCTCGAAACCCCCAACCTCGAAACCCCGAACCCGAAACCCCCGACCTGGAACCTCGAAACCACGAACTCGAAACACTTGACCCGAAAACCCCGACCTCGAAACTCCATACCCCGAACCGTGAAACCCCGAACCACAAAACCACGAACCCCTAAACCCTAAACCTTGAAACCCCGACCCTCGACACCCCGAAGCTCGAAAACACCGACCCGAACCTCGAAACTCCGAACCCGAAACCCCACACCCGAAACCCCCTACCCTAAACCTTGAAACCCCGAAGCTCGAAACCTCGAACCGCGAAACCACGACCCTTGAAACCCCCGACCCCGAAGCTCAAAACCCTAAACCTCGAAACCCCGAACCTCAACACCCCGAAGCTTGAAAACACCGATCCCGAAACCCCGAACCAGAAACCCCCGACCTTGAACCTCGAAACCCCGAACCGCGAAAACCCGGAACCATGAAACCCCGAACCCGAAACCCCAAATCCGAAACCCCGAACCCGAAACCCCAAATCCGAAACCCCGAACCTCAAAACCCGTAACCCCGAAACCCTGAACCCGAGACCACGAAGCTCGAAAACACCGAACCTGAAACCCCCGACCCCGAAGCTCGAAAACCCAAACCTCGAAACCCCGAACCTCGAATCCCCCAACCTCGAAACAACGAACCCGAAACCCCCAACCCAGAACCTCGAAACCTCGAACCTCGAAACCCCGAACCGCTTAACCACGAACCTTGAAACACCGAACACGAAACCCCCAAACCCGAAATTCGAAAACCCCGAAACCCCTAACGCGAAAACCCCGACACCCCGAAGCTCGAAAACCCGAAACCCCGAACCGTGAAACCCCGAACCTCGAAACCCCTAACCCGAAACACCGAACCGGAAACCCCGAACCATGAAACCCCGAACCGCGAAACCCCGAACCTGGAAACCCCGGACCCGAAACCCCCGACTCCGAACCTCGAAACCCCGAGCCTCGAAACCCCAAACCTTGAATACTCCGATCCCGAAACCCCCGACACTGAACCCGAAACCCTGAACCTCGAAATCCGGAACATCTAAACCCCGAACCCGAAACCCCTATCCCGAAACCCCCAACCCTGAACCTCGAAACCCCGAACCTCAAAACCCTGAACCGCGAAACCCCGAACCTGGAAACCCGAAACCCCCGACCCGAACCTCGAAACCCCGAACCTCAAAACCCGAAACCCCCGACTCGAACTTCGAAACCCCGAACCTCGAAACTCCAAACCCAAAACCGCACACCCGAAACCCCCTACCCTAAACCTTGAAACCCCGAAGCTCGAAACCCCGAACCGCGAAACCCCGAACCTTGAAACCCCCGACCCCGAAGCTCGAAACCCTAAACCTTGAAACCCCGACCCTCGACACCCCGAAGCTCGAAAACACCGACCCGAACCTCGAAACTCCGAACCCGAAACCCCACACCCGAAACCCCCTACCCTAAACCTTGAAACCCCGAAGCTCGAAACCTCGAACCGCGAAACCACGACCCTTGAAACCCCCGACCCCGAAGCTCAAAACCCTAAACCTCGAAACCCCGAACCTCGACACCCCGAAGCTTGAAAACACCGATCCCGAAACCCCGAACCAGAAACCCCCGACCTTGAACCTCGAAACCCCGAACCGCGAAAACCCGGAACCATGAAACCCCGAACCCGAAACCCCAAATCCGAAACCCCGAACCCGAAACCCCAAATCCAAAACCCCGAACCTCAAAACCCGTAACCCCGAAACCCTGAACCCGAGACCACGAAGCTCGAAAACACCGAACCTGAAACCCCCGACCCCGAAGCTCGAAAACCCAAACCTCAAAACCCCGAACCTCGAATCCCCCAACCTCGAAACAACGAACCCGAAACCCCCAACCCAGAACCTCGAAACCTCGAACCTCGAAACCCCGAACCGCTTAACCACGAACCTTGAAACACCGAACACGAAACCCCCAAACCCGAAGTTCGAAAACCCCGAAACCCCTAACGCGAAAACCCCGACACCCCGAAGCTCGAAAACCCGAAACCCCGAACCGTGAAACCCCGAACCTCGAAACCCCTAACCCGAAACACCGAACCGGAAACCCCGAACCATGAAACCCCGAACCGCGAAACCCCGAACCTGGAAACCCCGGACCCGAAACCCCCGACTCCGAACCTCGAAACCCCGATCCCCAAAACACGAAACCCCGAGCCTCGAAACCCTAAACCTTGAATACTCCGATCTCGAAACCCCCGACACTGAACCCGAAACCCTGAACCTCGAAATCCGGAACCTCTAAACCCCGAACCCGAAACCCCTATCCCGAAACCCCCAACCCTGAACCTCGAAACCCCGAACCTCAAAACCCTGAACCGCGAAACCCCGAACCTGGAAACCCGAAACCCCCGACCCGAACCTCGAAACCCCGAACCTCAAAACCCGAAACCCCCGACTCGAACTTCGAAACCCCGAACCTCGAAACTCCAAACCCAAAACCGCACACCCGAAACCCCCTACCCTAAACCTTGAAACCCCGAAGCTCGAAACCCCGAACCGCGAAACCCCGAACCTTGAAACCCCCGACCCCGAAGCTCGAAACCCTAAACCTTGAAACCCCGAACCTCGACACCCCGAAGCTCGAAAACACCGATCCCGAAACCCCGAACCCGAAACCCCGAACCCGAAACCCCACACCCGAAACCCCCTACCCTAAACCTTGAAACCCCGAAGCTCGAAACCCCGAACCGCGAAACCACGAACCTTGAAAACCCCGACCCTGAAGCTCGAAACCCTAAACCTTGAAACCCCGACCCTCGACACCCCGAAGCTCGAAAACACCGACCCGAACCTCGAAACTCCGAACCCGAAACCCCACACCCGAAACCCCCTACCCTAAACCTTGAAACCCCGAAGCTCGAAACCCCGAACCGCGAAACCACGAACCTTGAAACCCCCGACCCCGAAGCTCGAAACCCTAAACCTTGAAACCCCGAACCTCGACACCCCGAAGCTCGTAAACACCGATCCCGAAACCCCGAACCAGAAACCCCCCGACCTTGAACCTCGAAACCCCGAACCCGAAACCCCTAATCCGAAAACCCCGAACCCAAAACTCCAAACCCCGAACCGAGAACCCCGAACCTCGAAGCCCGGAACCCCGAAACCGTGAACCGCGAAACCCCGAACCCGAAACCCCCGACGCCGAAACTCGAAACCCCAAACCTCGAAACCCAAAACCCGACACCCCGAAGCTCGAAAACACCGACCCCAAAACCCCCGACCCTGAAGCTCGAAAACCCAAACCTCGAAACCCCGAACCTCGAATCCCCCAACCTCGAAACCACGAACCCGAAACCCCGAACCCTAAACCCCCGACCCTGAACGTCGAAACCCCGAATCGTGAAAAACCTGAACCGCGAAACCCCAAACCCGAACCCGAAACCCAGAACCTCGAAACCCCGAACCACGAAACCTTGAACCCGAAACACCCGAACCCGAACCTCGAAACCCTGAACCCGAAAACCCCGACTCGGAACCTCGAAACCCCGAACCCGAAACCCCTAACCCGAAACCCAGAACCTCGAAACCGCGAACCACGAAACCCCTAACCCGAAACCCCTAACCCGTAACCCCCGACCCCGAAGCTTGAAACCTCGAGTCTCGAAACCCCAAACCTCGAATACCCCGATCCCGAAACCCCGATCCTCGAAACCCCGAACCCGAAACCCTGAACCGTGACACCCCGAACTTGGAAAACCCGAACCCGAAGCCCCAGACCCCGAACCTCGAAACCCCGATCCCCAAAACCCCGAACCTCGAAACCCCTAACCCGAAACCCCGAACCACGAAACCCCGAAACCCGAAACTCTGAGCCTCGAATACACTGAACCTGAAAACCCGAACCTCGAAACCCCTAACCTCGAAACCCCGAACCCGAAACCCCCGACCCGGAACCTCGAAACCCCGAACCGCGAAAACCCTGAACCGCGAAACCCCGAACCCGAAACCCCTCACCCAAAAACCACGACCCCGAAACTTCATACCCCGAACTGTGAAACCCCGAACCATGAAACCCCAAACCCCTAAACCCTGAACCGCGAAACCCCGAACCTGGAAACCCCGAACGCTGAACCCCCGACCTAGAAGCTCGAAACCCCGAACCACGAAACCCAGAACCCGGCACCCCGAAGCTCAAAAACCCCGAACCCCAAACCCCGAACCCTGAACCTCGAAACCCCGAACCCCGAAACCCCAGACCCTGTACCTCGAAACCCCGAACCGTGCAAACCCCGAACCGCGAAACCCCGAACCCGAAACCCCGAACCCGAAACCCCTATCCCGAAACACCCAACCCTGAACCTCGAAACCCCGAACCTCGAAACCCAGAACCGCGAAACCCGGAACCTCTAAACCCCGAACACGAAACCCCTATCCCCAAACCCCCAACCCTGAACCTTGAAACCCTGAATCGCGAAACCGCGAAACCGAAACCCCCAACCCGAACTTCGAAACCCCGAACCTCGAAACTCCAAACCCGAAACCACACACCCGAAATCCCCTAACCTAAACCTTGAAACCCCGTAGCTCGAAACCCCGAACCGCGAAACCACGAACCTTGAAACCCCCGTCCCTGACGCTCGAAACCCCGAACCTCGACACCCCGAAGCTCGAAAACACCGATCCCGAAACCCCTAACCAGAAACCCCCGACCTTGAACCTCGAAACCCCGAACCGCGAAAACCCAGAACCGCGAAACCCCGAACCTCGAAACCCCAAATCCGAAAACCCCGACCCCGAAACTCCAAACCCCGAACCGTGAAACCCCGAACCTCGAAACCCCGAACCCGAGACCCCGAGCTTGAACACACCGAACCCGAAACCCCCGACCCCGAAGCTCGAAACCTCGAACCTGGAAACCCCGAACCCGAAACCCTCGACCCTGAACGTCGAAACCCCGATCCCCGAAACCCTGAAACACGAAACCCCGAGCCTCGAAACCCCGAACCTCGAAACCCCGAATCCGACCCCGAAACTCCGACCCCGAAACTCCAAACCCCGAACAGTGAAACCCCGAACCTCGAAACCCCGAACCCGAGACCCCGAGCTCAAACACACCGAACCCGAAACCCTCGATCCCGAACATCGAAACCCCGATCCCCAAAACCCTGAAACACGAAACCCCGAGCCTCGAAACCCCGAACCTCGACACCCTGAAGCTCGAAAACACCGATCCCGAAACCCCGAACCAGAAACCTCCGACCTTGAACCTCAAAACCCCGAACCGTGAAAACCCGGAACCGCGAAACCCCGAACCCAAAACCCCTAATCCGGAACCTCAAAACCCCGATCCCCGAAACCCTGAAACACGAAACTCCGAGCCTCGAAACCCCGAACCTTGAAAACCCCGATCCCGAAACCCCCGACACCGAACCCGAAACCCTGAACATCGACATCCGAAACCTCTAAACCCCGAACCCGAAACCCCTATACCGAAACCCCCAACCCTGAACCTCGAAACCCCCAACCTCGAAACCCGAAACCGCGAAACCCCGAACCTAGAAACCCTGAACCCGAAACCCCCGACCCGAACGTCGAAACCCTGAACCTCGAAACTCTAAACCCGAAACCCCTCACCCGAAACCCCCTACCCTAAAGTTGGAAACCCGAAGCTCAAAACCCCGAACCACGAAACCACGAACCTTGAAACCCCCGACCCTGAAACACGAAACCCGAGCCTCGAAACCCCGAACCTCGACACCCCGAAGCTCGAAAACACCGATCCCGAAACCGCGAACCAGAAGCCCCCGACCTTGAACCTCGAAACCCCGAACCGCGAAAACCCGGAACCGCGAAACCCCGAACCCGAAACCCCTAATCCGAAAACCCCGACCCCGAAACTCCAAACCCCGAACCGTGAAACCCCGAACCTCGAAACCCGGAAACCCGGAACCCTGAACCGTGAAACCCCGAACCTGGAAACCCCCAACCCCGAAGCTCGAAACCCCAAACCTCGAAACCCTGAACCCGACACCCCGAAGCTCGAAAACACCGAACCCGAAACCCCCGACCCCGAAGCTCGAAAACCCAAATATCAAAACCCCCAACCTCGAAACCACGAACCCGAAACCCCGAACCCAAAACCCCCGACCCTGAACGTCGAAACCCTGAATCGCGAAAACCCTGAACCGCGAAACCCCGAAACCGAAACCCCTAACCCGAAACCCCGAACCCGAACCCTCAGAAACTTGAAACCCCGAACCACGAAACCTTGAACCCGAAACACCCGACCTCGAACCTCGAAACCCCGACTCGGAACCTCAAAACCCCGAACCGCGAAAACCTTGAACCGCGAAACCCCGAACCCGAAACCCACCGAAGCCGAAACCTAGAACCTCGAAACCCCGAACCACGAAACCCCGAACCCGAAACCCCTAACCTGTAACTCCCGACCCCGAAGCTTGAAACCCCGAGATTCGAAACCCCGAACCTCGAAACCCAGAACCTGGAAACCCTGAACCCGAAACCCCCGACCCCGAACCTCGAAAACCCAAATCTCGAAACCCCCAACCTCGAAACCACGAACCCGAAACCCCGAAGCGAAAACCCCGAATCACGAAAACCCTGAACCGCGAAACCCCGAAACCGAAACCCCTAACCCGAAACCCCGAACCCGAACCCCAGAACCTCGAAACCCCGAACCACGAAACCTTGAACCCGAAACACCCGACCCCGAACCTCGAAACCCCGAACCCAAAAACCCCGACTCGGAACCTCGAAACCGCGAACCGTGAAAACCCTAAACCGCGAAACCCCGAACCCGAAACCCCCTAACCCAAAACCTAGAACCTCGAAACCCCGAACCACGAAACCGCGAACCCGAAACCCCTAACCTGTAACTCCCGACCCCGAAGCTCGAAACCCCGAGACTCGAAACCCCGAACCTCGAATACCCCGATCCCGAAACCCCGATCCTCGAAACCCCGAACCCGAAACCCCGAACCGCGAAACCCCGAACCTGGAAAACCCGAACCCGAAACCCCCGACCCCAAACCTCGAAACCCCGATCCCCGAAACCCCGACCCTTGAAACCCCGAACCGCGAAAACCCCAAACCGCGAAACCCCGAACCGTGAAACCCCGAACCTCGAAACCCCTAACCGGAAACCCAGAACCACGAAACCCCCGACCCCGAACCTCGAAACCCCGATCCCCGAAACCCCGACCCTCGAAACCCCGAACCGCGAAAACCCCGAATCGCGAAACCACGAACCGTGAAACCTCGAACCTCGAAACCCCTAACCCGAAACCCCGAACCACGAAACCCCGAACCTGGAAACCCTGAACCCGAAACCCCTGACCCCGAACCTCGAAACCCCGAAACACGAAACCCCGAGTCTCGAAAACACCGAACCCGAAACCCCGAACCTCGAAACCCCCAACCTCGAAACCCCGAACCCGAAACCCCCGACCTGGAACCTCGAAACCACGAACTCGAAACACTTGACCCGAAAACCCCGACCCCGAAACTCCATACCCCGAACCGTGAAACCCCGAACCACAAAACCACGAACCCCTAAACCCCGAACCGCGAAACCCCGAACCTGGAAACCCCGAACCTGGAAACCCCGAACACGAAACCCCCGACCCCGAAGCTCGAAACCCCGAACCCCAAACCCCAAACCCCGAAACCCCCCACCCGAAAACCCGAACCTCGAAACCCCGAACCGTGAAAACCCCGAACCGCGAAACCCCAAACCCCAAACCCCTAACCCTGAACCGCGAAACCCCGAACCCGAAACCCCGAACCCGAAACCCCTGACCCCGAACCTCGAAACCCCGATCCCCGACACCCCGAAACACGAAACCCCGAGCCTCCAAACCCTGAACCTTGAATACCCCGATCCCGAAACCCCCGACACCGAACCAGAATCCCTGAACCTCGAAATCCGGAACATCTAAACCCCGAACTCGAAACCCCTATCCCGAAACCCCCAACCCTAAACCTCGAAACCCCGAACCTCGAAACCCTGAACCGCGAAACCCGGAACCTCTAAACTCCGAACCCGAAACCCCTATCCCGAAACCCCCAACCCTGAACCTCGAAACCCCGAACCTCAAAACCCTGAACAGCGAAACCCCAAAACCTAAACCCCCGACCCGAACTTCAAAACCCCGAACCTCGAAACTCCGAACCCGAAACCCCTCACCCGAAATCCCCTACCCTAAATCTTGAAACCCCGAAGCTCGAAACCCCGAACCGCGAAACCACGAACCTTGAAACCCCCGACCCCGACGCTCGAAACCCCGAACCTCGACACCCCGAAGCTCGAAAACACCGATCCCGAAACCCCTAACCAGAAACCCCCGACCTTGAACCTCGAAACCCCGAACCGCGAAAACCCGGAACCGCAAAACCCCGAACCCGAAACCCCGCACCCGAAACCCCCGACCCGGAACCTCGAAACCCCGAACCCGAAACCCCTGACCCGAAAACCCCGATCCCGAAACTCCATACCCCGAACCATGAAACCCCGAACCACAAAACCACGAACCCCTAAACCCTGAACCTGGAAACCTCGAACACGAAACCCCGACCCCGAAGCTCGAAACCCCGAACCCCAAACCCCAAACCCCGAAACCCCCGACCCGAAAACCCGAACCTCGAAACCCCGAACCGTGAAAACCCCGAACCGCGAAACCCCAAACCCGAAACCCCGAACCCGAAACCCCCAACCCTGAACCTCGAAACCCCCAACCGCGAAACCTGGAACCTCTAAACCCCGAACCCGAAACCCCCAACCCTGAACCTCAAAACCCCGAACCTCGAAACCCTGAACCGTGAAATCCCGGAACCGAAACCCCCGACCCGAACTTCGAAACCCCGAACCTCGAAACTCTGAACCCCAAACCCCTCACCCGAAATCCCCTACCCTAAACCTTGAAACCCCAAAGCTCGAAACCCCGAACCGCGAAACCCCCGACCCCGACGCTCGAAACCCTGAACCTCGACACCCCGAACCTCGAAAACACCGATCCCGAAACCCCTAACCAGAAACCCCCGACCTTGAACCTCGAAACCCCGAACCGCGAAAACCCGGAACCGCGAAACCCCGAACCCGAAACCACAAATCCGAAAACCCTGACCCCGAAACTCCAAACTCGAAACCTCGAACCGTGAAACCCCGAACCTCGACACCCGGAACCCGGGACCCCGAAGCTCGAAAACACCGAACCCGAAACCCCCGACCCCGAAGCTCGAAACCCCGAACCTGGAAACCCCAAACCCGAAACCCTCGACCCCGAACGTCGAAACCCCGATCCCCGAAACCCGGAAACACGAAACCCCGAGCCTCAAAACCCCGAACCTTGAATACCCCGATCCCGAAACCCCCGACACCGAACCCGAAACCCGGAAACCCCCGACCCGAAAACCCAAACCTCGAAACCCCGAACCCCAAACCCCAAACCCGGAAACCCCCGACCCGAAAACCCAAACCTCGAAACCCCGAACCGTGAAAACCCCGAACCGCAAAACCCCAAACCCGAAACCCCTGACCCCGAACCTCGAAACCCCGATCCCCGACACCCCGAAACACGAAACCCCGAGCCTCAAAACCCCGAACCTTGAATACCCCGATCCTGAAACCCCTGACACCGAACCAGAATCCCTGAACCTCGAAATCCGGAACCTCTAAACCCCGAACCCGAAACCCCTATCCCGAAACCCCCAACCCTGAACCTCGAAACCCCGAACCTCAAAACCCTGAACAGCGAAACCCCAAAACCGAAACCCCCGACCCGAACTTCAAATCCCCGAACCTCGAAACGCCGAACCCGAAACCCCTCACCCGAAATCCCCTACCCTAAACCTTGAAACCCCGAAGCTCGAAACCCTGAACCGCGAAACCCCCGACCCCGACGCTCGAAACCCCGAACCTCGACGCCCCGAAGCTCGAAAACACCGATCCCGAAACCCCTACCAGAAACCCCCGACCTTGAATCTCGAAACCTCGAACCACGAAAACCCGAAATCGCGAAACCCCGAACCCGAAACCCCGAACCCGAAACCCCCGACCCGGAACCTCGAAACCCCGAACCCGAAACCCCTGACCCGAAAACCCCAACCCCGAAACTCCATACCCCGAACCGTGAAACCCCGAACCACAAAACCATGAACCCCTAAACCCTGGACCTGGAAACCCCGAACACGAAACCCCCGACCCCGAAGCTCGAAACCCCGAACCCCAAACCCCAAACCCCGAAACCCCCGACCCGAAAACCCGAACCTCGAAACCCCGAACCTCGAAACCCCGAACCTCGAAACCCCCAACCCGAAACCCCCGACCCGGAACCTCTAAACCCCCGACCCGGAACCTGGAAACCCCGAACCCGAAACCCGTGACCCGAAAACCCCGACCCCGAAACTCCATACCCCGAACCGTGAAACCCCGAACCACAAAACCATGAACCCCTAAACCCTGAACCGCGAAACCCCGAACCTGGAAACCCCGAACACGAAACCCCTGACCCCGAAGCTCGAAACCCCAAACCCCAAACCCCAAACCCCGAAACCCCCGACCCGAAAACCCGAACCTCGAAACCCCGAACCGTGAAAACCCCGAACCGCGAAACCCCGAACCCGAAACCCCTGACCCCGAACCTCGAAACCCCAATCCGCGACACCCCGAAACATGAAACCCCGAGCCTCGAAACCCCGAACCTTGAATACCCCGATCCCAAAACCCTCGACACCGAACCAGAATCCCTGAACCTCGAAATCCAGAACCTCTAAACCCCGAACCCGAAACCCCCGACCCGAACTTTGAAACCCCAAACCTCGAAACCCCGAACCCGAAACCCCTCACCCGAAACCCCCAACCCTGAACCTCGAAACCCCGAACCGCGAAACCCTGAACCTGAAACCCCCGACCCGAACTTTGAAACCCCGAACCTCGAAACCCCGAACCTCGAAACCCCCATCCCGAAACCCCCAACCCGAAACCCCCGACCCGGAACCTCGAAACCCCCGACCCGGAACCTCAAAACCCCGAACCCGAAACCCCTGACCCGAAAACCCCGACCCCGAAACTCCATACCCCGAACCGTGAAACCCCGAACCACAAAACCACGAACCACTAAACCCTGAACCGCGAAACCCCGAACCTGGAAACCCCAAACACGAAACCCCCGACCCCGAAGCTCGAAACCCCGAACCCCGAACCCCAAACCCCGAAACCCCCGACCCGAACACCCGAACCTCGAAACCCCGAACCATGAAAACCCCAAACCGCGAAACCCCGAACCCGAAACCCCTGACCCCGAACCTCGAAACCCCGATCCCCGACACCCCGAAACACGAAACCCCGAGCCTCGAAACCCCGAACCTTGAATACCCCGATCCCGAAACCCCCTACACCGAACCAGAATCCTGAACCTCGAAATCCGGAACCCCTAAACCCCGAACCCGAAACCCCCGACCCGAACTTTGAAACCCCAAACCTCGAAACCCCGAACCCGAAACCCCTCACCCGAAACCCCCAACCCTGAACCTCGAAACCCCGAACCGCGAAACCCTGAACCTGAAACCCCCGACCCGAACTTTGAAACCCCGAACCTCAAAACCCCGAACCTCAAAACCCCCATCCCGAAACCCCCAACCCGAAACCCCCGACCCGGAACCTCGAAACCCCCGACCCGGAACCTCAAAACCCCGAACCCGAAACCCCTGACCCGAAAACCCCGACCCCGAAACTCCATACCCCGAACCGTGAAACCCCGAACCACAAAACCACGAACCCCTAAACCCTGAACCGCGAAACTCCGAACCTGGAAACCCCAAACATGAAACCCCCGACCCCGAAGCTCGAAAACACCGAACCCGAAACCCCCGACCCCGAAGCTCGAAACCCCGAACCTGGAAACCCCAAACCCGAAACCCTCGACCCCGAACGTCGAAACCCCGATCCCCGAAACCCGGAAACACGAAACCCCGAGCCTCAAAACCCCGAACCTTGAATACCCCGATCCCGAAACCCCCGACACCGAACCCGAAACCCTATTCCGAAACCCCCAACCCTGAACCTCGAAACCCCGAACCGCGACACCCCGAACCCGAAACCCCCGACCCGAACTTTGAAACCTCGAACGTCGAAACCCCTCACCCGAAACCCCTCACCCGAAACTCCCAACCCTGAACCTCGAAACCCAAAACCGCGAAACCCCGAACCGCGAAACCTCGAACCCGAAACCCCCGACCCGAACCTGGAAACCCCGAACCTCGAAACCCCCAACCTCAAAACCCCGAACCCGAAACTCCCGACCCGGAACCTCGAAACCCCGAACCCGAAACCCCTGACCCGAAAACCCCGACCCCGAAACGCCATACCTCGAACTGTGAAACCCCGAACCACAAAACCACGAACCCCTAAACCCTGAACCGCGAAACCCCGAACCTGGAAAACCCGAACACGAAACCCCCGACCCCGAAGCTCGAAACCCCGAACCCCAAACCCCAAACCCGAAAACCCCCGATCCGAAAACCCGAACCTCGAAACCCCGAACCGTGAAAACCACGAACCGCAAAACCCCGAACCCGAAACCCCTGACCCCGAACCTCGAAACCCCGATCCCCGACACCCCGAAACACGAAACCCCGAGCCTCAAAACCCCGAACCTTGAATACCCCGATCCCGAAACCCCTGACACCGAACCAGAATCCCTGAACCTCGAAATCCAGAACCTCTAAACCCCGAACCCGAAACCCCTATCCCGAAACCCCCAACCCTGAACCTCGAAACCCCGAACCTCGAAACCCTGAACCTCTAAACCCCGAACCCGAAACCCCTATCCCGAAACCCCCAACCCTGAACCTCGAAACCCCGAACCTCGAAACCCTGAACAGCGAAACCCCAAAACCGAAACCCGCGACCCAAACTTCAAATCCCCGAACCTCGAAACGCCAAACCCGAAACCCCTCACCCGAAATCCCCTACCCTAAACCTTGAAACCCCGAAGCTCGAAACCCTGAACCGCGAAACCCCCGACCCCGACGCTCGAAACCCCGAACCTCGACGCCCCGAAGCTCGAAAACACCGATCCCGAAACCCCTACCAGAAACCCCCGACCTTGAATCTCGAAACCCCGAACCGCGAAAACCCGGAATCGCGAAACCCCGAACCCGAAACCCCGAACCCGAAACCCCCGACCCGGAACCTCGAAACCCCGAACCCGAAACCCCTGACCCGAAAACCCCGACCCCGAAACTCCATACCCCGAACCGTGAAACCCCGAACCACAAAACCAGGAACCCCTAAACCCTGAACCTGGAAACCCCGAACACGAAACCCCCGACCCCGAAGCTCGAAACCTTGAACCCCAAACCCCAAACCCCGAAACCCCCGACCCGAAAACCCGAACCTCGAAACCCCGAACAGTGAAAACCCCGAACCGCGAAACCCCGAACCCGAAACCCCTGACCCCGAACCCGAAACCCCTGACCCCGAACCTCGAAACCCCGATCCCCGACACCCCGAAACACGAAACCCCGAGCGTCCAAACCCCGAACCTTGAATACCCCGATCCCGAAACCCCCGACACCGAACCAGAATCCCTGAACCTCGAAATCCGGAACCTCTAAACCCCGAACCCGAAACCCCTATCCCGAAACCCCCAACCCTGAACCTCGAAACCCCGAACCTCGAAACCCTGAACCGCGAAACCCGGAACCTCTAAACTCCGAAACCGAAACCCCTATCCCGAAACCCCCAACCCTGAACCTCGAAACCCCGAACCTCGAAACCCTGAACAGCGAAACCCCGAAACCGAAACACCCGACCCGAACTTCAAAACCCCGAACCTCGAAACTCCGAACCCGAAACCCCTCACCCGAAATCCCCTACCCTAAACCTTGAAACCCCAAACCTCGAAAACACCGAACCCGAAACCCCCGACCCCGAAGCTCGAATCCCGAACCTGAAACCCTCAACCCCGAACGTCGAAACCCCGATCCCCGAAACCCGAAAACACGAAACCCCGAGCCTCGAAACCCCGAACCTTGAATACCACGATCCTGAAACCCCCGACACTGAACCCGAAACCCTATCCCGAAACCCCCAACCCTGAACCTCGAAACCCCGAACCGCGAAACCCCGAACCCGAAACCCCCGACCCGAACTTGAAACCCCGAAACTCGAAACCCCGAACCCGAAACCCCCAACCCTGAACCGCGAAACCCTGAACCGCGAAACCCCGAACCCGAAACCCCCGACCCGAACCTTGAAACCCCGAACGTCGAAACCCCCTACCTCGAAACCCCGAACCCGAAACCCCCAACCCGGAGCCTCGAAACCCCCGACCCGGAACCTCGAAACCCCGAACCCGAAACCCCTGACCCGAAAACCCCGACCCCGAAACTCCATACCCCGAACCGTGAAACCCCGAACCACAAAACCACGAACCACTAAACCCTGAACCGCGAAACCCCAAACCTGGAAAACCCGAACATGAAACCCCCGACCCCGAAGCTCGAAACCCCGAACCCCAAACCCCGAAACCCCCGACCCGAAAACCCGAACCTCGAAACCCCGAACCGTGAAAACCCCGAACCGTGAAACCCCGAACCCGAAACCCCTGACCCCGAATCTCAAAACCCCGATCCCCGACATCCCGAAACACGAAACCCCGAGCCTCGAAACCCCGAACCTTGAATACCCCGATCCCAAAACCCCCGACACCAAACCAGAATCCCTGAACCGCGAAAACCCGGAACCGCAAAACCCCGAACCCGAAACCCCCGACCCGGAACCTCGAAACCCCGAACCCGAAACCCCGACCCCGAAACTCCATACCCCGAACCGTGAAACCCCGAACCACAAAACCACGAACCCGAAACCCCCGACCGAACTTTGAAACCCCGAACCTCGAAACCCCGAACCTCGAAACCCCCAACCCGAAACCCCCGACCCGGAACCTCTAAACCCCCGACCCGGAACCTCGAAACCCCGAACCCGAAACCCGTGACCCGAAAACCCCGACCCCGAAACTCCATACCCCGAACCGTGAAACCCCGAACCACAAAACCATGAACCCCTAAACCCTGAACCGCGAAACCCCGAACCTGGAAACCCCGAACACGTAACCCCCGACCCCGAAGCTCGAAACCCCAAACCCCAAACCCCAAACCCCGAAACCCCCGACCCGAAAACCCGAACCTCGAAACCCCGAACCGTGAAAACCCCGAACCGCCAAACCCCGAACCCGAAACCCCTGACCCCGAACCTCGAAACCCCAATCCGCGACACCCCGAATCACGAAACCCCGAGCCTCGAAACCCCGAACCCGAAACCCCAATCCGCGAAACCCCTGACCCGAAACCCCGAGCCTCGAAACCCCGAACCTTGAATACCCCGATCCCAAAACCCTCGACACCGAACCAGAATCCCTGAACCGCGAAAACCCGGAACCGCAAAACCCCGAACCCGAAACCCCGAACCCGAAACCCCCGACCCGGAACCTCGAAACCCCGAACCCGAAACCCCGACCCCGAAACTCCATACCCCGAACCGTGAAACCCCGAACCACAAAACCACGAACCCGAAACCCCCGACCAAACTTTGAAACCCCGAACCTCGAAACCCCAAACCTCGAAACCCCCAACCCGAAACCCCCGACCCGGAACCTCTAAACCCCCGACCCGGAACCTCGAAACCCCGAACCCGAAACCCGTGACCCGAAAACCCCGACCCCGAAACTCCATACCCCGAACCGTGAAACCCCGAACCACAAAACCATGAACCCCTAAACCCTGAACCGCGAAACCCCGAACCTGGAAACCCCGAACACGAAACCCCCGACCCCGAAGCTCGAAACCCCAAACCCCAAACCCCAAACCCCGAAACCCCCGACCCGAAAACCCGAACCTCGAAACCCCGAACCGTGAAAACCCCGAACCGCGAAACCCCGAACCCGAAACCCCTGACCCCGAACCTCGAAACCCCAATCCGCGACACCCCGAAACACGAAACCCCGAGCCTCGAAACCCCGAACCTTGAATACCCCGATCCCAAAACCCTCGACACCGAACCAGAATCCCTGATCCTCGAAATCCGGAACCTCTAAACCCCGAACCCGAAACCCCCGACCCGAACTTTGAAACCCCAAACCTCAAAACCCCGAACCCGAAACCCCTCACCCGAAACCCCCAACCCTGAACCTCGAAACCCCGAAACGCGAAACCCTGAACCTGAAACCCCCGACCCGAACTTTGAAACCCCGAACCTCGAAACCCCCATCCCGAAACCCCCAACACGAAACCCCCGACCCCGAAGCTCGAAACCCCGAACCCCGAACCCCAAACCCCAAACCCCGAAACCCCCGACCCGAACACCCGAACCTCGAAACCCCGAACCGTGAAAACCCCGAACCGCGAAACCCCAAACCCGAAACCCCTGACCCCGAACCTCGAAACCCCGATCCCCGACACCCCGAAACACGAAACCCCGAGCCTCGAAACCCCGAACCTTGAATACCTGATCCCGAAACCTCCGACACCGAACCAGAATCCCTGAACCGCGAAAACCCCGAACCCGAAACCCCGAACCCGAATCCCCCGACCCGGAACCTCGAAACCCCGAACCCGAAACCCCTAACCCGAAAACCCCGACCCCTAAACTCCATACCCCGAACTGTGAAACCCCGAAACACAAAACCACGAACCCCTAAACCCTGAACCGCGAAACCCCGAACCTGGAAAACCCGAACACGAAACCCCCGACCCCGAAGCTCGAAACCCCCGACCCCAAACCCGGAAACCCCCGACCCGAAAACCCGAACCTCGAAACCCCGAACCGTGAAAACCCCGAACCGCAAAACCCCGAACCCGAAACCCCTGACCCCGAACCTCGAAACCCCGATCCCCGACACCCCGAAACACGAAACCCCGAGCCTCAAAACCCCGAACCTTGAATACCCCGATCCCGAAACCCCTAACACCGAACCAGAATCCCTGAACCTCGAAATCCGGAACCTCTAAACCCCGAACCCGAAACCCCTATCCCGAAACCCCCAACCCTGAACCTCGAAACCCCGAACCTCGAAACCCTGAACAGCGAAACCCCAAAACCGAAACCCCCGACCCGAACTTCAAATCCCCGAACCTCGAAACGCCGAACCCGAAACCCCTCACCCGAAATCCCCTACCCTAAACCTTGAAACCCCGAAGCTCGAAACCCTGAACCGCGAAACCCCCGACCCCGACGCTCGAAACCCCGAACCTCGACACCCCGAAGCTCGAAACCCCGAACCTCTAAACCCCGAACCCGAAACCCCCGACACGAACTTTGAAACCCCAAACCTCGAACCCCCGAATCGCGAAACCCTGAACCTGAAACCCCTGACCCGAACTTTGAAACCCCGAACCTCGAAACCCCGAACCTCGAAACCCCCATCCCGAAACCCCCAACCCGAAACCCCCGACCCGGAACCTCGAAACCCCCGACCCGGAACCTCAAAACCCCGAACCCGAAACCCCTGACCCGAAAACCCCGACCCCGAAACTCCATACCCCGAATCGTGAAACCCCGAACCACAAAACCACGAACCCCTAAACCCTGAACCGCGAAACCCCGAACCTGGAAACCCCAAACACGAAACCCCCGACCCCGAAGCTCGAAACCCCGAACCCCGAACCCCAAACCCCAAACCCCGAAACCCCCGACCCGAACACCCGAACCTCGAAACCCCGAACCGTGAAAACCCCGAACCGCGAAACCCCAAACCCGAAACCCCTGACCCCGAACCTCGAAACCCCGATCCCCGACACCCCGAAACACGAAACCCCGAGCCTCGAAACCCCGAACCTTGAATACCCCGATCCCGAAACCGCCGACACCGAACCAGAATCCCTGAACCGCGAAAACCCGGAACCGCAAAACCCCGAACCCGAAACCCCGAACCCGAAACCCCCGACCCGGAACCTCGAAAGCCCGAACCCGAAACCCCTGACCCGAAAACCCCGACCCCGAAACTCCATACCCCGAACTGTGAAACCCCGAAACACAAAACCACGAACCCCTAAACCCTGAACCGCGAAACCCCGAACCTGGAAAACCCGAACACGAAACCCCCGACCCCGAAGCTCGAAACCCCGAACCCCAAACCCGGAAACCCCCGACCCGAAAACCCGAACCTCGAAACCCCGAACCGTGAAAACCCCGAACCGCAAAACCCCGAACCCGAAACCCCTGACCCCGAACCTCGAAACCCCGATCCCCGACACCCCGAAACACGAAACCCCGAGCCTCAAAACCCCGAACCTTGAATACCCCGATCCCGAAACCCCCAACCCTGAACCTCGAAACCCCGAACCTCGAAACCCTGAACAGCGAAACCCCAAAACCGAAACCCCCGACCCGAACTTCAAATCCCTGAACCTCGAAACGCCGAACCCGAAACCCCTCACCCGAAATCCCCTACCCTAAACCTTGAAACCCCGAAGCTCGAAACCCTGAACCGCGAAACCCCCGACCCCGACGCTCGAAACCCCGAACCGCGAAAACCCGGAACCGCGAAACCCCGAACCCGAAACCACAAATCCGAAAACCCTGACCCCGAAACGCCAAACTCGAAACCCCGAACCGTGAAACCCCGAACCTCAAAACCCGGAACCCGGGACCCCGAAGCTCGAAAACACCGATCCCGAAACCCCTACCAGAAACCCCCGACCTTGAATCTCGAAACCCCGAACCGCGAAAACCCGGAATCGCGAAACCCCGAACCCGAAACCCCAAACCCGAAACCCCCGACCCGGAACCTCGAAACCCCGAACCCGAAACCCCTGACCCGAAAACCCTGACCCCGAAACTCCATACCCCGAACCGTGAAACCCCGAACCACAAAACCACGAACCCCTAAACCCTGAACCTGGAAACCCCGAACACGAAACCCCCGACCCTGAAGCTCGAAACCCCGAACCCCAAACCCCGAAACCCCCGACCCGAAACCCCGAACCTCGAAACCCCGAACCGTGAAAACCCCGAACCGTGAAACCCCAAACCCGAAACCCCCAACCCGAAACCCCCAACCCTGAACCTCGAAACCCCGAACCATGAAACCCCGAACCCGAAACCCCTATCCCGAAACCCCCAACCCTGAACCTCAAAACCCCGAACCTCGAAACCCTGAACCGTGAAATCCCGGAACCGAAACCCCCGACACGAACTTCGAAACCCCGAACCTCGAAACTCTGAACCCCAAACCCCTCACCCGAAATCCCCTACCCTAAACCTTGAAACCCCGAAGCTCGAAACCCCGAACCGCGAAACCACGAACCTTGAAACCCCCGACCCCGAAGCTCGAAACCCCGAACCTCGACACCCCAAAGCTCGAAAACACCGATCTCGAAACCCCTAACCAGAAACCCCCGACCTTGAACCTCGAAACCCCGAACCGCGAAAACCCGGAACCGCGAAACCCCGAACCCGAAACCACAAATCCGAAAACCCTGACCCCGAAACGCCAAACTCGAAACCCCGAACCGTGAAACCCCGAACCTCAAAACCCGGAACCCGGGACCCCGAAGCTCGAAAACACCGATCCCGAAACCCCTACCAGAAACCCCCGACCTTGAATCTCGAAACCCCGAACCGCGAAAACCCGGAATCGCGAAACCCCGAACCCGAAACCCCGAACCCGAAACCCCCAACCCTGAACCTCGAAACCCCGAACCTCGAAACCCTGAACCGCGAAACCCGGAACCTCTAAACTCTGAACCCGAAACCCCTATCCCGAAACCCCCGACCCTGAACCTCGAAACCCCGAACCTCGAAACCCTGAACAGCGAAACCCCGAAACCGAAACACCCGACCCGAACTTCAAAACCCCGAACCTCGAAACTCCGAACCCGAAACCCCTCACCCGAAATCCCCTACCCTAAACCTTGAAACCCCAAAGCTCGAAACCCCGAACCGCGAAACCCCCGACCCCGATGCTCGAAACCCCGAACCTCGACACCCCGAACCTCGAAAACACCGATCCCGAAACCCCTAACCAGAAACCCCCGACCTTGAACCTCGAAACCCCGAACCGCGAAAACCCGGAACCGCGAAACCCCGAACCCGAAACCCCAAATCCGAAAACCCCGACCCCGAAACTCGAAACCCCGAACCGTGAAACCCCGAACCTCGAAACCCGGAACCTGATACCCCGAAGCTCGAAAACACCGAACCCGAAACCCCCGACCCCGAAGCTCGAAACCCCGAACCTGAAACCCTCAACCCCGAACGTCGAAACCCCGATCCCCGAAACCCGAAAACACGAAACCCCGAGCCTCAAAACCCCGAACCTTGAATACCACGATCCCGAAACCCCCGACACTGAACCCGAAACCCTATCCCAAAACCCCCAACCCTGAACCTCGAAACCCCGAACCGCGAAACCCCGAACCCGAAACCCCCGACCCGAACTTGAAACCCCGAAACTCGAAACCCCGAACCCGATAGCCCTCACCCGAAACCCCCAACCCTGAACCGCGAAACCCTGAACCGCGAAACCCCGAACCCGAAACCCCCGACCCGAACCTTGAAACCCCGAACCTCGAAACCCCCTACCTCGAAACCCCGAACCCGAAACCACCAACCCTGAGCCTCGAAACCCCCAACCCGGAACCTCGAAACCCCGAACCCGAAACCCCTGACCCGAAAACCCCGACCCCGAAACTCCATACCCCGAACCGTGAAACCCCGAACCACAAAACCACGAACCACTAAACCCTGAACCGTGAAACCCCAAACCTGGAAAACCCGAACATGAAACCCCCGACCCCGAAGCTCGAAACCCCGAACCCCAAACCCCGAAACCCCCGACCCGAAAACCCGAACCTCGAAACCCCGAACCGTGAAAACCCCGAATCGTGAAACCCCGAACCCGAAACCCCTGACCCCGAATCTCAAAACCCCGATCCCCGACATCCCGAAACACGAAACCCCGAGCCTCGAAACCCCGAACCTTGAATACCCCGATCCCGAAACCCCCGACACTGAACCAGAATCCCTGAACCTCGAAATCCGGAACCTCTAAACCCCGAACCCGAAACCCCCGACCCGAACTTTGAAACCCCGAACCTCGAAACCCCGAACCCGAAACCCCTCACCCGAAACCCCCAACCCTGAACCTCGAAACCCCGAACCGTGAAACCCCGAACCGCGAAACCCCGAACCCGAAACCCCCGACCGAACTTTGAAACCCCGAACCTCGAAACCCCCAACCCGAAACCCCCGACCCGGAACCTCTAAACCCCCAACCCGGAACCTCGAAACCCCGAACCCGAAACCCGTGACCCGAAAACCCCGACCCCGAAACTCCATACCCCGAACCGTGAAACCCCGAACCACAAAACCATGAACCCCTAAACCCTGAACCGCGAAACCCCGAACCTGGAAACCCCGAACACGAAACCCCCTACCCCGAAGCTCGAAACCCCAAACCCCAAACCCCGAAACCCCCGACCCGAAAACCCGAACCTCGAAACCCCGAACCGTGAAAACCCCGAACCGCGAAACCCCGAACCCGAAACCCCTGACCCCGAACCTCGAAACCCCAATCTGCGACACCCCGAAACACGAAACCCCGAGCCTCGAAACCCCGAACCTTGAATACCCCGATCCCAAAACCCTCGACACCGAACCAGAATCCCTGAACCTCGAAATCCGGAACCTCTAAACCCCGAACCCGAAACCCCCGACCCGAACTTTGAAACCCCAAACCTCAAAACCCCGAACCCGAAACCCCTCACCCGAAACCCCCAACCCTGAACCTCGAAACCCCGAACCGCGAAACCCTGAACCTGAAACCCCCGACCCGAACTTTGAAACCCCGAACCTCGAAACCCCCATCCCCAAACCCCCAACCCGAAACCCCCGACCCGGAACCTCGAAACCCCCGACCCGGAACCTCAAAACTCCGAACCCGAAACCCCTGACCCGAAAACCCCGACCCCGAAACTCCATACCCCGAACCGTGAAACCCCGAAACACAAAACCACGAACCCCTAAACCCTGAACCG
This sequence comes from Salix caprea, assembly GCA_964035475.1. Taxonomy (NCBI): domain Eukaryota; kingdom Viridiplantae; phylum Streptophyta; class Magnoliopsida; order Malpighiales; family Salicaceae; genus Salix; species Salix caprea. The sequence goes on along the minus strand of OZ037748.1, from coordinate 10,509,560 downwards.
CGAAACTCCGAACCTGGAAACCCCAAACACGAAACCCCCGACCCCGAAGCTCGAAACCCCGAACCCCGAACCCCAAACCCCGAAACCCCCGACCCGAACACCCGAACCTCGAAACCCCGAACCGTGAAAACCCCGAACCGCGAAACCCCGAACCCGAAACCCCTGACCCCGAACCTCGAAACCTCGATCCCCGACACCCCGAAACACGAAACCCCAGCCTCGAAACCCCGAACCTTGAATACCCCGATCCCGAAACCCCCGACACCGAACCAGAATCCCTGAACCTCGAAATCCAGAACCTCTAAACCCCAAACCCGAAACCCCCGACCCGAACTTTGAAACCCCGAACCTCGAAACCCCGAACCCGAAACCCCTCACCCGAAACCCTCAACCCCGAACCGCGAAACCCCGAACCGCGAAACCCCGAACCCGAAACCCCCGACCCGGAACCTCGAAACCCCCGACCCGGAACCTCGAAACCCCGAACCCGAAACCCGTGACCCGAAAACCCCGACCCCGAAACTCCATACCCCGTACCGTGAAACCCCGAACCACAAAACCACGAACCCCTAAACCCTGAACCGCGAAACCCCGAACCTGGAAACCCCGAACACGAAACCCCCGACCCCGAAGCTCAAAACCCCGAACCCCAAACCCCGAAACCCCCGACCCGAAAACCCGAACCTCGAAACCCCGAACCGTGAAAACCCCGAACCGCGAAACCCCGAACCCGAAACCCCTGACCCCGAACCTCGAAACCCCGATCCCCGACACCCCGAAACACGAAACCCCGAGCCTCGAAACCCCGAACCTTGAATACCCCGATCCCGAAACCCCCGACACCGAACCAGAATCCCTGAACCTCGAAATCCGGAACCTCTAAACCCCGAACCCGAAACCCCTATCCCGAAACCCCCAACCCTGAACCTCGAAACCCCGAACCTCGAAACCCTGAACCGCGACACCCGGAACCTCTAAACTCCGAACCCGAAACTCCTATCCCGAAACCCCCAACCCTGAACCTCGAAACCCCGAACCGCGAAACCCGGAACCTCTAAACCCCGAACCCGAAACCCCTATCCCGAACCCCCAACCCTGAACCTCGAAACCCCGAACCTCGAAACCCTGAACCGCGAAACCCCGAAACCAAAACCCCCGACTCGAACTTTGAAACCCCAAACCCCGAAACCCCTCACTCGAAACCCCTCGCCCGAAATCCCCTACCCTCAACCTTGAAACCCCGAAGCTCGAAACCCCGAACCGCGAAACCACGAACCTTGAAACCCCCGACCCCGAAGCTCGAAAACACCGATCCCGAAACCCCTAACCAGAAACCCCCGACCTTGAACCTCGAAACCCCGAACCGTGAAAACCCGGAACCGCGAAACCCCGAACCCGAAACCCCCGACCCGGAACCTCGAAACCCCGAACCCGAAACCCCTGACCCGAAAACCCCAACCCCGAAACTCCATACCCCGAACCGTGAAACCCCGGACCACAAAACCACGAACCCCTAAACCCTGAACCTGGAAACCCCGAACACGAAACCCCCGACCCGAAAACCCGAACCTCGAAACCCCGAACCGTGAAAACCCCGAACCGCGAAACCCCAAACCCGAAACCCCTAACCCCGAACCTCGAAACCCCGATCCCCGACACCCCGAAACACGAAACCCCGAGCCTCAAAACCCCGAACCTTGAATACCCCGATCCCGAAACCCCCGACACTGAACCAGAATCCCTGAACCTTGAAATCCGGAACCTCTAAACCCCGAACCCGAAACCCCTATCCCGAAACCCCCAACCCTGAACCTCGAAACCCCGAACCGCGAAACCCGGAACCTCTAAACCCCGAACCCGAAACCCCTATCCCGAACCCCCAACCCTGAACCTCGAAACCCCGAACCTCGAAACACTGAACCGCGAAATCCCGGAACCGAAACCCCCGACCCGAACTTCGAAACCCCGAACCTCGAAACTCTGAACCCGAAACCCCTCACCCGAAATCCCCTACCCTAAACCTTGAAACCCCGAAGCTCGAAACCTCGAACCGCGAAACCACGAACCTTGAAACCCCCGACCCCGAAGCTCGAAACCCCGAACCTCGACACCCCGAAGCTCGAAAACACCGATCCCGAAACCCCTAACCAGAAACCCCCGACCTTGAACCTCGAAACCCCGAACCGTGAAAACCCGGAACCGCGAAACCCCGAACCCGAAACCCCAAATCCGAAAACCCCGACCCCCTCCATACCCCGAATCGTGAAACCCCGAACCACAAAACCACGAACCCCTAAACCCTGAACCGCGAAACCCCGAACCTGGAAACCCCGAACTCGAAACCCCCGACCTCGAAGCTCGAAACCCCGAACCCCAAACCCCGAAACCCCCGACCCGAAAACCCGAACCTCGAAACCCCGAACCGTGAAAACCCCGAACTGCGAAACCCCGAACCCGAAACTACTGACCCCGAACCTCGAAACCCCGATCCCCGACATCCCGAAACACGAAACCCCGAGCCTCGAAACCCCGAACCTTGAATACCCTGATCCCGAAACCCCCGACACCGAACCAGAATCCCTGAACCTCAAAATCCAGAACCTCTAAACCCCGAACCCGAAACCCCTATCCCGAAACCCCCAACCCTGAACCTCGAAACCCTGAACTGCGAAACTCGGAACCTCTAAACTCCGAACCCGAAACCCCTATCCCGAAACCCCCAACCCTGAACCTCGAAACCCCGAACCTCGAAACCCTGAACAGCGAAACCCCGAAACCGAAACCCCCGACCCGAACTTCAAAACCCCAAACCTCAAAACTCCGAACCCGAAACCCCTCACCCAAAATCCCCTACCCTAAACCTTGAAACCCCGAAGCTCGAAACCCCGAACCGCGAAACCACGAACCTTGAAACCCCCGACCCCGAAGCTCGAAACCCCGAACCTCGACACCCCGTAGCTCGAAAACACCGATCCCGAAACCCCTAAACAGAAACCCCCGACCTTGAACCTCGAAACCCCGAACCGTGAAAACCCGGATCCGCGAAACCCCGAACCCGAAACCCCCGACCCGGAACCTCGAAACCCCGAACCCGAAACCCCTGACCCGAAAACCCCAACCCCGAAACTCCATACCCCGAACTGTGAAACCCCGAACCACAAAACCACGAACCCCTAAACCCTGAACCTGGAAACCCCGAACACGAAACCCCCGACCCTGAAGCTCGAAACCCCGAACCCCAAACCCCAAACCCCGAAACCCCCGACCTGAAAACTCGAACCTCGAAACCCCGAACCGTGAAAACCCTGAACCGCGAAACCCCAAACCCGAAACCCCTAACCCCGAACCTCGAAACCCCGATCCCCGACACCCCGAAACACGAAACCCCGAGCCTCCAAACCCCGAAACTTGAATACCCCGATCCCGAAACCCCCGACACCGAACCAGAATCCCTGAACCTCGAAATCCGGAACCTCTAAACCCCGAACCCGAAACCCCTATCCCGAAACCCCCAACCCTGAACCCGAAACCCCGAACCGCGAAACCCGGAACCTCTAAACCCCGAACCCGAAACCCCTATCCCGAAACCCCCAACCCTGAACCTCGAAACCCCGAACCTCGAAACCCTGAACCGCGAAATCCCGGAACCGAAACCCCCGACCCGAACTTCGAAACCCCGAACCTCGAAACTCTGAACCCGAAACCCCTCACCCGAAATCCCCTACCCTAAACCTTGAAACCCCGAAGCTCGAAACCTCGAACCGCGAAACCACGAACCTTGAAACCCCCGACCCCGACGCTCGAAACCCCGAACCTCGACACCCCGAAGCTCGAAAACACCGATCCCGAAACACCTAACCAGAAACCCCCGACCTTGAACCTCGAAACCCCGAACCGTGAAAACCCGGAACCGCGAAACCCCGAACCCAAAACCCCAAATCCTGACCCCCTCCATACCCCGAACCGTGAAACCCCGAACCACAAAACCACGAACCCCTAAACCCTGAACCGCGAAACCCCGAACCTGGAAAGCCCGAACACGAAACCCCCGACCTCGAAGCTCGAAACCCCGAACCCCAAACCCCGAAATCCCCGACCCGAAAACCTGAACCTCGAAACCCCGAACCGTGAAAACCCCGAACCGCGAAACCCCGAACCCGAAACTACTGACCCCGAACCTCGAAACCCCGATCCCCGACATCCCGAAACATGAAACCCCGAGCCTCGAAACCCCGAGCCTTGAATACCCCGATCCCGAAACCCCCGACACCGAACCAGAATCCTTGAACCTCGAAATCCGGAACCTCTAAACCCCGAACCCGAAACCCCTATCCCGAAACCCCCAACCCTGAACCTCGAAACCCCGAACCTCGAAACCCTGAACTGCGAAACTCGGAACCTCTAAACTCCGAACCCGAAACCCCTATCCCGAAACCCCTAACCCTGAACCTCGAAACCCCGAACCTCGAAACCCTGAACAGCGAAACCCTAAAACTGAAACCCCCGACCCGAACTTCGAAACCCCAAACCTCGAAACTCCGAACCCGAAACCCCTCACCCGAAATCCCCTACCCTAAACCTTGAAACCCCGAAGCTCGAAACCCCGAACCGCGAAACCACGAACCTTGAAACCCCCGACCCCGAAGCTCGAAACCCCGAACCTCGACACCCCGTAGCTCGAAAACACCGATCCCGAAACCCCTAACCAGAAACCCCCGACCTTGAACCTCGAAACCCCGAACCGCGAAAACCCGAAACCGCGAAACCCCGAACCCGAAAACCCCGACCCCGAAACTCCAAACCCCGAACCGTGAAACCCCGAACCTCGACACTCGGAACCCGAGACCCCGAAGCTCGAAAACTCCGAACCCGAAACCCCCGACCCCGAACCCGAAACCCTTGACCCCGAACGTCGTAACCCCGATCCCCGAAACCCGGAAACACGAAACCCCAAGCCTCGAAACCCCGAACCTTGAATACCCCGATCCCGAAACCCCCGACACCGAACCCAAAACCCTATCCCGAAACCCCCAACACTGAACCTCGAAACCCCGAACCGCGAAACCCTGAACCGTGAAACCCCGAACCGGAACCCCCGACCTGAACTTTGAAACCCCGAACCTCGAAACCCCGAACCCGAAACCCCCTACCCTAAACCTTGAAACCCCGAAAGCTCGAAACCCAAAACCGCGAAACCACGAACCTTGAAACCCCCGACCCCGAAGCTCGAAACCCTAAACCTCGAAACCCCGAACCTCGTCACCCCGAAGCTCGAAAACACCAATCTCGAAACCCCAAACCAGAAACCCCCGACCTTGAACCTCGAAACCCGAAACCGCGAAAACCCGGAACCGCGAAACCCCGAACCCGAAACCCCAAATTTGAAAACCCCGACCCCGAAACTCCAAACCCCGAACCGTGAAACCCCGAACCTCGAAACCCGGAACCCTGAAACCCCAAAACCGAGACCCCGAAGCTCGAAAACCCGAATCTCGAAACCCCGAACCTCGAATCCCCCATCCTCGAAACCATGAACCCGAAACCCCGAACCGTTTAACCCGGAACCTCGAAACCCCGAACCGCTTAACCACGAACCTTGAAACCCCGAACACGAAACCTCCAACCCCGAAGTTAGAAAACCCCGAAACCCCTAACCCGAAAACCCCGACACCCCGAAGCTCGAAAACCCGAAACCCCGAACCGTGAAACCCCGAACCTCGAAACCCTTAACCCGAAACCCCGAACTACGAAACCCCAAACCGCGAAACCCCAAACCTGGAAACCCCGAACCTGAAACCCCTGACCCCGAACCTCGAAACCCCGATCCCCGACACCCCGAAACACGAAACCCCGAGCCTCGAAACCCCGAACCTTGAATACCCCGATCCTGAAACCCCCGACACCGAACCAGAATCCCTGAACCTTGAAATCCGGAACCTCTAGACGCCGAACCCGAAACCCCTATCCCGAAACCCCCAACCCCGAACCTCGAAACCCCGAACCTCGAAACCCTGAACCGCGAAACCCGAACCTGAAACCCCCGACCCGAACTTCAAAACCCCGAACATCGAAACTCCGAACCCGAAACCCCTCACCTGAAACCCCCTACCCTAAACCTTGAAACCCCGAACCTCGAAACCCCGAACCTCGAAACCACGAACCTTGAAACCCCCGACCCCGAAGCTCGAAACCCTAAACCTCGAAACCCCGAACCTCGACACCCCGAAGCTCGAAAACAGCGATCCCGAAACCCCGAACCAGAAACCCCCGACCTTGAACCTCGAAACCCCAAACCGCGAAAACCCGGAACCGCGAAACCCCAAACCCGAAACCCCAAATACGAAAACCCCGACCCCAAAACTCCAAACCCCAAACCATGAAACCCCGAACCTCGAAACCCGGAACCCCGAAACCCCGAACCCGAGACCCCGAAGCTCGAAAACACAGAACCCGAAACCCCCGACCCCGAAGCTCGAAAACCCAAACCTCGAAACCCCAAACCTCGAATCCCCTAACCTCGAAACCACGAACCCGAAACCCCCAACCCGGAACCTCGAAACCCCGAACCGCTTAACCACGAACCTTGAAACCCCGAACACGAAACTCCCAACCCCGAAGTTCGAAAACCCCGAAACCCCTAACCCGAAAACCCCGACACCCCGAAGCTCGAAAACCCGAAACCCCGAACCGTGAAACCCCGAACCTTGAAACCCCTAACACGAAACCCCAAACCAGAAACCCCGAACCGCGAAACTCCGAACCGCGAAACCCCGAACCTGGAAACCTCAAACCCGAAACCCCCGACCCCGAACCTCGAAACCCCGATCCCCGAAACCCCGAAACACGAAACCCCGAGCCTCGAAACCCCGAACCTTGAATACCCCGATCCCGAAACCCCCGACATCGAACCCGAAACCCTGAACCTCGAAATCCGGAACCTCTAAACCCCGAACCCGAAACCCCTATCCCGAAACCCCCTACCCTGAACCTCGAAACCCCGAACCTCAAAACCCCGAACCTGGAAACCCCGAACCCGAAACCCCCGACCCGAACTTCGAAACCCCCAACCTCGAAACTCCGAACCCGAAACCCCCTACCCTAAACCTTGAAACCCCGAACCGTGAAAACCCCGACCCCGAAGCTCGAAACCCTAAACCTTGAAACCCCGAACCTCGACACCCCGAAACTCGAAAACACTGATCCCGAAACCCCGAACCGGAAACCCCCGACCGTGAACCTCGAAACCCCGAACCCGAAACCCCTAATCCGAAAACCCCAACCCCGAAACTCCAAACCCCGAACCGTGAAACCCCGAACCTCGAAACCCGGAACCACGAAACCCTGAACCGCGAAACCCCGAACCCGAAACCCCCGACGCCGAAACTCGAAACCCCAAACCTCAAAACCCTGAACCCGACACCCCAAAGCTCGAAAACACCGAACCCGAAACCCCTGACCCCGAAGCTCGAAAACCCAAACCTCGAAACCCCGAACCTCGAAACCCCGAACCTCGAATCCCCCAACCTCGAAACCACGAACCCGAAACCCCGAACCCAAAACCCCCGATCCTAAACATCGAAACCCCGAATCGCGAAAAACCCGAACCGCGAAACCCCGAACCCGAAACCCCGAACCCGAAACCCAGAACCTCGAAACCCTGAACCACGAAACCTTGAACCCGAAACACCCGACCCCGAACCTCTAACCTCGAAACCCCGAACCCGAAAACCCCGACTCGGAACCTCGAAACCCCGAACCCAAAACCCCTAACCCGAAACCCAGAACCTCGAAACCGCGAACCACGAAACCCCGAACCCGAAACCCCTAACCCGTAACCCCCGACCCCGAAGCTCGAAACCCCTAACCCGTAACCCCCGACCCCGAAGCTCGAAACCCCGAGTCTCGAAACCCGGAACCTCGAATACCCCGATCCTGAAACCCCGATCCCCGAAACCCCGAACCCGAAACCCTGAACCGCGACACCCCGAACTTGGAAAACTTGAACCCGAAACCCCCGACCCCGAACCTCAAAACCCCGATCCCCAAAACCCCGAACCTCGAAACCCCGAACCGCGAAAACCCCGAACCGCGAAACCCTGAACCGTGAAACCCCAAACCTCGAAACTCCTAACCCGAAACCCCGAACCCGAAACCTCGAACCACGAAACCCCGAACCTGGAAACCCTGAACCCGAAACCCCCGACCCCGAACCTCGAAACCCCAAAACACGAAACCCCGAGCCTCGAAAACATCGAACCCGAAACCCCAAACCCGAAAACCACGACCCCGAAACTTCATACCCCGAACCGTGAAACCCCGAACCCCTAAACCCCGAACCCCTAAACCCTGAACCGCGAAACCCCGAACCTGGAAACCCCGAACACAAAACCCCCGACCCCGAAGCTCGAAAACCCGAACCACGAAACCCCGAACCCGACACCCCGAAGCTCAAAAACCCCGAACCCCAAACCCCGAACTCCGAAACCCCCGACCCTGAACCTCGAAACCCCGAACCGTGCAAACTCCGAACCGCGAAACCCCGAACCCGAAACCCCGAACCCGAAACCCCCGACCCTGAACCTCGAAACCCCGAACCACGAAACCCCGAACCTCGAAACCCCTAACCTGAACCCGAAACCCCCGACCCCAGACCTCGAAACCCTGATCCCCGAAACCCCGAACCGGAAACCCCGAACCACGAAACCCCGAACCGTGAAACCCCAAACCCGAAACCCCCGACCCCGAACCTCGAAACCCCGATCCCCGACACCCCGAAACACGAAACCCTGAGCCTCGAAACCCCCAACACCGAACAAGAATCCCTGAACCTCGAAATCTGGAACCTCTAAACCTCGAACCCGAAACCCCCGACCCGAACCTCGAAACTCCAAACCCGAAACCCCTCACCCGAAACCCCCAACCCTAAACCTTGAAACCCCGAAGCTCGAAACCCCGAACCGCGAAACCACGAACCTTGAAACCCCCGACACCGAAGCTCGAAACCCTAAACCTTGAAACCCCGAACCCCGACACCCCGAAGCTCGAAAACACCGATCCCGAAACCCCGAACCAGAAACCCCTGACCTTGAACCTCGAAACCCCGAACCGCGAAAACCCGGAACCGCGAAACCCCGAACCCGAAACCCCTAACCCGGAAACCCTGACCCCGAAACTCCAAACCCCGAACCATGAAACCCCGAACCACGAAACCCTAAACCTGTAAACCCTGAACCCCGAAACCGTGAACCCCGAACCTCGAAACCCCGAACCCGAAACCCCCGACCCCAAAGCTCAAAACCCCAAACCTCGAAACCCTGAACCCGACACCCCGAACCTCAAATCCCCCAACCTCGAAACGACGAACCCGAAACCCCAAAACCGGAACCTCGAAACCCTGATCCCCGAAACCCCGAAACACGAAACCCCGAGCCTCGAAACCCCGAACCTTGAATACCCCGATCCCGAAACCCCCGACACCGAACCCGAAACCCTGAACCTCGAAATCCGGAACCTCTAAACCCCGAACCCGAAACCCCTATCCCGAAACCCCCAACCCTGAACCTCGAAACCCCGAACCTCGAAACCCTGAACCGCGAAACCCCGAACCTGGAAACCCCGAACCGGAAACCCCCGACCCCGAAGCTCGAAACCCTGAACCCGACACCCCGAAGCTCGAAAACACCGAACCCGAAACCCCCGACCCCGAAGCTCGAAAACCCAAACCTCGAAACCCCGAACCTCAAATCCCCCAACCTCGAAACCCCAAACCCGAAACCCCCGACCCTGAACGTCGAAACCCCGAACCGCGAAACCCCAAACCCGAAAACCCTCACCCGAAACCCCGAACCCGAAACCCAGAACCTCGAAACCTCGAACCACGAAACCCCGAACCCGAAACCCCCGACCCCGAAGCTCGAAACCCCGAACGTCGAATACCCCGATCCCGAAACCTCAATCCTCGAAACCCCGAACCCGAAACCCCCGAGCACGAGCCTCGAAACCCCAAACCTGACACCCCGAAGCTCGAAAACACCGAACTTGAAACCCCAAACCTCGAATCCCCCATCATCGAAACCACGAACCTGAAACCCCCCGACCCGGAACCTCGAACACCCGAACCGTCAAAACCCCGAACCGCGAAACCCCGAACCCGAAACCCCGAACCCGAAACCCCGAACCTCGAAACCCCGAACCACGAAACCCCTAACCCGAAACTCGTAACCCGAAACCCCCGACCCCGAACCTTGAAACCCCGAACCCGACACCCCGAAGATCGAAACCCCGAACCCAAAACCCCGAACCCCGAAACCCCGAACCTTGAATACCCCGATCCCAAAACACCCGACCCCAAACCTGAAACCCCGAACCTCAAAATCCCGAACATCTAAACCCAGAACCGTGAAACCCCAAACCTGGAAACCCCGAACCCCGAACCTGAAATCCCGAACCCGAAACCTAGAACCTCGAAACCCCGAACCACGAAAATCCGAACCCGAAACTCGTAACCCGAAACCCCCGACCCCGAACCTCGAAAACACACCGAACCCGAAACCCCGAACCTCGAATCCCCCAATGTCGAAACCACGAACCCGAAACCCCCGACCCCGAACCTCGAAACCCCGAACCCGACACCCCGAAGCTTGAAACCCCAAACCCGAAACCCCGACCCTCGAAACCCCGAACCTGGAATACCCCGATCCCGAAACCCCCGACCCCGAACCTGAAACTGATGCGACCATATTATTTGATAATTTCATCCATATTTACGTAGTGTTTTGCAAATATTTTGTGTATAAAATGCCTTGATATTCTTTGTTTTATATTTTGAAGGCATTTTTGGATGAAAGAAGCAAAAAGGAGGTAATTGGAGGTGATTGACAGATTTGACCTTCAGTCGGTGTTTTGTACAGAGTGGAAGCTCTAGAGATTGAAATGAAGTGATTCCAGTGACATTCAAAAGCTAACATCCATAAATTTATGGAAAGCTAAGGAAAAGAAATAAAATAAGGAAGATCATGGAAATCGCAGCCTTCAAAGTCAAATCTTGCAATCTGCCGATACCGACCTTTGTCCATTCCAACTTCAATATCTCGAGCTACAAAAGTCCGATTGATGCAAACTCAATTTTCGTGGATTCAAGACTCAAAGACCTATAAACGCTACAAATTTCAGCTCCAAACAATGTGATATGAAGGAGATATGAATTTTACAAGGAACAACTAAATTCTGCCAACTTAAGGAAGGACTATTTTGTAAAATAGACACTAGGGTTTCTAAGCATATATAAAGGAGAAGAGGAGCAAGGAAGTGGCGGTCAGCACAAAAGAAAACACAAAATCTTCCGCCTCCAAACCCTAAATCATGTGTTCTTCCATCTTTTTATTTAGTTGTTCAATAAACATGCAAGGCTAGACTCTTGTGCTTGGTTGCAAGGACACATAAACCTTCGGATTTCAAGAACCGTGAGATTTATTCTTCCTTCTATTTTCAGTTTATGTTATGAATGAGTATGATTGTTTTCCTATGCATATTTCCTATGATTGTTGTTGATGATTGCTAGAGCGGACTCTAAGTTATTATTGTGAACAATCTATTACTAAGTTTAATATCAAAACCGGAGTTGTGATATATGAACTTGTGAAGCAACTAAGCTTGATAATTGTGGCGGAACTACATTATTGAACTTAGGGAGAACATATGAATAAATTGACACAAGTTGCGGACAACTTGTATGTTAATCTTGATGAAATTATCTAGTTCTTAAAGCTACCATTAAATTGAATCATTAGTGCGGACACTTTGATTGTTTGTTGATTAGGATTAGTTATACGGCGGATCCGTTAATTAATCACGTTAAGAAAAGATAAAATTTCAGAACATAAATTGAATTTTTTGTTTCAAGGATCGGTTCTAATTTCCGTAGGTGGATGTATGCTTGTGACCAAGGTTTGTTTTCTTGATAAGTTTCGGTTTTAATTGATTTTGTTTGCTAGTTTAATAGCTGCCATAGTTTAGATAATCACAAACCAAATCCCCCCAATCACATAACGTACAACATAAAAATCTGACTTGAAACTTCCTCGTGGGATCGACCCCTTGCTTGCTCTATACTATCTTGTGTGTTTTAAGCTAGGGTAATTAATTTGTGCGACCGCGACATCGCAACAAATTTTGGCGCCGTTGCCGGGGAGGTAATTTTAGTTGATTGTTGTGCTTGTACTGTTATTTTTATTTGTTGTGATTCAAAAAAAAAAGAAACAAAATTTTTGCTTGTGACGGTACTGTTTACTTGCGCAGCGGTACTGTTCAAAACAGAGTGTTTGGTGGAATTAGGTATTGGTCTTTTGTTTCCTGAAGGAAAAAGAGGTTCTGAACAGGACTTGTGATATATCACTAGCCCCACCCTATTGAGGCTAAATTCCATTGTTTTTAGGCAGTTTTAGTTTTCTACCGTAAATTTTTCGTACAATTTGCATTGTTTTCGATCTCTTGTGTGGTTACTTTCTTTTGAGTTTTCTTAAGAATTTATGCCTGTGACCCGTTCTACTAATCAAATTCAAGTGCAGATTGATCTTGAAATAGAAAGCACTTTACGCAGGTTGAGAAAGGAAGCTCGCCTCAACACCATGGCTATTGCACGACAACAAACACTCAAGGAGCTTGATGCTCTTAACGTGGAAAATCAACCATTGTGCATAAACATTGATAATAATGTAAACCTTGAGCTCAAATCTAGTTTTATACATTTGTTACCAACATTTAATGGTCTTGCAGGAGAAGATCCTTATACTCATCTCAAGGAGTTCCATATGGTATGTGTTGGCATGAAACCGAATGGAGTTGATGAAGAACAAGTTAAGTTGAAAGCTTTCCCTTTCTCTTTGAAGGGGGCAGCAAAGGCATGGCTTTTCTCTATTCTCCCAGGATCTATTGGAACTTGGAATGCTATGAAGAAGATTTTCCTGGAGAAATATTTTCCAGCATCTCGAGTTGCCAATATAAGGAAAGAAATATGTGGGATTCGACAATCTCATGGAGAGATACTTTCCGAGTATTGGGAAAGATTTGAGCAACTATGTATTCAATGCCCTCATCATCAAATACCCGATCAGCTGCTCATTCAATATTTCTATGAAGGATTGATGCCTACTGACCGTAGTATCATTGATGCTGCAAGTGGAGGCGCATGTTCACGTTGCATTCATCATGTTGCTATGCTTCTCTCTATGTGTTTTTTTCATAGACATTTGAAATGTGGTTGCATGCATGTAACTCTGTCTGGCTTTGTTCACGTATTCAACATGTAGCTATTTCATTGCACATTTCCTCTGTGTGTCTTTTAGCTAACTGTGGCTACATACATGTAATTTTGTTTGCCATGCATCATGTGCAGCTCACAACCAGCATCAAGCCTAGGGTAAATAAGAGCGATGCTTGTGATGAGCAGCTAACTGTCCTTGTTCATGTCGCATTCCGCATGTAGCTATTTCCTCCTATTTTTCTTTGCTAATTACTTAATTCTCTTGCTCTATATTGTAATTTTGTCTGCCATGCATCATGTGCAGCTCACAGCCAGTGTCAAGCCTAGGTAAATAAGAGCGATGCCTGCTAATTGCCTTTGTTCACGTCGCATTCACCATGTAGCTATTTCCACCTATTTTTCTATGTTTATTACTTAATTCTCTTGCTCTATATTGTTATTCGTTGGAATCCAAAATAAACCTTCCTTGCATGCTTTTCAAAAAAAGGTTTTTTTCCTGTTGTTTATTGTTTTTATTTACATTGGGTTCATTTAGTCTAGTGGAGACATAAAGGCTGAATTTGTCCGTTCCTCCTCTCTTCACAAACATAAGAGCTGGTTCTGTGTAAAACGAGGAGTCATTATGGTGAATTTTCAAGTTGTTATTCATCTAAGATAAACAGATGTACCCTTGAGCTTTTTGTTTAAACTTTTTAGCTTTTGAGTGTAAAATTTAAGCTTGAAAAAAGTTGACAAACTATGACAGTGGGTTTTTCATGTATAAGATGCTCGTCAATTCTTTTCCATGTTAAAACAGGGAAATCCTTGAATTCCTTTGAAATTATCATTTTAACACTAGTTGGTATGGAGATTGGTATGGAAAATCTTTGTTGTTGTCTCTAAATTCTAAATCTGCAACTCATTTTTAAATTATTCCTTCGCTTAATATCTTGTTTACTAAAATTTATGTTTTACTAGCTCTTATGTTTTGTTGGAACAGATGGACATGGATACTCACTGCTTGGTTGATAGGAACCGACTCTTACATCATGCAATGTGTTGATAAATACTAATAGTTGATCTTAGTTTCAGCCACCTTCTACAATTTAAACTAAAATTCTCTCTCTCTTGACGGTTAGTTCCCTAAATAGAAGTTACAAGAAAGAAAGCAGCAAATCATGATGAGATGAGATGATCCTGCAATTCAAAACAACAGGTATATATGATCCTGTCCTCACTGCTACCGTGTATTTGCATTGATGGCTTAGCATGAAGGGTTTTGTTGTTCAAGCATGCCTAACATGGAATGGTGAAACAACAGTATGAGGCTTAGAAAAAAAATCTAGATGCAGGTAAAAAACTCTCAATTACACGGGATTGCTAGAGGAGGCCTACGCGCGGGCCTTAGACACGAGTCAAATGGGTTGGCATGGTATGTCACGCTCAGCAACTCTTGGCCCTTTTTTTTCTATTTTCTCTCATTTAATGCTTCTTTTTATATGTTTTTTTTAATATTTATATTTAGATTAACAATAGTCTCCTTTTCATTTTGCTTAGATAACCTTTTTAAAATGATGGTAACTTTTTGGTCATGTATTTAATTCTCAAAGAGTTTTTTTTTCATTCATATTTTTTTATCTTTTGTATGGATGACATATTTTTGAGAAACAAAATCCATGTAATATTTCTAAAATGTGTAGCCTTGCATTTTTTGTTTTTATTTTATTCAATCAATTTAATGTTTTTGTCTATCTATATTATTGTTTGATTGAATGAAATATTGTTTGAAAAATCTCTCTTTCTGTAAGTGTCGCATGAAAAATCTATGAATAGAGAAAAGGATAAGAAAAATAAAAAATAGCAAACATGATTGCGTCATTGATGTAGTGATGACTTGCTATAACAATTTCAACGCTAGCTAGGAAGGTCATAGGTGGAACCTAAAGGAATCCATAGACACCAATCTAACTTAATTATGTTGTTTCATAGTTGTGTTTGATAAGGTTAGACAAAGGTTAAAAGAACAAAGAAATGGAAAATTCTCGAGTGTGATTTGGTCTTAAATAGGATGACCGA
This sequence comes from Salix caprea, assembly GCA_964035475.1. Lineage (NCBI taxonomy): Eukaryota > Viridiplantae > Streptophyta > Magnoliopsida > Malpighiales > Salicaceae > Salix > Salix caprea. Next base: position 10,494,244 of record OZ037748.1, on the reverse strand, counting down.
ATCATGTTTAAGTTAGATTGCTCATACAAGCCATGTAGAGCCCACCTTGACACTATTGGATTTGAAACACGAGCCATGTAAGGGAAATGATACAAGGCAAAATTAGATAAACAAAAGAGAAATGAACTATGCTAACAACTTATTTTGTTTCATTTCATTTCAATTTTCATTTTTGTTTTGATTAAAAACTTATTGACATATAATTAAATAAAGATGTTAAATAACATGACAGATCACGACATCATGTTTGTTTGTATTGTATCCATCACTTATAATCCTAGTTCAATATTTAATTATCGTCTATTTTTAGCATTTATTAATGCTTGTGGTGAACAATTAATTTTATTGAATACATACTCAGTGTTTCGGATTTTTCATTGTCAACAAAGAATTTTACATCTTCCATATTATTTTTCTAGGATTGAATTTACATTTAATTAGATTTGTAGTGTAGTATGAAACCTGGACTAGTAATAACTACACAAGGCTTCCAGTTGTAGTTGAATGTTCTTAGGAGACCATGGTTGGATTATGGCTTTCTATGCTTCTCATTCTATAAATAAATTCACAAATTATGTTTGCATAATAAATTCACACACATTAAAATACTTAAAAAACTAAAAATATTTATTTATTTATTATGAATAAAAAAAACTAGGTTCTCGAGTGAAGTTACTATTCATTACAATAGTATAATTACTATTTTACCCCTTGACCATTAAATATTTTTATACTAAAGCTTTACTATTCTTTTTTGTTAATATATCAAAAATTACTTACTCACCATTTATGAAATCTATAACATTTATGTTTTATTGTTTCCTGACAACAGGTTCCATACTTTGAGATCTTTATTTTATAAATTATTTTTCAATAAACTCTTGTGCTTAGAACTTCAATCCTTCAAATTTCTTTCTCAATTCTTATTTTAGACCTCGTTGAGCAGTTGTTACAAGTTTTTTTATAGGAATACTTGACCAATACTTTTCTCTAGCCTCCTTAAATCTATCTAAATACTGCTTCATAATCTCTCTAGGGTTTTGTTTCAATTTTACTAAATCAACCAACATAAACTTAAGCTCAATCCTAAAGAAAGTGTGCTTTCGTGTATGCATTTTTTGTTAATTAATTTATGGACAACCTTATTTTAGAAATTCAAAATCAACATCTTCTTTATATTGGCAAATGAATCTAGCTAAATTTAAGAGGACATCTTGACCCTTAACCATTGAATAACATAAAATCTAGGAATCTAAATTTGGTGGGATAAAAGGGTTTATTATATTTATAAGTAGTCTAGATAGGGTCTCTTATAAGTTCTTTGAATTTGTTGAATCATTGGAACATAAGCTTCATAATTTGTTTTGACCTGCTTTATATGAGCTTATCATTGTCTTATGATCTGGACGACGGATTTGATAGATTAACTAGGATTGATTGAGATCGATCTAATTTATTTCTGTTTTAATATAATTTTTAAAAAAATGTCTTGAATTTTATGAAGCACATTATGTTCTTACTAATTGTCCGGGTTGTCTCTAGATCCATCACGTCAATCATGTCATATCAGGTGAGCCTCCACATAATTATTTTTTATTAAACAATATTAACATTGTGTGGATGTTTTGTTTTCATGTTAAAAAAAAACTAACACTAGTCAACGACCTAGTTATCCTATATACTTAGACATAGATTATCACCGTGTAGGTTTTTATTATAGATTTCAATGGTTGTTTTGGTTTGGTTTGGTTTGGTTTTTTGGTGTTTGAGATACAGTTTGGTTTAGTTTTTTGGTGTTTGGGTTATGTTTTGTTGTGTTTTTTTTCCTTTCGCTTAACTGGTGGCTGCTTTGCCACGTGTCTCGGTTGTTTTGTTTTTAGTTGCTTTTTTCATCTTAGGGCTTGCTTTTCCTTTTTTAATCTTTTTTGCATCTTTGGCTTGCGGTTTTCAGTCCGGATTTTGTGTTGATTGTTTTACATGGTTATTTGTTTAATCATATTGACATTTGGTTTATTGTTGCTTCTGGTCTAGTAAGTATTGTAAGGCCATGGATCCATAATATGGGTTTAAGAATGGAAACAATAGCTGAAGATGTCTGAATGCAATGCCCTACATCATTATTACGCATTGGTCTTAACATGGCTCCTATTTAATGTCTTAGATGTTAAGTTGGGAACATTCCTCTCCATGTCCTAAAGCTTTTATTGTTTTGTGTGATACCATACAGTAAACCCATGTATAGTAATGTGTCTTTATATGTACACAGGAATGTGTTAAGTTATACACAACTTTATCTTGTGTGTGGATGTATGATTTACACCAAAACTACATTTGTTAAGATTTCATGTTGATTCCATTTTTATTTTATTTTTAAGTTGGTTGACCCGGCAACCAATCCTGTTGAAGAAAAAGAGAATGTGTTCATTGATATGGTTATATATTATTATTATGGTATAAACTAAAAGAGGTGGTGTTTTTATTGAGCATTATCGCACTAAACACTATTCATTTCAAAAAACAATTGAATGTATATTTTTTCCTTCATAATTTTATATTTAATATTTAGTTTATTGGAGTTTAGAATTCATAATTTATTGTGGTTCGCTTCATATGTGATTAGCTTGGTTTCATAATCCGTCAAGGGTTTTTTTGTCTTTTTTTACTGTTGTTTTATTAAATTGTATTCTATAAAATTGAGTTGATTGGGAATTAGACTTTATGATTTATTTTGGTTTTTTTCTATGAAGTTATCTTGGTCTTCTAATTCGCGTGGCGGGTTAAACCAGTTTGCTTGAGTTTTTGTTTGTCTTTTTTAGTTATTTTTATTTTATTTTATGCTTCAACATCCGGATTTATTATGAATAAGGTTTCATGATTTATTTTCATTTGTTTTCTAAGAGGTTATATCTCAGCCTTATGACTCGGCTCACGTGATTTAGGGGTTATGATGCGAACCTCGTGATCACGTGGTCACGCAACCCACAACGAAGAATGAGATAAGATCCCGTAAAGCCGAAATAAGGTCTGATAGGAGTGTGACACAATGGAAACCTGCCCCAAGGCACCAGCACTATTGGAATGAGTAGAATGACGCCATGAAGCCAGTTAATCTTCGATAAGTCGGATTCAGTTCGTTCAAGAATGCAAGAATGCAAGAATCACTCTCACACATAAACTGAAAAGTTCAAAGTTAAGTTTAATCAATGGCTGCCGAAATTAGGGTTACATGAGTTTAAATAGTTCTTAAAAAGTAACCCTAATGGACCTCTTATGTGGACTTAAAAGAGGTCCACTGAAAACTGACCCAAAATCCTAAATTAAAAAGCCCATTACTTAATCCAAGCAAGCCATGGATCCTAGCTGAAAATAAAGTCTTAATTAAGCCCAAACAAGCCTTGGGCTGTAGCTAACTAACTTAAATAAAGCCCATAAGGTTTATTTATTCTCTTCCATCCAGCCCATCAATCCCATGTTTCCATGTTATGGTAGGATTCTTTTGGATCCTTTTGTTGTCCTAACTTCATGGCCCAAATAAGGTTGTATTGGACCCCTCCTGCACATAGATAAGATGTACTAAGGTCTCCTCTTGATACTCCAATGGTCCTTGCAATTCTGACCGGGTTGAGACCTTCAAGACCAATGCATTCATTGCCTCTTTCAATGCCTTTGTCCTAGACCGCGTCATTGGACCATTGGTCCTTGCTGGTGTTCTTGGGCTGGTCCGCATCATCCCCTCTCTCCTCGAAAGGATTCGACCTCGAATCAATATCTGTGTCAAACAATGTAAGATCAGCAACATTAAAGGTAGCACAAACACTATACTCACCTGGAAGATCAATTTTGTATGCGTTGTCATTTATTCTCTCCAAAACCTGAAATGGACCATCACCACGAGGCTATAATTTTGATTTCCTTTGGTTAGGAAATCGTTCCTTCCGCATGTGCACCCAAACCCAATCACCGGGTTGGAAAACAACCAGTTTACGTCCCTTATTTGCTTTAGAAGCGTAAAGTCTGTTCTTTTTCTCTATTTGCAGTCGAACTCCTTCATGGAGTTGTCTCACCATCTTTGCCTTTTGTTCACCATCTAAACTTACCCTTTCTTCACAAGGTAAAGGAATTAAGTCCATAGGAGTTAGTGGATTAAAACCATAAGCAATCTCAAAAGGAGAAAAACTAGTGGTCAAATGCACAGTTCTATTATAAGCAAACTCAACAAAAGGCAAACATTCTTCCCAACTTTTTAAATTCTTTTGTATTACAACACGCAAAAGTTGAGATAATGTTCTATTGACTACCTCAGTTTGCCCATCTGTTTGAGGATGACATGTTGTCGAAAATAAAAGTTTGGTTCCCAACTTTCCCCATAAGGTCTTCCAAAAGTAACTAAGGAATTTAACATCACGATCTGACACAATACTCTTAGGAATGCCATGCAAACGTACAATCTCCCTAAAGAACAAGTCTGCAATATGAGGTGCATCATCTGTTTTATGGCATGCAATGAAATGCGCCATTTTAGAAAACCTATCAACCACAACAAAAATAGAGTCTCTACCTTTCTTTGACCTAGGTAAACCTAAAACAAAGTCCATAGAGATATCTACCCAAGGTTTAGTAGGCACAGGTAATGGTGTATAGAGACCATGTGGTTGTACTCTAGATTTTGCCTTTCGACAAGCGATGCATTGTTCACAAATTCGTTGCACATCTATTTTCATTTTTGGCCAATAGAAATGCTCATGCAATACATCCAAGGTTTTCGCAACCCCAAAGTGACCCATTAAACCACCCCCATGTGCTTCACGAACAAGTAATTCACGCAAAGAACTAGCAGGAACACACATTCTATTCTCTTTGAACAAATAACCATCCATCAAATAAAACTTACCGAAAGCCGAATTTCCACATGCATTATAAATCTCAGCAAAGTCAGAATCATTACCATACAATTCCTTCACATATTCAAAGCCTAGCAATCTAGTATTCATGGTGTGTAAAAGAACATACCTGCGCTAAAGTGCATCGGCTGCTATGTTCTCTTTCCCTTGCTTATACTTGATCACGTAAGGAAAAGTTTCAATGAATTCAACCCATTTTGCATGTCTCCTATTCAACTTACCTTGTCCTTTCAGATGTTTCAAGGACTCATGATCTGAATGGATTACGAACTCTTTTGGCCACAAGTAATGCTGCCATGTTTCGAGTGCTCTTACCAAGGCATAGAGTTCTTTGTCGTAAGTGGGATAGTTCAAGGTTGCTCCACTTAACTTCTCGCTGAAATACGCAATAGGTCTCCGATCCTGCATCAAAACAGCACCTATTCCCATTCCAGACGCATCACACTCTATTTCAAATGCTTTTGTAAAGTCAGGTAAAGACAAAACAGGTGCAGAACATAATTTGTCTTTTAAAAGAACAAAAGCCAATTCTTGTTCCTCCCCCCATTTAAACCCAACTGACTTTTTAACAACTTCATTCAAGGGTGCAGCTATTGTACTGAAATCTTTCACAAAACGCCTGTAAAAACTAGCTAGCCCATGAAAACTCCTTACCTCACTTACCGATTTGGGTGTAGGCCACTCCCGGATGGCCTTAACTTTCTCCTCGTCCATCTCGATACCCTGTGCAGTTACAACATAGCCAAGAAACACAATTTTCTCCATGCAGAAAGCACACTTTTTAAGATTAGCATACAATTTCTCACTACGCAACACACTAAGTACATTACGCAAATGATCAAAATGCTCAGTTAAGTTCTTGCTATAGATCAGAATGTCATCAAAATACACAACTACAAACTTACCTATGAATGCACGCAACACATGATTCATTAAACGCATAAACGTACTTGGTGCATTTGTAAGTCCAAACGGCATTCTAACCATTCATATAAACCATACTTAGTCTTAAATGAAGTTTTCCACTCATCACCCTCTTTCATCCTAATCTGATGGTACCCACTTTTTAAGTCAATTTTAGAGAAAATGCAAGATCCATGTAACTCATCTAACATGTCATCAAGCCTAGGAATAGGGTGTCTATACTTTACCGTTATATTGTTAATGGCTCGGCAATCAACACACATCCTCCATGTTCCATCCTTCTTAGGTACAAGTAGCATGGGTACGGCACAGGGGCTCATACTCTCCCGAATGTAGCCCTTTTCCATCAGCTCATCAACTTGTCTTTGAAGCTCTTTCGTCTCCTCGGGATTGCTTCTATATGCTGGTCGGTTAGGAATTGATGCTCCGGGTACGAAATCAATCTGATGCTCAATCCCCCGCAAAGGTGGTAATCCGCTTGGAGTATCGTCGGGGAACACATCATCAAACTCCTGTAACAAAGAAATAGCAACACTAGGCACAATATGATCAAGATCATTAGTATTAAAGTAAGCCTCCTTGTACACAAGTAAAATCATTGGCTTGTTAGCGAAAATATGCAGATCTGACCTCACCCTCTCTAGCATAAAAATTAGGCTGTTTCTCTAGTTTTTCCACACAATTCTCATTACTATTCCTGACTTTCTTCTCTCCTCTTGTCTTACCTCCACTCTCGGCCAGATTTGGGTGTTTTTGAGGAGTGGTTGAATGGTCTGATTTGTTGGGAGTGTTGGCCAAATATTTGTTTGTGTTTGGATGGGTTGTAGAGGTTTGGGTTCTGGCCGAATCTGATGGTTTTCTCTCCCCAAGTTCCTCACCTTGATTTTCTCTCCCCATCGCCTCATGCTCTCGTTTTAGCTTTATTTGATCATCATACACCTGTTTGGGTGTCAGAGGTACAAGAGTGATGGTTTTACCATCTTTTACAATGGTATACCTATTCTTAACCCCATCATGAACTGCCTTCCTATCATATTGCCATGGCCTCCCCAACAAGATGTGACTTGCTTGCATTGGTACCACATCGCACAGAACTTCATCAACATATTTCCCAATCGAAAATGGGACCACAACCTGCTTAGTCACTTTCACTTCACCACTATCATTCAGCCATTGCAATCTATATGGTTTCGCATGCTTAACTGTACTCAAATTCAGTTTACTAACAAGGGTGGTACTGCAAAAATTAACACAGCTTCCACTATCAATAATTAAACCACACACCTTGCTTTGTACATAACAGCGCGTATGGAAGATATTCTCTCTTTATTGATGAGATTCATCTTCCTTGACTTGAACCTGAAGTGTGCGCCTTATAACCAAGGCCCCCGCAACCGGTAACGCTAACTCATCCTCATCAATATCCTCCAATGTTGGCATGCCTTTGCAATCAGATCGGTCACTTTCAGATTCCATATCACCATCATCTCTAATCATCATGATTCTCTTGTTTGGACACTCTGAAGCATAATGTCCATGCCCTTGACACCTAAAACATTTAACATCACGAGTACGTTTAGGCTGAGTTTTAGATTTACCTTTGGCACCGGTAGGGACATCAACTTTAGTCATTGTTCGTTCAGTTTTAGAAGGAACAAAGGATCTTGGCTGGACAGTACCCTCTCTCTTCAGATTCGTCTTCCAAGATGATGAAGAACCCGAATTAAATCCTGGCCGAACATGTCCCTTCCTGAGTTGTGTCTCCACCTTCGTAGCCATGTGAACCATGTCCTCTAGCTCCACATAGTGCTGTAGCTCAACCACATTGGCAATGTCACGATTCAACCCATTAAGAAATCTAGCCATGGTGGCTTCTCTATCCTCAACAACATTGGCACGAATCATTGCTATCTCCATCTCTTTGTGATATTCATCTACTGTCTTATAGCCTTGATTCAGACCTTGGAGCTTCAGGTATAGGTCTCTATAATAGTGGTTTGGCACAAATCGTCTCCTCATTAACGCTTTCATCTCCCCCCAACTCTGAACGGGTCGCTCCCCATTCCTCCTCCGACTGATTACAATCTGGTCCCACCAAATCATTGCATACGCTGTAAACTCAATCATCACCAATTTCACTTTTTTTTGTTCAGAATAGCTATGACAATCAAAAATCCAATCTACTTTTTTCTCCCACTCCAAATAAGCCTCGGGATCATTTTTACCTTCGAAGTTAGGAATTTTCAGTTTGATGTTGTCCCCATCCATATCTTCATAATTCCCTATGCCACGGAAATTCACATTCCTCCTAGCTCTGCTCGGTCCAGACCTGATTCCTTGGCCAACAGATGTAAAATCATAGTCATCTTCGCCCATATCTGCGTTTTCATCAACTTACTCTTCAAAATCAGATCTGTTATTCCGTACGGCCATACGGACCGTATTTCCTCTGCGATCAGCCCCACTATTCTGTTGCTTTATTGAATTCACCTCATCTTTCAGATCTTTGTATGTCCTCGACATCAACTCAAGTTGCTGACCCATGGCTCATAATTGAAACGCCACGTCAATATTTTGTGTCCCTGATTCGTTGTTTTCAGACATCCTTTGAATCTGCAAAATTTGGTTAGTAGCAAAAAAATATATATATCCTCACAACTCTCGTGTTTCACACACAAAAAAAAAAAATCAAGGCTTTTCACTCTAATAAGCTCACTACGCCTTTTACCTCACACTCTCGTGTATCACACAAACAAAATCAAGGCTTTTCACTCTAATAAGCTCACTACTTGCTTTCTTTTGGTTCTTTTGGAACTAAAATCAACAAATCAAAGTCAGTAGCTTTTGCAGCGCACTCCAATAATTTTCAGACTCAAGAAGCAATAAAAATACTGAAAACAAAGCAAAACAAAACTACGATTACGATTTCGCGAGTAGCAATGCAAATTCGTACGAATTATGGACGATAAGAATAAACGAAATAAAACAGAAGCAAATACTAGCGAAAACAATTACTTGACTCCTAGATAACTGAAAATAGAACGAAAACAGCGAATTGGACAAAACTAAACAGTAAGGATCACGTTTTGAGACTTGAGCAGAATCTAACGTTTTATGTAACAGAATTCAAACCCAGACCAAACGACTTCGAAATGACCTCAAAATCAATATTTAGTATTTTAGTACTAAACAAAAAAGAAAACTCAATTTATAGGCCTTTCCCGTACTTCTAGGTACACAAACCCTTCTGTGATCAATTTGCGGCAGAAATGAACCTCCAATTGAAACCTCTAGTATACGATATCGAAATAAGCCCCAATTTAATATATCATGCGATATCAACCCCAAGACACATAATGTAAAGTTTCAACTGATTCTAAGGTGTTTTTATATGGGTTCACTAAGGTAGTGTTTCTGCGGCAGAAATGAATATCGAAATAACCCCTCAAGAAATCAATATCAGAATAAGCCCAAATTTGACATATGATACTATCTTAACCCCAATAGACGGAATATGAAATTTCAATTGATTCTGATGTGGTTTGCTTATGTTTTCTGCGGAAAGATTTCAATGATTCTTCAAATTTCAACTAATGCCTCTATCTCTCTTTCCTTTCTTTTCTTTTTATGGTTTTTTTTTTTTTTTTTAATATACTGAAATGAAGAGACAGAAAACGATGAAATATAACATCTTTTTTTTTTTATAAGATGACGCTGACACGAAGAACAAGGAGATGAACACAAACACTGAAAAACTTCAAGGAACACGAAAAAAAAAAGAACGAAAATAACAGAATGATATGACCTTATTTCGGAGCCTAGCTCTGATACCACCTGATGCGAACCTCGTGATCACGTGGTCACGCAACCCACAACGAAGAATGAGATAAGATCCCGGAAAGCCGAAATAAGGTCTGATAGGAGTGTGACAAAATGGAAACCTGCCCCAAGGCACCAGCACTATTGGAATGAGTAGAATGACGCCACAAAGCCAGTTAATCTTCGATAAGTCGGATTCAGTTCATTCAAGAACTAAAGAATGCAAGAATCACTCTCACACATAAACTGAAAAGTTCAAAGTTAAGTTTAATCAATGGCTGCCGAAATTAGGGTTACATGAGTTTAAATAGTTCTTAAAAAGTAACCCTAATGGACCTCTTATGTGGACTTAAAAGAGGTCCACTGAAAACTGACCCAAAATCCTAAATTAAAAAGCCCATTACTTAATCCAAGCAAGCCTTGGATCCTAGCTGAAAATAAAGTCTTAATTAAGCCCAAACAAGCCTTGGGCTGTAGCTAACTAACTTAAATAAAGCCCATAAGGTTTATTTATTCTCTTCCATCCAGCCCATCAATCCCATGTTTCCATGTTATGGTAGGATTCTTTTGGATCCTTTTGTTGTCCTAACTTCATGGCCCAAATAAGGTTGTATTGGACCCCTCCTGCACATAGATAAGATGTACTAAGGTCTCCTCTTGATACTCCAATGGTCCTTGCAATTCTGACCGGGTTGAGACCTTCAAGACCAATGCATTCATTGCCTCTTTCAATGCCTTTGTCCTAGACCGCGTCATTGGACCATTTGGAACATGTAATGGGTCCTTGCTGGTGTTCTGGGGCTGGTCCGAATCAGGTTAACTCGGGTAAACTTAGGTCATTTTATTGTCGTGTTTTTAGATTATGACTCGGGTATATATCTCATGTTAAAAAAAGACACTAGTCAAAGACCTAGTTATCCTATATACTAAGACATTAGATTATCATTGTGTAGTGGAAGAGCTTTTTGTTGTAGATTTCATTAGTTGGTTTGGTTTGGTTTTTTGGTGTTCGGGTTACAATTTGGTTTGGGTTTTTGTTGTTTGGGTTACGTTTTGTTTTGGGTTTTTGTTGTTTGGCTTAACTGGTGGCTGCTTTGCCACGTGTCTTGGTTGTTTCCTTTTTAGCTGTTTTTTCATCTCAAGGCTTGCTTTTCCTTTTTTGCATCTTTTGACTGCGGTCTATGGTCCGGATTTTGTGTTGATTATATGGTTATTTGTTTGTATTTTGCAATTTGAATCTATCATTTTAGTTAAGAGTATTCGTGATGCTTGCTAGATCAATTATTGATTTCTGTTTCATGTCTTTGGTGAATGATTTTATGCTGGAATTAGTTAATGAAATTGGAAAATCAGTGATTTGCGATTTGAATCTATCATTTTTTGTTGAAAGTGTTGATGATGTTTAGTGGATCAAATATTGTTTCCTACATTGTGTATGCCTTGGGTGAATGATTTTGTGCTGGAATTAGTAATGGCGATAGACTTATATGAAGTTATATTTGTCAATATTTCGCTTGTTTTTATTCGATAGAGAAACTTGCAGTTTAGTCATTACTTCTAGTTCATATTACCATTCCAAAATCATGATGCATGTTAGGTTGTGGGGACTCTTATAAATATGAATGTTGGAAGTTGCATTGATATAGAATTAATAGATAAATAGGAAAGCAATTCCCTGATGTAATGAGGAAATATGTGTTGGTATACCATTAGATGTCAAACTCCTGATTTGTTCTTTCCCTACGGCAACTTTGTATATATAGTGAGTACAATCAATACAAATCATTCATTCCAGTTGAATCAATTAATCTACAATGAATGCATGATGAGAATTGTAAGAGCTAGAGGCATCAAGATAAGGTGATTTCCTATATCATATTGAAAAAAGTCCTGCAACATTTTTTCCTTAGTCTTAGATGGCATTAGAATACCAAATGGTCTCTAGTTGAGATAAGAACTAAGGGTAAAATTCATTATTCCCTTAAAATTTAGAGGTTCTCTCAATTACCTCATGATGTCCATCAATTTATCAATAAAGTATGTTATCTATCTTAGCAAAACTAATGGAAATGCCCTTTTATTTTGTAAACTTCAATTTTCTGTAAAAAGAATGGATAGTTTATCAATTAGCTCCTTAAGCAAATTTTAACATGATTTAGTTTAAAGATAAAATTTGATTTTGAAAGCAAACCAAATTCACTTGAAAAAAAAGGCATGATCTATATAATCTAAGTTCACATAAGATTTATTTAAAAAAATAAACATTAGACTACTAAAAACAGAAAATATAAAACCACATTCAGTTGAGATTCGATCAATGACTTTATATATGTGTAATAGTTCATTTTGACAAAAAAACAACAATCAACATGATGTGTTATCCAATAGTCAACTTGATCTACCGCATCTCAATTGCTTCGTTAATTGATCTATTGTTCTGCTACATTGACCTTGATTGATAATTCTTGATTTGTTGCATCTGAAATTCTTTGTTAACACCTCGTAAACTTTGTCGGGGCTAGAGATAGTTTGTTGTAGAAATACTAAAGGGTCACTTTTGGTAGTGGTTTGGTGAAGATGGTGCGAACCTCGTAATCACGCAACCCACAACCAAGAATGAGATAAGATCCTGGAAAGCCGAAATAAGGTCTGATAGGAGTGTGACACAATGGAAACCTGCCCCAAGGCACCAACACTATTGGAATGAGTAGAATGACGCCACGAAGCCAGTTAATCTTTGATAAGTCGGATTCAGTTCATTCAAGAACTAAAGAATGCAAGAATCACTCTCACACATAAACTGAAAAGTTCAGAATTAAGTTTAATCCATGGCTGCCGAAATTAGGGTTACATGAGTTTAAATAGTTCTTAAAAAGTAACCCTAATGGACCCCTTATATGGACTTAAATGAGGTCCACTCAAAACTGACCCAAAATCCTAAATTGAAAGCCCATAACTTAATCCAAGCAAGCCTTGCATCCTAGCTGAAAACAAAGTCTTAATTAAGCTCAAACAAGCCTTGGGCTGTAGCTAACTAACTTAAATGAAGCCCATAAGTAGGATTCTTTTGGCTCCTTTGTTGTCCTCACTTCATGGCCCAAATAAAGCCAGGCTGGACCCCTCCTACACATAGATACTTCAATGGTCCTTGCAATTATGACTTGGGTGAAACCTTCAAAACCACGAATCAAGCCCCTAAACATGTAATGGGTCCTTGCTGGTGTTTCTGGGCCGGTTCGCATCAGAAGAGGTCGGCAATCTGATTTCCTGAGGAGACATGTCGAGTAACAAGTAGTTCTTGGGCAACACTTTCATGAAAAATGATAATCCAACTCGATATGTTTGCTTTGGGTATGGAATAGTGGATTTATTTTCATGTGAAGTGCACTTAAATTATCACAATAAAGTATGGACAGAGATGATAGTGTGTCGTGAAGATCATTGAGAAGGAAAGTTAGCCATATGAGCTATGTTGTTATGTTACCATTGCACGATATTCTGCTTATGTGCTTGACCGTGAAATTGTGTTGTTGTTTTGCACACAAAGAGATGAGATTTCCTCTAAGGAATGTACAATATCCAGTAATGGATTGTCTCGTTGCAGTGCACCCTGCCCAATCTACATCTGAAAAATCAAATAGATCAAGTGTACTGTGTGAAGAAAAATGCAATCCCATTTCAATTGTTCCTTTGACATCATAAAATGTGTTGAACCATTTTTAAGTGTCATTGTGGGAGCATGCATGAATTGTGATACATAATTAACCGTAAATGATATATTAGGACGAGTGAGTGTAAGATACTATAAAGCTCCAACAATTTCTAGATAGTAACTTGGGTCTTCCATTAGAGTATCATTGGAAGATGTTTTTGTTTTTTTCCTCAAGGGGGGTGCCTATAGGCTTACAATCAACCATATTTGACGGTTCACGTATTGTCAATGCATAGTGTGACTAGGATAGATGAAGATCATTTGTTGCTGGTGTGATTTCCATTCCAAGAAAGTGATGTATCGTTCTAAGTCTTTTGTTGCGAATCTAGTACTTCGTAACAAAATAAAATTGGATGTAAGTGTTGGAGTTGAACCTGTGATCATCTCATCCACGTAAAGGAGCAAGATTAATGAGCAATAATCTGAATGGAGAATGAATAACGAGGGGTCAGATAAACTATAAAAGAAACCACGTTTAAGAAGAAAAGTGCTAAAACGATCAAACCAAATGCGTGGTGCTTGTTTTAGGCCATAAAGATCTTTTTGTAGCTTGTAGACATGCACCAGATGTTGAGTCTGCCATTCCTATTGGTTGTTGCATGTAAAGATCTTTAAAAATTGAACCATACAAGAAGGCATTTTTTACATCCAATTTTCAAAGAGGTCAGTCTTTAATAAGAGCTACGGTGATTATCAGCGTATTGTTCCTGGTTTGTTAACCGGAGAATAGGTTTCAATTTAGTCTACTCCATCAATTTAATGATACCATTTTGCAACCAAACATGCTTTGAGTCGATCTATAGAACCATCTGGTTTGAGTTTTGATTTAAACACTCATTTGAAACCAATGACATTCATTTGTGTTGCATGTTTAAAAATCATCTACTAAACAAGCATAATATTTAAATTTTGCGATTGATAAAACAGGTGCAGGTCTATAAATCACAATGAATTTTTTCAAAAATACCAGTACTTGAATGTTCCAACTTAGAAAAAGGTAAACGATTAAGTTTTCCTAGTTGACAATTATCACAAAGATGTTGTAAGTTAAATGTCCTACAACATTAATAAATCTTTTATTTTTTAGCATTTGTAACGCTGAAGACAAATTTGTCCATATTTGTCAACCTTTTAATTTACACCTAACATCCATAATTTAACTTTCCTTTTTTATCTCAACTACTAGTCATATCATAAACCAAATAAAAGTTTCAAAATATCTTTTAAGAGTCAATTTACTTTATTTATTTCAAACTTCCCTTTTAATTTAAAAAAATATATTTTTATCGATTTTACTAACTTTTTGAACAATATTATTCTAAACACAATTCTTGTTGTTTTAACACGTATTTTTCCTCATTTCAACACAATTGAACACATGTATTAAAGCTAAATGTGTCAAATAAACATCCCCCCCCCCTTTGGTCGAAAGCATGGCCTTAATGAACTAAGAGTTCCCACATTCTTCCATGCTAATTACATTCAATTCACACACATTCTCCGCTAACGGTGCCAAAATTTGTTGTGATGTTGCGGTTGCATAAATTAATTACCCTAGCTTAAAACAAGATAGTATAGAGCAAGCAAGGGGTCGACCCGCGAGGATGTTTTAGTTCAGATTTTTGTGCTATATGTCGTGCAATTGGGGGGGTTGGTTTTTTATTATCTAAATTATCTAAGCAGTGATTGCAATTAAACAATGAATTCAAATTGAAACTTATCCTTGAAACAAAACTTCATTTCATATTATGAATTTTTATCATTCCTTAACATTGGTTAATTAAATATTTTTCCATATAACCAACCCTAACCAACAAACAAAATCACATTTTTCAAATTAATGATTTAATTTAATGGCAGCATTAAGAACTAGATAAATTTGTTAATTTTAACACAACCAAGTTGTTCGTAGTTTGTAATTTCTGTGTTTGAATGTTCTCCCTAAAGTAATAATATATCTGTCACAATTATTAATCTTGGTTGTTTCACAAGTCTAGATCTTATAACTACGATTTTGACATCTAAGTTAGCAATAAATTGTTCACAATAATAGCTTAGAGTCCGCTCAAGTAATTAAGATAAACAAACATAGAAAATTTGAATAGGAAAACGAGTACTCATTTATAATACAAACTGGAAATAAAGGAAAGAATAAATCTCACGGTTCTTAAAATCCAAAGGTTTTTGTGTCCTTACAACCAGAATCCTTCAGTTTCCCGCAAATTTTGAAACCCAAAACCTTTATGTATATTTAACCTCCCATAATCTTCTTGATGAGAAAATGCACTCTCAAATCTAGGTATATAATAATCCTGTAAGTTTTGATGCTCGGGTTGGCGAGAAGTGGATGCTTTCTTATTCACCCTGGATGGAGTTCAATTCGATCTGCATGCAAACCTATCACTCCTGGAATCTAATATGGATCCACGTCTAGACATCTAAAACATTTGCATTGTCATCAATAAGTGTTGTTGCTAAAAATATTTAATATGACTAAAAAAAATATGAACAAAAGAATATTAAATATCATCAGTAAAAATATTTCATTACATATAAGAAATACAAGCATCATGCTAATCATCATTATCATCAATAAAAATATTTCATTAAACTATGTGCAAATACAATCATCATGCTAATCATCATTACCACCAATAAAAATATTTCATTAAACTAAGTGCAAATTCAATATCATGCTAATCATCATTATCATCACTCCTAGTCACATCATCATTATCATCATCATCATCATCATTATTATCATCATCAATTTCTTCATCCAAAGCCATTTCAACTTCTCTCCAATTTGCCTCTACCCGAAGCAACTCATGGTGGTTGATTTCTTCATAATAAGATGTGTCAACAAGTATATTTGGTTCATCAAATGTTGGATTAGGAAGCACACAACATCACATGATTTAACATTGTTAGTGTTTTCAATAAATTCACCCATATCAACGTTATAACGGCTTCTAGCAACTATCTTTATAGCGGTCCACCATTCTGACCATTTATTATCTGGTGGACACGTATACTAGACTTAGACTTGTTGGCATTGCTGCGCCAAGACAAAATCTTCATTGCCATGTAGTCTAGAGGTATGCTTGATTTCAACCAAACCATTTGAACGATGCACTTTAAGCCCATGTTTTGTATCGTACCAATGACACTTAAACATAAATACCTTGCACTTACTCCCTAAATATTTAAGCCAAATCACTTCTTCAAGCATTCCATAATAATCAATTTCATTATCATTATAACAACTTCCTTTCACACAAACCCCGCTATTCATTGTTTTTTTTAAATCGCCCATAGCATTTAGTATGGGATGTAAACCCATTGAAATAATACCCATTATAACATTTCACTGAATTTGTTGATTTGTATTGAACCTAGCATAACAATAACAATGTATGAATTATTATTTCATACAAAATAGATAAGTTAAAAAAATGTGTGCTGAAAATACTTATATGATTTTTCAACAAAATTGGAAATATCTCCTCACATAGTTTTTCAATTTCAACATCTCTCAATTGTGGTTGTTGTGACTCTAGCTCTTAACGACATTGCCTAATTTTAAATTGTTAGTTGAAATTAAATTATTATAAATTAAGAACCAAATAAGATTTCAATTCTTGACAATTGAAAATGACATAGTTGTATGCAATTTTCATTTCTTCTTGTGATGACTCCCATCTATAAAAAAACATCGGACAATTTTCTCCTTGGATAGGAAAAAAATTTAGACAATTTTCATCCATCGATATTGAACGGGTCCACCAACTTGTGCCTCATAAGGTAGATGTATCGTTAAGTGTTCCATGGAGTCAAAGAAAGATGGGGGACAAATCCTTTCATGTTTACAAATTATTTCAATTATATTCATTTGCATCAACTCCATGTGGTGGACATTTAAATTTGTAGCACAGATGTCCCGAAAAAATACTAACAATTCAATTAATGCCTCCTATAGTGGTCTAGGCGAGTAAGGTCGGAACGCAACAGGAAGAAGTCTTTGCATATAAACATGACAATCATGACTTTTCATGCCTGAAACCTTACATTGTGCATCTCATACACACCGTGATATGTTTGAAGTATAACCATCAGGAAAGGACAATTCTTTCATCCATGACAACAATTGTTTTTGTTGTTTCTTGAAGAGATAATAAATGCCTTTTGGTTTGTAAACTTGACCACTTGCATCTTGTTGCAAATGTAAGTTTAGATTCTTACAATACAACTGAATATCCAACCTAGCCTTTACATTATCCTTACTTCTATCAGGACAATCCATTACTGCATAAAAGATATTGTCGAAGAAATTTTTCTCAATTTGCATGACATCTAGGTTGTGACGAATTAGATTTGTATGCCAATATAGAAGCTCCCAGAAAATGCTTATCTTCACCCAATTGTGATAGACACCAAATTTAGGAATTTTATTACAGTTTGAAGAGCTACTAACATATCCCTCATTAAACTTACACACTGCATCTAACATTTCTAAACCACATCGACGTGGAAAAGGAGGGAGCCTTCAATTACTCCTTTTATAAATTTATCTAACTGATATCTATAAGGGTGATTCATGGGTAGGAATCGTCAATGACAGTTAAAAAATGAAGTTTTCCCACCATGTTTTAATCTAAATGCCTTGCTATGTTCCATACAATAAGGACAAGATAATTTTCCATGAACACTCTAGCCCGATAACATATCATATGCTAGAAAATCACTAATGGTCCACATCAAAACTACTTTTAATTGAAAATTTTCTTTATTGTATATATCGTAAGTTTCAACACCCACAAAACACAACTTATTCAATTCATCAATCAAAGGTATTAGAAACATATCAAGTTTTTTCCCAGATTCTTTGGCCCAAAAATGATCATTGCTAAAAACATAAATGGTCTTGTCATGCACTTCGAAGAGGCAAATTGTTATGATGTCCTTGTCGCACAAATTAATTACCCTAGCTTAAAACAAATCAAACAAGATACTATAGAGCAAGCAAGGGGTTGATCCCACAAGAACGATTTAGTTCAAATTTTCATGCAATTGGGGAGGTTAGAAGTTGTCTAGGCTAGGCTAAAGCAAACTAAGTGAAAATTATATAAAACTGAAGTTTATCAATAAAGCAAACCTTGGTCACAAGTCAACATCCACCTACAAAAATCAAAACTGATCATGGAAACGACAAATCAATTTATATTCTGAATATTTATCTCTTCTTAAAATTGGTTCGTTAATGGATCTGCCATATAACTTACCCTAACCATCAAACAACCACAGTGTCTGTACTAGTAATTTGATTCAATGGCATCATTAAACTAGATAAATTGATCAATTAAGAAACATAATTTTCCATAATATATGTTTAGTTCGATTGAATGTTCTCCCTAAGATTAATAACATAAATCTGCTACAATTATTAACTTAGTTGCTTCACAAGTTCATATGCCACAACTCTAGTTTTGATATCAAACTTAGCAATAGATTGTCTACAATTATAACTTTGAGTCCGCTCTTAGCAATTAAATATACAATCATAGGAAAATAAGCATAGGAGAACAAACATATTCATCATATAAACTGAAAAATTGAGATAAAAATAGATCTCACAGTTCTTGAAATTTGAAGGTTTCTGTGTCCTTGCAACCAAGCAAAAGAGTCTAGCCAGCATGTTTATTGAACAAATAAATAAAAAAACAGGAAGAAAACATGATTTAGGGTTTGGAGGAGGAATATTTGTGTTTTCTTTGCTATTGGTTGAAGTCCATTGCTGCCTCTCCTCCTTTATATATGCTTAGAAACACTAATTTCTATTTTACAAAATAGTCCTTCCTTAAGTTGGTAGAATTTAGTTGTCCCTTGTAAAATTCATATCTCATTCATAACAGATATTTTTGAACTGATATTCAGATCTTTTATAGGTATTTGAGTCATGAATCAAACAAAATTGGTTTTGCATCAATAGGACTTTTGTATCTTGAGATATTGAAGTTGTAATGGATAAAGGTTGACATCGGCAGATTGCAAGATTTGACTTTGAAGGCTGCAATTTCCATGATCTTCCTTATTTTATTTATTTTTCCTTAGCTTTCCAGAATGTTGTGGATGTTAGCTTTTGAATACCACTGGAATCACTTCATTTCAATCTCTAGAGCTTCTGCTCTACACAAAACATCGACTGAAGGTCAAATCTATCAATTAGCTCCAATCACCTCCTTTTTAAATTTAGCTCTTGCTCGTCCTCGAGAAATGATAGGTAAAAAAAATTAAATTAAAAATAACCATGACCAATCTCTTAATCTCCCATTAATGCGTAGCTACTTTTGATTTCAAGCTCTTTCTTTTCTTTTCTTTTCTTTTCTTCTTTTTTTTTCTTTTTTTTTCTATTTCTTTCTCTTTTTCTTCTTTTTTTCTCTCTTTTTTTTTTCACCTTTGGCAAATTTTCCCATCTTTTCATCAAGCATCACTTCTTCTTTCTTTTCACATAATTTCCAACCATAATTCCATTAGATATCATAAGTATATGCTCTACTAATCCTTGGCCAGGGGGAAAGAGGAAAACATATAAAGTTTAAGGCTTATACATGGATAAAGCAAAGAAAAGATAAACAAGCTCAAAAGGGGCTCACTAAGGATAATATGCTTTAGGTTGGCTTTTTGGCTCAAGTGGTTAAAATTCCTAATGCCTTTATCATCTTCATGCATATATGTAATGCGAATGTAATCTCAACAAGATATGAAGCAAGTTCTAGAGATACATTCATTAAAAGAAAGTACAATCAAAGAATATAATGTTGAAGGCTCAAAAGCTTGCATTGGTTTAACACTATAAAGTCAACATGACATATTTTCAGAGTCAATCCTTAAACCAATTAAACATTAAAACTTGCATGCACACTCATTCATTCAAATTATATATTCATATATCTCACTTAATTCTCATACATAATACTCATATTCTCATAAACCAATAGGAGTTCATAAAGATCAATCATAGATTTTTCTTTTTCTTTTTTTTCTTATGGAAGAATAAAGAAAACCAAAATAAGAAAACTGATGTTTTCCCCATACCCCTACACTTAAAACACAACATTGTCCTTAATGTTGAAAATAAGAGAAAAGGAATATAGGAGACTGACAAAAAAGAAATAAAATGTGAAAAATAAAAGATAAGGAAAAAAGAAAGCAAATCTGATTTTTTTGTGTTGGGTTGCCTCCCAGTAAGCGCTTGTGTTTTGTGTCATTGACTCGACATGTGACATGACATGCTCATTCTTCATATAAGTGGTGATTTCTGTCCTCCAACTTTCATAAAAAGGTTTCAATCGATGCCCATTGACCTTGAGAACTTTATTAGTATCTAAACTTGTAATTTCAACGTGGGGAACAATTTGCAAAGCTTGCAAAGCCACCACTTCGTGAATGTTTTGGGGAACAAATAGGTGCCTCTCCATCTCCTCTAATTGGGTAAAATCATAGTCATAGCTCAAAGCTATGCTTAATCCATCCATACAATTAAAATCACACACTTATCAATTCGTTCATAACATGTGATAGAATAAACATTGTTATAAGGATATTTCATTGTATCATGAAAATTAAATTCAATCTTTTCATTTCCTACCTCCATAGACAAAGTATCCTTACCACAATCAATTTTTGTATTGGCAGTTTTGAAGAATGATCTTCCAAATAATATTGGATTGCTAGAATCACAAGAATCATGTTCCATATAAAGAATATAAAAGTCGCATGGAATTACCAAACTATCAATCTTGACTAGGACATCTTCTATCACATCAAGTGGGTAAACAAAACTACGATCCGCAAGTTGTATTACAATGCTAGTTTTATTCAAAGGCTCCAAACTAAGAGAATCATAAACATGTTTAGGCATAAAACTAATGGATGCACCTAAATCGCATAAAACCCTTTTAAAACCACCATTGCCAATAGTACATGGGATAGTAAACGCACCTTTATCTTTCTACTTCAAAGACATTCTTTTGAACAACAGCAAAAATTTAGACAATTTTCATCCATCGATATTGAACGGGTCCACCAACTTGTGTCGCATAAGGTAGATGTATCGTTAAGTGTTTCATTGAGTCAAAGAAAGATGGAGGAAAAATCCTTTCAAGTTTACAAATTATTTTAATTATATTCATCTGCATTAACTCCATGTGGTGGACATTTAAATTTGTAGCACAGATGTCCCAAAACAATACTGACAATTCAGTTAATGCCTCCCATAGTTGTCTAGGCAAGTAAGGTCAGAACGCAACAGGAAGAAGTCTTTGCATAAAAACATGACAATCATGACTTTTCATGCCTGAAACCTTACATTGTGCCTCTTTTACACACCGTGATATGTTTGAAGTATAACAATCAGGAAAGGACAATTCTTTCATCCATGACAACAATTGTTGTTGTTGTTTCTTGAAGAGATAATAAGTACCTTTCGGTTTGTAAACTTGACCACTTGCATCTTGTTGCAAATGTAAGTTTAGATTCTTACAATACAACTGAATATTCAACCTAGCCTTTACATTATCCTTGCTTCTATCAGAACAATCCATTATTGCATAAAAGATATTGTCAAAGAATTTTTTCTCAATGTGACGAATAGATTTGTATGCCAATATGAAAGCTCCCAGAAAATGCTTTTCTTCACCCAATTGTGATAGACAGCAAATTCAAGAATTTTATCACAGTTTGAAGAGCTACTAACATGTCCCTCATTAAACTAAGACACTTCATCTAACATTTCTAAACCAGATCGACGTGGAAAAAACCCATCAGTGCATAACCCTAATCGAACATTTCGTGGATATGCCGCGAAGTTTGGATGGACACGGTTAAACTTTATCCATGCATATCCATCTGATGGGTGCACCATCACTCCATCATGTGACTTATTAAAATGATGCCATGTCATATCTTTGGCATGGTGTGGAGACATAAATAGCCCCTGAAGTCTTGGTGTCAATGGAGAGTATTAGAGTTGCTTCTCCGCCTTATAAGAGCCTTTACTAGTAGGGTTTATATGTTTGTATGTGAACTTCCACATAAAATCACACTTTATTTTCATTGCATCTACCCCATAATAAAACATGCAATAATTAGGACAGACATCATATTTCTCATAATTAGGTCCAAGTGGCCGCATAAATTTCTTGGCATCATAAAAATTTGAAACCAAATTACCATCATCACGTATACAACTCTTAGCAAATTCAGTAAATTTGTTGAAGGCATTTAGAGTAAAATTTAAATTTTACTTCATATTAAGCAATTGTACACAAGCAGATAATTTTGATTGCTTGGTATAGCCATTCCACAATTTAAAAACATTAGATGCATCTAGATTCGGAGGGTCCTCTATCACAACAGTACTACAAACCCTATCATTATAGTATGCATCACCATCCCCCATTACATCTAGAACCATGTTCCTATATGGATTTGCATCTCCCTTATCATTCACGACACGACTAATCCCTCCTGATGAAGGCCCAAACAATATATCTGTGACATAAGGCTCCCTATGTACAATCCAATTTTCATAAGAAGGTAAAAACCCTCTTAGCAATAAGTGCTTTCAAACATCATCTTCTTTCTGAAACTTTTGATTTTTGCATCTCACACAAGGACATCTAATTTTCCCCACTGATATATTCTTATCAATTGAATATGGAAAATTGATAAATCTTCTAACACCCGCAATATATTCAAGATTCAGACGACCACTTCTCATACGACGATACATCCACTCTTGATCATCCATTATAATCCAGTAGACATTATAGCATAAAAACATTTTAGAAAGTTATTTCATTTTGTATTACGCATAATGTAAATTAAAAATAATATGATTTCAATAATCGAAACATAATTTTGTATTTTTTTTATTTCGCAACTATAGATTCATGCGCCTTTTTATTTCAAAATTAATTAGACTTTGCACGTTGAATTAGATTTACCCCAAGGCCCCTTTCTTTTTCTTTTTTTAAATATCTCCAACAATTTGATACTACATTCATTACTGTGCAAAGGGGACAATTATGTCTCCCTTGAGTTGAATCACTATCTCTAGTTTACAAATTATTAATGGCCAAGACAAAGAAAACAAAAGCCAACAGCACAAATGCTTAAAACTACAGCAACACATAGAGCAACAACACACACAACAATACCATACACAATAATATGCATTTAATCAATACAAATACTAAAAACTAATGAAGGATCAAATTTTACAGGAAATAAAAACTTAGGGAGGATGAAATTGTAAGAGATTTCTAATTTTCAAAATAATTTCAAATAAGATAAATCTTAAAAAAAATTAGGACCAAATCAAATGGAATAACAAATGAAAGGGTTGCTTTGAATTTTGGAAGGGCTAAGCATGGAAACCAAGGACAAAGAAAAGAAGAAGAAAGGTCATAAATGTCAAACTAAAAGGATGTTGGCAACACACATTGTCCTATCATGGAGAAAACAAACACTGCGCACGAAAGGTGGAGTTCGGTAATCGGACGACCCACATAGACCACTCATTTGTTAGTGTATTTGCTACATTAGTGAACAACTTTTTTTTTAATAATATTTAATATTTCAAAAATACCAATTAATCAATTAAATGTTACCAAAAAGCCATGATGGAAAGAAGAAAGTCCATGAAAGATAGTTTAGTAGTTCTTATCCTTTAAGGGTAATTAAGTAACTTTAAGGGTAATTATTTAAGTTTAGCAAAGAACCTTGCATGACAATTTTATTTTTTATATTTTATTTTAGGGATAGCTAAGTAAATTTACTTTGAAAAAAAAGCTAATAGACTTGTGTGCCTTTAAATTTTGAAAATAACAATCAAAACATGTGAAAATACAATATTATTTTCAATACCTAATACAAAAAATTTATAATTAAAGAGCATATCCATCACTCCATTATTATAGTGAATGGTATTGTATATGTAAATGCAATACTAACATTTGTTTTTTTTATTTGTTAATAAAATAATTTCTCTTGTTATTATGATGTGAGTCATATCATTATAAAAAAAAAAACATAATAGTATTGTGTATGTAAGGGTTAAGGCCAAAATGATGACATAATTATTGTACAACTTGTGGACTCACGAAACCGGGATAAAACTTGAAAATCTATAAAATCAGGAGTTGACTCGGTAAAACCGGTCAAACTCGTGGACTCATAGAACTCGTATCGAGTTGATGGTCTCAGACTCTCTCCGTTTACCAAGTAAACAACTTACTAAATGCCGACCAGAAATGTTGTTTCTTGGATTGAAATGATAGATGGTTTGCCAGAAGTGGACATTTTGTGGTTACATGTAGAATGGGTTTTGTGAGGAAGCTTTGGATGCCTTTGGGAAGATGCAATAGCAGGGTTGTGAGCTTTGGATGTCTACTGGATGCTGGTAAAGTGTACACATAACATGATACAATAGTATTTTTGATGATTAGAATCCTCTCTCCCATTGATAAAAATAAGAGGCAAAAAGTTTTCTTGCATGTTCACTTGAGTTTTTCAAGTTCCTGAGTAAAAATGAGAAGGACCTAATTCATTGATCTGGCATAAGATTGCTACTAGCTTACTACTCAGAATGGCTTTATGGTGTCTGATAAAATGCCAACATCAAAATTTAAGCATATAGAGTTCACTAGTTAAGGAATCATTTGAGCATGGATTATGGGTGGATAATGAAGTTTATTCCCTTTAATTCAAATGAGCGTTTTTTTTTTTTTTTATGAAAATAGAGTTGGTTTTATACTGCAACAAGTTGTTTGATGAAATGTTATCATGTAATGTGTTTCAAAGCTCTAGAAAAGTCAAGTTTATGTAGGGAGGGGGACAAAGTCCCCCATGGATTGTGGGGGAGAAGTGGGTTTTCTTTAATTTTCCTCAATTTCGAGTTTTTGGTTGGTATTGTCATCTATGCATTAGGAAACTAAGTGCTAGACAATGTGAACCTTGGTTATTAGTTTTTGAATGATCTGCTAGGACAAGGTGCAGGCTGTTGTGACTTTTAATCACAAGAATTTGATGTTGCAACATGGTTAGATCTTGTTGATGTGTGTAATTTGTATAGCCATGGGAAAAAAGGTTAGTTAATACCTCAATTAAGGCTCTGGCAACAGAGCACAGAAAAAGAAATGGTTTGTAGGTAAAGATGAGTGAAGTTTTTAGTTAATTTTTAGAAATGAATGATGGTTTTTTTTCTAAGTTGTGATGCAAAATGTAGCTCTCTCGAGTGAGTTAAAGTTAGAGTATTTGGAAAAAGTATTTTTTCCTTGCTTAGAATCTGCAGTTCTCTATGTTTGACTGCAAATGAGAAAATTTGGCATTAAGGGAGGCAAAATGTTTCATATTTGCTGTTGTTTTTGTGGTAGTTTTGGGGAATGAATTGTGGACATGAGAGCTTTTTTAGATTAAACTGTGAGATGTAAAGAGTGTTAATTTCAGGGTGTGAGGAATAGTTTCATTAATAGTAATCGTATTAGTGAATGATATTATGTAAACGCAAACAAAGCTATTATCTTTGTCGCTGTCGATACTTGCTTTGTATATGAACTCTTTTGTTGGATTATCATTGCTGCATTTACTTGTGAAAGTGAGAATGGTTTTAAAGGTTTTGTTTGTGTCCTTTTTTTAATGGACTAAAATAAATTCATCGACGTAATATACTAGGGCTATCTTGCAATTCGATCATCTCCTTAGTTCGGGAACATGTATCAACATAATGTATTTCTGATTTGTTTTGCTGTGTTTATAAATGTATTTCAGATTTGGGTGTTGATTGTTTGTTTCTTCTCTAACATATTATATTGATTTTTGAATTGCAGATTACATGGCATTCGAGAAATTCTGTGGAAAATCAAAGAGCCCCATGAGGCTTCGAATCCTGAAGAACATGCTCTTTGGCAACGCTGTAATGACATGATGCTTTCATGGATTCTGAATTCCCTTGAGCCAGAATTAGCTGATTATGTCCTCTCAACCAACACCCCTCAGAGCTGTAAATAGTTCGTCTCTGGTTTGACGATCCTGTTTTTTCTACATTAAACACATGTATGAGTATGATATCAACTGAGTTGCACCGTATACCGTCTAATTTTCTGGCAATGCAGATCTGTTATTAATGGTTTGTATCATTACAATGGAGGGCAGCGAATGTTTAGACGATGGCCCATTAGAGGATTTGATTACAATTTTTTTAAATTTCGGAGCTCTAAAAGTGGTATAATCATTCATCCAAAATTACATTTCGGAGCTGTATAAACTCGAAGCAGTTAAAGACTTGTCAATGAAATTTTTTAACATGAAATTTGGTCGTTAATATATTTAATTTCAAACAAAAACAAATTGAAAGATGAGCTCTCTTTATTGATACAAAGAAAAGGCATCAGCTAGTCAAATGCCCAGCGGTTGGATGAGGCTATCAATCTCTGCTCTGCAAATGGAGTGATCCCACGCATCAGCTAGTCAAATATATGTTTCATATTACGCAGCCTTCGAATCCAGAGAGACTGCTTAAAATAATATATTCATGTCCAAGCAGATTGGAGGATCAAAAATGAAATTGCTGATATAAACGGTCAAACCAAGTAAGCAAAATACTCTGTTGTTGAGGAATGGAAGGGTGAGAATTGTCCATCTTCCACCAGTTTCTTATCCACAGATCCTTGTCATCCACGCAAAGTGAGCTTCCATCCAGCAAAGAAAACCTGCTATCTTTTGGCACCAAGATATGTCCTCTCCCAACTGCAATGCATAGTTGTGCAGTAATCTTGCTGATTTCATGTGGTTGGAATTCTAGAATGGAGAAGGGCAAGCTCCTTAGAATGTCAGCGCCCATAATTTCACAAAATCATCTCCGATTAGAATGTCAGCGCATATTCTCAGCTTCTTGAGCTACTTGGGAACCCCTCCATCGACCCTGCATGCCAGTAACTTCAAAATAAGACATCTGTAGCAGAGAGAAAGAATAAAGGGAGACATGTATGCCAGTAACTCTAAATAACCTGTGGTTTATTTTGTTGAAATTCGATGAAAACTGGACAAGTTTGCAAAAACACGTACTGTAGAGATTTGTACGGACAAATGAGCCCCAAAGAACAAAAACAAGCACTGTAGCGATCAAATTCTGGGCACAAGCTATTTTCCAGAAATTGAAGGAAAATTTCCAGAAAAGAAAGAACTTCTAAAATATGTAAATTTGAGAACAAAGAGACGTGAACATTGGCAGAATATTTTGTTATGGTTACTTCCATCCCATCAATTTTATTTATATGAAACAAAAATAATACAACGGATAGAATTTCAAAATTCTGTTACAATTCCTACTTATCCATGAATTGACCATTAACTGAATTTGACTAAAACATTGACTAATTGACTAAAGACTATTAAACATACTGAGTACAATGTGAATTCAATCATAACAATTGATTCTTCAATCTTTGATTCTTCAATCTTCGATTCTCCTGCTTCATCACCTTGTCAACTTGCTTGGCAGGCCTGGAATTAATTCCAGGTTTCAACACTCCCCCTTGATTCCTGGACTGCACATTCCCACCATTCTTCTTAGCTCTTCAAATCTTTCCTTTGCTAAAGTCTTTGTGAACAAGTCAGCCAGCTGTTCTTTTGAACAACAATACTTCATTTCCAATTCTCCTTCTTGCTGAAACTGCCTTATTGCATGAAACTTTATTTTCATGTGTTTTGTTCTATCATGGAACACAAAATTCTTTAAAATAGTAATTACAGCCATATTGTCACACAAGAGTTCAGTTGGTTCCCCTTGATCACAGTTTAAGTCCTTTAAAACTTTCCTTAACCAAACTAATTGGTTTGCAGCCACAAATGCAGAGATATATTCAGCTTCGGCTGTTCAGTGGGCAACCACAGATTGTTTCTTCGAATTCCAGCAGAAAATACATTCTCCCATTGAGAAACAATACCCCGAAGTACTCATCATCTCTTCATCACTCCCAGCCCAATCACTGTCATAAAAACCTTTTAATTTGACAGTGTTCATACTTCTGAAGAACAAGCCAAAATCCAGTGTTCCTTTTAAGTACCTCAGCACCCTTTTTGCTGCAATGTGATGTGTTTGACTAGGATTTTGCATGAATCTTGAGAGGTAGTTTACTGAGAATACAATGTCTGGTCGAGTGGAAGTTAAATACAACAAACTTCCAATTAAACTTCTATACATTCTGCCATTTGCACAGGGGGCACCATCATCCTTGGTGAGCTTCATCCCAAGCACCATTGGTGTGCTAACAGGTTTGCAATTTTCCATTGCAAACTTGTTTAGTAGTTTTGATGTGAATTGTTTCTGACATACAAAGCACCCTTCACTTGATTGATTCATTTCCATTCCAAGGAAGTATGCTAGCAATCCAAGTTCATTCATTTCGAACTTGTTCTTCATGTTTAGCTTAAATTCAGCAACCAATTTTTCATCATCACCCGTGATCAATAAGTCATCCACATAGACTGAAACTATTAATATGTGATCATCAACCTTCTTTACATAAAGAATGGCTTCATTCAAGCTTTTCTCAAATCCCAAGCTTGCTAAGTACTCATCTAATTTGCTATACCAAGCTCTAGGAGCTTGTTTCAAGCCATATAATGCTTTCTTTAGCAAGTAAACTTTGTCTAAATTGGGTTCAATTTCAAATCCTTCAGGTTGTTCTACATATATTTCTTCACTCAATGTTCCATTCAAGAATGCAGATTTGACATCCATTTGCCAAACCAGCCATCCCTTTTGTGCAGCCAACATTAGCAGCAACTTGATGGTATCCATCCTTGAGACTGGTGCAAAGGTATCATGGTAGTCAATCCCTTTGACCACTAATCTAGCCTTGTTTTTGTTGATACTCCCATCAGCATTTAGTTTTGTTTTGTATATCCATTTGACCCCAATCACTTTTCTATGTCTCGGTCTGTCCACTAAATGCCAGGTATCATTTTTTTTCAATCATTTTTAGTTCTTCTTTCATGGCTGCCACCCAAGTTTGTGATTCCATTGCTTCTTCAACATTTGTTGGTTCACTTGCAACTAAGTTGCATCTATCATAGATGTCACTTAGAAGTCTTGTTCCTCTCACAGGTAGGTCCTCTACCTCTTCTATCATTTTTTCTTCAACAGGTAAGTCATCTATATCCAATACCTCTTCAGTTTCAGTTTGTAGTTCAGCCCTGTTTTCTTCAATTTTTTCTTCTTCCCAATTCCATACTTGATTCTCAGCCACTTTAACATCCCTTGCAATCACAGCTTGGTTTGTTTTTAAATCATAAACCTTATAGCCCTTTGACTTTGAACTATAGCCAATTAAAATTCCAACCTCTGATTTCTGGTCTAATTTCCTTCTCTTTGCTTCAGGTTGCAGCACATAACATGGACTCCCAAATATTTTCAAGTGATCTAGGTTGGGTTTGTAACCATGCCATCCTTCAAATGGTGTTTTATCTCCTAATGATCTCGAGATCATTCTATTTAGGAGATATGAGGCTGTGCTTACAGCCTCAGCCCAGAACTTCAAAGGTAATCTTTTTTCATAAATGAGGCATCTTGCCATCTCCATTAGAGTCCTATTTTTCCTCTCACTTACCCCATTTTGTTGTGGGGTGTATGGGACAGTCAACTGATGTTTAATACCTTCCTTAACTAGGTATTCTTCCATTTTATGGGAGGTAAACTCCCCCCCATTATCTGACCTCAACACCTTCAAGCTGCAGCTGGACTCCTTCTCGGCTGCAGCCTTGAACTTTAGAAAAATTTCAAATACTTCCCCTTTGGTTTTAAGGAAGTACACCCAACAAAACCTAGTGAAATCATCTATAAACAACAAGAAGTACCTTGCACCATTCAATGATTCATTGTGCATAGGTCCACACACATCAGTGTGTACAATTTGTAACTTGACAGTTGATCTAAGTGTGCTTAAACTGAATTTACTTCTTGATTGTTTTGCTAATTGGCATGCTTCACACAATTCATTTTGTTCATGTATCATAGGTAAACCTTCAACCACATGTAATTCAGCCATTTTCTTCAAGGTGGCATAATTAAAATGTCCCATCCTCTTATGCCATAGCACTGAATTTTCAGTTGCATTAATATTCATGCTTATAAGTTTCATTTTTTCTTCAATACTAAAGCATCTATTAAGCATTTTGGCAGTGAATAAATGTGTACCATGATCATCTTTAATTGTGCACACACCATCTATAAAGTATAATGAAAAACCTTCTTCAAGCATTTGACCAACACTTATCAGATTTTGATCAATTTCTGGTACATACAACACATGCTCAAAATTTCGAATACCAGCTAAGGTTTCTATGTCAACTTCCCCTTTGCCCTCTACTCTTACATACTGTCCATTATCAACTTTCACTTTTGATTTGTAGTTTAAATCAAGGTTATTAAACATGCTTGATTCTGCAGACATATGATTTGAACAACCACTATCTATCAACCAATTTTGTTTACTAACCTCTGTTTTGTTGCAGCTGTGACTTGTAATGGCAGTAAAGAGTTGTTCATCTTGGGGTTCCATCGCCTCTGCAGCATGCGCTTGTCTATTTGATGTGTTGTTCTTGCAAAAATTTTGGATATGTCCAAATTGTTTGCATTTTCGACATTGAGCATTCTTGAGCCAACAAAATGACTCAAGATGATTAGTCTTTTGGCAGTATTTGCATGTGGGGAATTGATCTCTTCTATCCTTCCCTTTTGCATTGAAGTTGTTGGCAGGTGATTGATTATTCTACCATTTCTTGTTCTGCCATTGTTTCCCAGAATTGTTCTTATTTTCTGGGTTTTTGAAGAACACCTGGGTTTTTGTTCTTCCCTTGAACCCTGCTGCAAAAGCCTCTTCACTTGAGTTTTCATGTCTGAATGCCTGCCTTTGTTCCACGGCTTGCAAGGCATTAATCAATTCTTGCAGACTCAGTTCACTGAAATCCTTAGAATCTTCCAAGGAACATATTTTATTTTCGAATTTTTCAGGTAGGCTTACAAGTACCTTTTCAACCACCCTTGATTCTTGAATTTCTTCCCCTAGTAGTGTCATCTGATTTACTATCTTGGAAACGTTTGAGGAAAAATCTTTGACAATGTCAGAATCCTTCATTTTTAGACCTTCGAATTGCCTCTTCAAGTTCAGAATTTGCATCCTCTTTGACTTCTCATCACCTTGAAATTCGGATTTCAGCTTATCCCAAGCTTCCTTTGCAGTTTCACAGGCCATTATCCTTGTGAAAATGTCCTCACTCACTGCATTGTGAATGCATGTGAGTGCTTTGAATTTCTTTGCTCTTTGTTCATTAAAGAAATTAATTTGAGCATTTATAGGATTGTTATTCAAGGGAGTTGGTTCCCTGTCAAACTCCACATCTTCCCACAGGTCGAAAGTTTTAAGATAAATCTTCATTTTTACTGCCCAGACTCCATAGTTTACTCCTGTGAAGATTGGGGATTTTGACGAAAATGATGAATCCATCTCTGTCAAAACTTGCTTCTTGCACTTCTTTTACCTTCCAACAATTCCACAGAATAAAGAACAGGGATAACAATTGAGAAATTCTTTCAATTATTAATCCTTTAAAGAACAATTCAAGACTGATTTCTTGATTGACGAATTCTGGAATTTCGTAAAAAAATGCAACCTTCCCTTTCAAGGTTTAATCAATCCTTGAATTCTTTTCACTCGTGTATTACTTTCAATCCCTTCTCAAAGACCTAATTCTGCTCTGATACCATGTTGAAATTCGATGA
This sequence comes from Salix caprea, assembly GCA_964035475.1. NCBI lineage: Eukaryota > Viridiplantae > Streptophyta > Magnoliopsida > Malpighiales > Salicaceae > Salix > Salix caprea. The sequence goes on along the minus strand of OZ037748.1, from coordinate 10,462,044 downwards.
AAACTGGACAAGTTTGCAAAAACACGTACTGTAGAGATTTGTACGGACAAATGAGCCCCAAAGAACAAAAACAAGCACTGTAGCGATCAAATTCTGGGCACGAGCTATTTTCCAGAAATTGAAGGAAAATTTCCAGAAAAGAAAGAACTTCTAAAATCTGTAAATTTGAGAACAAAGAGACGTGAACAGGGACATAATATTTTGTTATGGTTACTGCCATCCCATCAATTTTATTTATATGAAACAAAAATAATACAACGGATAGAATTTCAAAATTCTGTTACAATTCCTACTTATCCATGAATTGACCATTAACTGAATTTGACTAAAACATTGACTAATTGACTAAAGACTATTAAACATACTGAGTACAATGTGAATTCAATCATAACAATTGATTCTTCAATCTTTGATTCTTCAATCTTCGATTCTCCTGCTTCATCACCTTGTTAGCTTGCTTGGCAGGCCTGGAATCAATTCCAGGTTTCAACATATTTGACCGTAGATCTAGTCAGGAAATAATTAATCCTAGCCATTGATCTACAGTATAAAAGAAAAGCTGGCTTGACCGGCCTCTTGTTCGACTGGGCGCGTTTCACTTTTTCATTCTCTCTCTCTCTTTTTCTTGAGAAACACACCAGAGTGAAAAGAAAAAAAAGACAGAGTTGGCAAGAAGGCCAGAGGTGCAAACCCCGTTTCTTGCTTTTCTTTTTCTTTTTGTTGTAGACAGAGTTGGCAAGAAGGCCAGAGGTGCAAACCCCGTTTCTTGCTTTTCTTTTTCTTTTTGTTGTAGACAGAGTTGCGTGCATATTTTATTAGAGGGGTTTTCATTTTTGTTGATGGCTTTTAATACATCTCTTGTACAAGGACTACCAGACTGACCACAAGTTCACTCTAACGACGTTCTCTCCTACTGGTGCTATAAGTGGTTTCTTTTTCCTTTTTTTTATGCCTATTCCTTTTCTCGTTCATTTTACCTAGTTTTTTGTCCCATTCTTCTGCTTCTCATTGTATTTTTTTTTTCTCTTAAATTTTTCCGTAACCCTTTTGTTTATAATGCCCACATAGTGTTAATGTTTTAAGAGTTGGGGTAGAAGATATAATTGTGGAGGAGAAGTGGGTTTTCTTTAGTTTTCCTCGATTTCGAGTTTTTGTTTAGTATTGTCATCTATGCATTAGGAAACTAAGTGCTGGACAATGTCAACCTCGGTCATTAGTTTTTGAATGATCTGCCAGACCAAACCATGTAAATTAGTAGTATATGTAGTCTGACTGAATTCCAGTCTTGTTCTTGCACTTGTAAATCTTGATTGTATCACTGGGATGTCACTGTTTATAGCATAAAATTTTTAGTAATTCATTTTCTGTTGGTGGATTTCAGAAGGGATTTGTCATGGTAGATTTTGTTATCTCCATCCCATTTTAATTTGTTGACAATTTTTTTTCTTCTGTTTTCTTTTTCTCATTATTTTGCAGACTATCACATCCTCTGGAACGAAGAAAGGTGAGTTCCTTGCTGCTGATGTCAATACTCAGCTGAAGAACAAGAATATCACTACTGATATCAAAGTGGACACGAGTTCCAATGTAAGATAGTTAGTCCTCCTTATAGTCTTCTTCATGCTTTACTGTGAACCGGATTTTATATCTATGGCTCTACAGCTATTGGACATTTAGCCAACTCTATGTTATTATTGATTCAACATGTCATCAAGAGTGTATATTTGCATGATGTTGAAGATTGAGATAGGAAAGGAGCTCATGCTTGATCCATAGTCTGTTTGTTACTTTTATATGTATTCAGTAATTTCTTGTGTTGTGTAACCATAGTTAAGGTTAGTAGCATAAGATTTTTACAATGGTACCCATTCTCATATAATGTGCTTTGTTATTTTGATTAACTCTTTTTTTTTTCAACTTATTTTTTTTTATTTCTTTTGGTGCCTGGATATGTGTTAAACATCAATTATCATACCTTCAGTTTGCTTTGCCACCAGTTTCTTACAACTATTACAGCTGATGAACCTGCTCCTGGTCTGAAGACAATCTTCAGCTTCAAAGTTCCCGATCAAAGGTCTGGCAATGTAAGCTATTTAATATAGTATATTTACTTTCTCTCTTTTGTTTTCCTGAGAATGCAAAGAACTTATGAAATTTTGCTATCAGAAAATCCTCTGCTCCCTAAAGATTCACAGATATGCAAATGCTGACCATTGTGATTTCTGCTCTTTTGATAATTATATTTTAACAGGTGGTATCTGCATGACTATGCAACTGTAAGCTCAAGCATTGGGCTGACAGTTTACCCCACTGTTAATTTCTCTGGTGTGATTGGGACCAATGTCGCCTCACTTGGAACAAATCTTTCATTCGACACCAAAACTGGGGACTTAATCAAATGCAATGCTGGAGTTAGCTTGTCAAAAGTTGACCTAATTGCCTCATTGACCTTGTGAGTAGTTTCTCTTTGTGCAAATCATTTTGAAATGCTGAATCAACATGCATGGTTTCTGCTTATTTTGAAGTGATCTGGCTGTAATGTAATACCTGACTTCCTAAAGTAGATTGATTGAAAAAAGTATCATTGGAACAACTCTTCCTTGTGGAAGTATGTAGGCATGTTCCTTTTGTTTTAGTTTCGTGCTCTTTCTGGATCCTAATATTGATACCCCTTGCTACAAGTTTTTTTATTTAAAAAAAAAAAAAGCTCAAGTGGATATGTGAAAAAATAGGGGCAAAAAAGGGACAGAATAGGATGAAATCATATTGAAATCTACATTTTCAAGTGTCAAATTGGTTAATATCTTCTTTTCTATACCCCATGTAATTTATATATTTATCTCATTTGTCTTGGTTTTCATTTTTCTCTTTTGTAATCCTTAACTTGATTTTGGAATCAAGTTATTTTTAACAATCAAATTGTTTTTTGCATTTTCTTATGATTACATTTAATTTTTGTTATTAAAATCTACATTCGAGTGTTAAATCATAAAATTAGGAACTTGTAATAATTATTTCTCTTCTATATATATATATATATATATATATATATATATATAGATATATATTATATTGCCACTTGAGATCCTGGCTTCTCTCTCGTTGCTTCATGTGTATGATAGAAGTGAGTTGGCTCATTCATTAAAATTACTATAGTATTTGGCATGCTTATAATGTATGCTTTGGATCCATTCACTACATTGAAGGCACGGCTGAACAATGCTGGCAAAGCAAGCGCTCTTGTTCAGCATGAGTGGCGGCCAAAGTCTTTCTTCACCGTTTCTGGAGAGGTAGACACCAAGGCGATCGAGAAGATTGCAACGAAAAGGCCTGGAGGTGGGCATTAGAATGCAGCATAGATGTCTCTCTAGACTCACTTTCTTCTGTTCTTAAGGTTAAGGTTAGTTGTTACTCTTTGGACAACGCTCTCATGGTGATGCCTCTCCTTTTGTTTTACTGGTTTTCAAAGTAAATAAAATTTATTTTAAGGTTCATACCATGTCGTCTCCTTATGAATTCTCGGAATCTTTTGCTCAGTCCAAGTAAACTGAGGTGGAATATCAGTTATTTTAGAGGGTTTAGTTCATAATTTTGGTTCCCTCAATTTGCATTTCTGCAGTTCTATATCAGGTTTTACTTTCTTCATGGCATTGTTGAAGATGGTTTACCAAAGTACTGTTAATTTCTTGTTTGGTTGTCCCGAAATGCTAAATAGTGAGTTATATTCACTCACTATATGTCGTGACCAGGTTCTGCCACCAACTCTTGATTTATATTGTCCTTTCTATTGCGACCCGACGCCCAATATGGATGTTATAGATTTCTTCTCTATTTTAAACACATTTCTGGAACTGGGTGAGAGAGGCTGTCATGCCAGGCATTGTTCTTAGTTGTAGTCTTTTTTTAAGATTTTGATTGGTACAGCGGAAGAGAATGGATTTTGATGGTCTTTTATTAGTCTTAGACTTTTGAGAAATAATCCCCTTCTAGATTTTTTTTTGTTTTTATTTTTGAACTTTTTTTTACTCCCGGTTTATGTTTCCATTTCATCCATTCAGAAATAATCCCCTTCCATCCCTCTTTTGAGAATGGGTTTTTTGGTGTATTGCTAGGAAAGCTAAATTTGAATGGCTGCTGCTGTTTGTTCTTGCATTGTTTTTTTGTCAACTTATTAGTTTCTTTAGTCAACCTGGGTTTTTCGTGCTGCTGTCTTTGTCAACTCTTTGGCATGGACGTTGCTTGTGCTTTTCTATTGTTTTTGAATATTTGATTCTTTGGCTTTTTGGATTAACTAAATCAAGTTCTTTTTTTTGTTTCCTCATCCCCGAAGTCTTGGTTGCTTGCTTGTGCAGATTTGGTTTCTTTAACACTACACCCATCTCCTTGATTTCTTTTGCTGCTCATCCATACAAATGCCCATGACAGTGCACTGTGTTTTTTTAGAGTGGGATTTCATTGTGTGGTTGTTTTAAAATATTATGCTGCAGACATTTCATCTACTCTATTAAAAATACTCAATGCCACTATATGCTTTTGTCGTGCCCTTACATTTTATTTCCTCCTGGAACTTATACAAACCATTACTGCAGGTTTTATATATGGTGCAATTAGCCACTTCATTGGGAATGACTTAGGCCTCTCTATCTCATGTTTTTGATGGTAACATTTGCATTATTTATTTGTTACAGAGTCACTTATTTCAAACCCTTTTTGGATGCATTGCTTGGTGTGGGCAGCAGCATGAGACTCCCCATCACCAGAAATTGGCCATTCTTTGCATTTTCACTCCTTTTCTGGTTCAATCTTTGTGGCTTTGTATGACTTGAAATTGTTGATCTCGAGACAAAGTCTTACTCTTTTGCTGGGTTGTTGCCCATGCTGTACATAAATTTTAAGCTCTTTTGCATTGCTTTGTTATGCTAAGTACGTTTTCATATAATATAAATCTTGTTTGATCAGCTACTTAAATGAAGATTATGGCTATATCCTGCTTTTTTATATATATGTTGATCAACTACTTAAACAACATAAATTCGCTTAAATGTTCAAAGGTGGCCACTGTGTAGCACAAACAACCTATGTAGTTCAAAGGTATCCACTGTGTAGCACAAACAACCAATCTAGTTCTTTACCTAAAAGGCACCGAGCCATTTGTTTTAGTTTTTTGCTCCTTTATCTCCATATCCTTTTTAATTTTGACAATTCTGTATCTACCATTGCTTCTTTTGTTTTATTTTGTGCAGATAAGATTTTGAGTGCATAGTCTACGATGCAGATTTTGTCTTTTCAAGAGCATGCACTTGAGCAACGATCATCATTGCATGATGCTTTTGGAAGCTGCAGTCTTATATTTTTTATGGTACGCGGTTCTTACGTCTTTAATGGAGGTATGGTCTGATATTTAAATACCATTTGTTTGTGGCTCACTAGACCCTTTTAGTTTTTGAATGGAAAATAGAGTCTATGCTTTTCGCGTGCTTAAGGAAATTAACTTGCCATTGCTTGGGTTGCATCCTTTCATTTTCAACTTAGTGCACTATACTAAGGCTTTGATTGTTTTTTATTGGTTCTAGTTTTAGGCCTAAGCTCTCTTTTAATAGTTCTTCCAATTTCATGTATAAGCAAATACCATCATTGGCTATTCCTCATTTGCTCATGTTTTCTTCATACATATTGCATTTTTCCTTAAACCAATCTATTAGGTTCTTATAATTAAATACATACTGGGCAAAAAAGTGCTTTCTAGCTTTTGATTTTTATTGTTATTTGTATTGTCCGTTGCAGCTTGTACTTTAACTGTGCTTGGATTGTTTTTTTTCTTCGTTAAGGATTAAGTTATTTGTTTCCAAGGGCAATCAAATGATGACGGTATCCATAACTATCTAAGCACCAAATAACTTGTCCTTTCATTTTATATGATTATTATAAAAAAAAAGGAATGTTTGTGACTTGCTCTTTCATTTTATATAATTATTATTAGATAAAGGCATGTTTTGCATTTTTTCAAGGAGTTCCTGCCAAGTGTCATAAGATGAGAATGAACTAGCAGAAGTAGGGTGTTTATTAGTCAAATAGAGTCTTATGATGTTACCATGAAAACTCTATTCGTTCAGCTATTGTCTTACATTTTATTTTTTAACTTGTTACAAATGTTATACGAGGATAAGGATTTTCACGACAACTTACAACATGCTACCTCATTTTGATGAAAACTTATCGTTTCAACTTCTTACATCAAGTCTAAGTTTTTCTCCCCCTCTGGGTTACGACTGGTTATTTTTATTCAATTTATGAATTGATATTGATCTGGATTCATTATGGCTTCATGAATACTCGTATGGATGGCATCAAAGTATCAAGGAATGCCATAAAGCCAACTAGTAGCTTAGGAGATGCTTTACAAAGAGGAATTATTTTTCTTTTCCATTACTTTCATGATCTATCATTGTTCCTTTCCATTAAACTTTCTTTCTTTGAACATTTTGTTTATTTTTTTTTTGTCGATGTTTCTGAACTAATGTTTGCAAGAATGCTGGGCTTGATGTTTTGTAATTTTATTTTTACAATTTAATCCTTATAATAAAAGTATGAATTTGTCAAGCCAAGGAGTGGTTGATGTATTGCCTAACCATTCCATGCTTACTATTGAAGTCTTTATTTTTCAGGTTGTCGTGCCAGGAATAATGAGTGTTGACTATTCCTCATTTGCTCATTTTTCTAAAACTAGTCTTTTAGGTTCTTTTCATTAAATAAATATCAGGTAACCGAGAGGTCTTTTGAGATTTGATTTAACACAGTATAGGGTGTCGACGACAAGATTAATCGTTTGATTTCAGGTTCTGATAGCCCCTCTCCTCTCGTTTTCATTTCTTTCTTTTGTTTTATTTGCTATTAGTTTAGGGTTTTATCGATGTTTGAAAACTAGGCATTTTTTTTCCTGGTGTCTGAACTCTGCTTGCATGTTTCTCTAGGGACCCCTAGTAATCAAGGAACATTTATGGACTGCAACTTTGTTGGAGTGCTTGATTCATTACCTTACTCCTTTCTTTTATCTACTTGTCTTTCTGTTTTGCTTTAGAATCTTGAGTGCTCAGTCCAAGATACCAATGTATCTTTGGAGAAGCATGAATGTGAATAAATATTTTTATCACGTGATGTTTTGGAAGGCACGATCTTAATTGGTTTGATATAGTTTCTATTTCTCTACTACAATTGATATTTTGTTCTGTTTGTATGTAGCTCTGAGGCTTCCATTTTAGTTTTTAAGTGGAAAAAGAGTGTGCTTTTCAAGTTCTTAAGGAATTGATGAAGTTGGCATTGCTTGAGCTACGCCCTTTTATTTTCACTACGTGCAGCTTTTTGGTAACTGATCACTTGACTACAGTAACAAGCAAAGCATCTTTGAACTTTTTGGATCCATAATTTTTCGTCAATCTGTTGTTTTGCATGTTTTTCCTAGATTAATCGATTTTCAGTTAACATGTAAGACTAGGAGTACCTTGGTGGTGTTTAATGCAATACTCTTCAATTTCAGTGCTTGTTATATTTTTATTTTATTTTGTGTGGAAAATAGGTAACACTTTCAGGAGTCTATCAACTGCTTTAAAGAAGACTGTTGTAGTTCTTTGAGGCTTTGGAAGTGATTTGTTATTATCTTCTGCTAGCTTTATAACTGAGCTCATCAATACGGCTGTTGGGTTTGCTCTTTTTATCCCCATGTTCTTTTCAACTTCAATTAGATCTTATGCAATTGCTTATTTTGCTGTTATTTGTCTAGATTATGTTTTCAACATGATTACATGAAGTGTTTCCCAGTTGGTCTTTTGATTTTCCATCAAGTTAAGTGTTTCTTTACTACTCTATTTCATTCTAGTCAACAAGAATTATTTCCTAAATTATAACTACTGCTTGAATTCACCTTGAATGTTTTTCTAGGAAACCTCCAATTTACCAGGGGAACATTTCTAGACTGTAATTTCTTAGGATTGTTTGATTAATTGCCCACTCCTTATATTATCTACATGTCTCTGTCTTTCTTGAGAATTTATATGTTTAGTCTAAGTTATCGATTATGTTTCTTTCCAGGAGCTTGAATCTGAGTAATGGTCTTCACTACATCATGCTTCGGAATCCTCTGTCTTTGTATTTGTTTGCTACACAACTTCTAATTCAAGGTCGCAGACTTTTAACGATATGATCTATGCATAAGATACTTTTCAAACTTGCATGGGAGATAATGTTCCTTTTAATTCCTTCCACATGTCTTCTATTATTTATACTGGTTAATTATCTAGGATCTGAGCTTAGTTTCATGTTAATCTAGGAGTATGAATTGTTTTAGGTATCACACGACATAATTTTTTATTTGGTAAGTTTTGGGATTTGTTGATGGTGAAGAGTTAGGTATTCTTAAGAAATGTTTTTTTGTAGCTCTATTCCATGTTAGAAGTACTTGGTTCTTTCAATATTTGCTTGCTAAATATATTTGGTGCATGAGTAGCCTTTGCTTCAAGATCTCTCTTTATGAGAATTTTCATGACAAATTATAACATGCTCTCTCATTTTGAAGAAAATATATAGTTTTAACTTCTTACATCAAGTGTAGGCTTTCGTCCATGTCTATGCTTTTCTATATATATATATATATATATATATATATATATATATATATATATATATATATAATACCTTGTTTTTTTACTCAATTTATAAATTGATAGTGATATGGTTTCATAAAAACTTGCATGGAGTAAGATTGGGGGACTGATGGAGTCTTTGATTTTGCTCTGTTCTATGCTAGAAGTATTTGGTTCTTTTAATACTTTTTGCCTTTGCTTTATGAACTCTCTTTATGTTTTTTAGAGATTAGTGGACGCAAATGGAGCATTTGAAATTTGTATCAGCTGCCTATTGTTTGTCTGCCACCGAATTCTTCTTTAAGGTTAATGCTTATGTCCTTTTTTCTTCATCTAAATTGATGGTTTTTATTCTTTTGATGATTGTTTTTGACGTCTTACCCTTTCCATATGTATATGCAATGTAGCTTTGGTTATGTCTTTTTCAGGCATTGTTACGTGATTTTGCCTTCTGATTTTAAAGAATTATGTTTTCAATCGTAGGTGTTTCCTAACTTCCCTTCTAATTTTTTATTAAGACAAGTGTTTATTAAACTTTCTTTTACATTATAGTCAACAACTTTCATTTTGTTCCTTGACCTTGCTCAATAGATCTCCTAGGGTTTCAGCTCAAATTTTGACTTTAGGATGGCATCAAGCATCAAGGAATGCCATAAAGTCAACAAGTTATTATTTCTCAGGAGAAGCTTTACAAAGAGGAGTCATTTTTCTTTTCCATTACTTTCATGATCTATCCTTGTTCCTTTCCATTAAACTTTCTTTCTTTGAACATTTTTTATTTATTTTGCGTGGATGTTTCTAAACTAATGTTTGCAAGAATGTTGTGCCATATTTCTGTAATTTTATTTTTACAATTTAATCCTTATAAAAGAGTATGACATTTGTCAAGCTAGGGAGTGGTTGATGTACTATTTAACTCTTTATTTGTCAAGTTGTCTTGCCAGGAATAATGAGTTTTGATTGAATCTTCTACTCTTGATCCTAACGAATTTGCAGGGAAATGAGTATCTGTATTATATAGTTTAACTTTTTTAGTTGAGCTACAATGTGAGTTTATTTATGCATCCAGTGATTGACCTTTTTGGCTTTATTTTTAGTGTTAATGAAAAAATTGTGTTTAGTATAAGATCCTGATTGTTTTGCATATGTGAAGTTTCAAAATGTTTCAATGCTCTGAACTATTCCTTAACTTTGTTTTTTATCATACAAATCTGATACTTGTATAGAGCTTGGGTCTGAGTTCTAAACATATGTTTTTTAGGATCTCATCAAGCATCCTAGGGGATGGTCTAAAAATTGGACAAGGAATTCTCAACTCAAAGCAGTCTGCTAATGGAATGATTACTTCTTACAGGTTGTTCCAGTTTCAGGAGTAAGCTTTTTTCAATGTTTTCTATTTCTCATCTACTCTTGTTTTTTTTACCCAGCACGACAATGGTTCTTCCGGTATGAGGTATAAGCATTTACCAATGTTAGCTACTTGTCACTTACAACTGTTTTCTCTTAACTGATCACAGTCTAATAAGCCAGTGATTCCTTTTTAATGGTTTTTTTTCCATTCAGGGATAAACTTTTACCAAAGTTGGCTATTGCTCATATGCTCGTGTGTCTTAACTCAACACAATCTACTAACTTTTACCATTGTTGACTATTTTTCATCAGCTCATGTTTCTAAAACCAGTCTCCTAGGTTCTTTTAATTAAATAAATATCAAGTTACAGAGTGGTTTTTGTCTTTTGATTTAACACATTATAGGATGGTGACGACAGAACTAGTCATTTGATTTCAGGTTCTGGTATCCCTCTCCTCTCGTTTTCATTTCTTTCTTTTGTTTTTTTCACTAATTAGTTTAGGGTTTTATCGATGTTTGAAAACTAGGTGTTTTTTTCCTAGTGTCTGAACTTTGCTTGCATGTTTTTCTAGGGACCCCAAGTTATCAAGGAACATTTATAGATTGCAACTTTGTTGGAGTGTTTGATTCATTACCTTACTCCTTTCTTTATTTTTCAGGTTGTCGTGCTAGGAATAATGAGTGTTGACTATTCCTCATTTGCTCATTTTTCTAAAACTAGTCTTTTAGTTTCTTTTCATTAAATAAATATCAGGTAACCGAGAGGTCTTTTGAGATTTGATTTAACACAGTATAGGGTGTCGACGACAAGATTAATCATTTGATTTCAGGTTCTGGTAGCCCCTCTCCTCTCGTTTTCATTTCTTTCTTTTGTTTTATTTGATATTTTGTTCCATTTGTATGTAGTGACGAGTCCTCTATTATAGTTTTTGAATGGAAAAATAGTATGTGCTTTTCAAGTTCTCAAGGAATTGATTAAGTTGGCATTGCTTGGGCTACGTTCTTTTATTTTCACTTTGTGCAGATTTTTGGTAACTGATCACTTGACGACTATAACAAGCAAAGCATCTTTCACCTTGACTTTTCTGTTGGATCCATGATTTTTCATCAATCTGCTGTTTTGCATGTTTTTCCTAGATTAATCGGTTTTCAGTTAACATGTAAGACTAGGAGTACCTTGGGGGTGTTTAATGCATATACTCTTCAATTTCAATGCTTGTTATACTTTTTTTTATTTTGTATGGAAAATAGGTAACACTGGGGTGGTTATCATGGTCACATACTTTGAATGATAAGATATGTGTAAAGGATGCTTCTTGTGTTGGAGATATGTTCTTTTAATTTTCTTTTGTATATTTTAATATAATTTATACTGGTTTATTAGCTAGCGTTTGAGTTCAATTGTGTGTACTTTCAGGAGTCTATCAACTGCTTTAAAGAAGACTGTAGTAGTTTTATGAGGCTTTGGAAGTGATTTATTATTATTTTTTGCCTGCTTCATAATTGAGCTCATCAATACGGCTGTTGGGTTTACTCTTTTTATCTCCATGCGCTTTTCAAATAGGTCTTACGCCACTAGTTATTTTGTTTTAATTTGTCTAGATGATTATGTTTTCAACAAGATTACATGAAGTGTTTCCAAGCTGGCCTTTTGATTTTCCATCAAGTCAGGTGTTTCCTTCTCTATTTCATTCTAGTCAACAATAATAATTTCCTAAATTATAACTACCGTTTGAATTCACCTTGAATGTTTTCTAGGAAACCTCCAATTTACCAGGGAACATTTCCTGACTGTAATCTCTTAATAATGTTTGATTAATTACCAACTCTATTTTATTATCTTCATGTCTCTTTGTCTTTCTTGAGAATTTATATATTTAGTCTAAAATATCGATTATGTGTCTTTCTAGGATCTTTAATCTGAGCAGATGTCTCCACTGAATCATGCTTTGGAATCCTCTATCTATGTATTTGTTTGCCACATAACTTCTAATTCAAGGTCACAGACTTTTTACAATATGATCTATGCATAAGATACTTTTGAAACTTTCCTTGCATGCTTTTCAAAAAAAGTTTCTTCCTTGTTGCTTATTGTTTGTTCTTACATTGGGTTCATTTAGTCTAGTGAAGACATAAAGTCTGAATTTGTTTGTTCCTCCTCTCATCACAAACATAAGAGATGGTTCTGTGTAAAACGAGGAGTTATTATGGTGAATTTTCAAGTTGTTATTCATCTAAGTTAAACAATTGTACACTCGAGCTTTTTGTTTAAGCTTTTTAGCTTCTGAGTGTAAAATTTAAGCTTGAAAAAAGTCAACAAACTATGACGGTGAGTTTTTCATGTACAAGATGCTCGTCAATTCTTTTCCATGTTACAACAAGGAAATCCTTGAATTCCTTTGAAATTATCAAAATCCCTACCCTCACGTTAACACTGATTGGTATGATGACTAATGTGTTACAAAACAGTCTGCTAAGTAGAGTGGCAGGAAAATCTTTGTGGTTGCCTCTAGACACTATATCTGTATTTCTAAATTTTTTCCTTCACTTAATATCTTGCTTATTCCTTTTTATGTTTTCTAGGCTCTTATGTTTTGTTGAAATAGATAGACATGGATGAATCATCTAGCTGCTAGGGATACTCACTACTTGATTGGCTGGAACCGAGTTTTACATCATGCACTCTGCTGCTTCATTTTTTTTATTTCTAAGGACCAAAAGATGCTGGTTGAATTTCATATACTCTTCATGCAACGATAAATATTAATAGTTGATCTTAGTTTCAGCCACCTTCTACAGTTTAAACTAAAATTCTCTCTCTCTTGACGGTTAGTTCCCTAAATAGAAGTTACAGGAAAGAAAGCAGCAAATCATGATGAGATGAGATGATCCTGTAATTCAAAACAACAGGTATATATGATCCTGTCCTCACTGCTACCGTGTTTTTGCATTGACTGGCTTAGTATTAAGGGCTTTGTTGTTCAAGCATGCCTAACATGGAAGGGTGGAACAACAATATGAGGTGAATGGCCAGTTAAATTGTAAGTTTGTGCTTAACTTGTTGACAGAATTATATTTCCAAAGGGTAAGTGGTGAAGTTGTTCGACCTTTTCTCTATTAGAGATTATCAAGAAGCATGATTCTTTCTATTCATGCTTCTTAAATTGTTTTGTATGATGGTCTTGATGCAATATGATAGGCTGGTAGTGAGCTTGAGACTATCTCTTGCATTGTCTATGCTTAAAATGAAGTAGTTGGTGTTGAAATATCTAATCATCCATTCTGTATTTTTTTTCCAGATGTTTGATTGTGTCCAGGGCTGTATTTTCTTTATTTCTTCTATTATCTACATCTCCGGATGTCTACTAGAGTTTGCACTCTATGTACCCTTCTTTTTATGTGTGCTTGTACACAACCTAATAACTGCCTTGTTCACGTTGCATTCATCATGTTGCTATGCTTCACTCTATGTGTTTTTTTCATAGACATTTGAAATGTGGTTGCATGCATGTAACTCTGTCTGGCTTTGTTCACGTATTCAACATGTAGCTATTTCATTGCACATTTCCTCTGTGTGTCTTTTAGCTTAGTGTGGCTACATACGTGTAATTTTGTTTGCCATGCATCATGTGCAGCTCACAGTCAGCGTCAAGCTTAGGGTAAATAAGAGCGATGCTTGTGATGAGCAGCTAACTGTCCTTGTTCATGTCGCATTCCCCATGTAGCTATTTCCTCCTATTTTTCTTTGCTAATTACTTAATTCTCTTGCTCTATATTGTAATTTTGTCTGCCATGCATCATGTGCAGCTCACAGCCAGTGTCAAGCCTAGGTAAATAAGAGCGATGCCTGCTAATTGCCTTTGTTCACGTCGCATTCACCATGTAGCTATTTCCACCTATTTTTCTATGTTTATTACTTAATTCTCTTGCTCTATATTGTTATTCGTTGGAATCCAAAATAAACCTTCCTTGCATGCTTTTCAAAAAAAGGTTTTTTTCCTGTTGTTTATTGTTTTTATTTACATTGGGTTCATTTAGTCTAGTGGAGACATAAAGGCTGAATTTGTCCGTTCCTCCTCTCTTCACAAACATAAGAGCTGGTTCTGTGTAAAACGAGGAGTCATTATGGTGAATTTTCAAGTTGTTATTCATCTAAGATAAACAGATGTACCCTTGAGCTTTTTGTTTAAACTTTTTAGCTTTTGAGTGTAAAATTTAAGCTTGAAAAAAGTCGACAAACTATGACAGTGAGTTTTTCATGTATATGATGCTCGTCAATTCTTTTCCATGTTAAAACAGGGAAATCCTTGAATTCCTTTGAAATCATCAAAATCCATACGCTCATTTTAACACTAGTTGGTATGGAGATTGATGTGTTTGTTATAAAACAGTCTACTAACTAGAGTGGAAGGAAAATCTTTGTTGTTGTCTCTAAATTCTAAATCTGCAACTCATTTTTAAATTATTCCTTCGCTTAATATCTTGTTTACTCCAATTTATGTTTTACTAGCTCTTATGTTTTGTTGGAACAGATGGACATGGATACTCACTGCTTGTTTGATAGGAACCACTCTTACATCATGCAATGTGCTGCTTCATTTTTTGATTTCTTAGGACCACTAGATACTGGCTGAATTTCATATGCTCTTCATGTAACGATAAATATTAATAGTTGATCTTAGTTTCAGTCACCTTCTACAATTTAAACTAAAATTCTCTCTTTGTTGACACTTAGTTTCCTAAATTGAAGTTACATGAAAGAAAGCAGCAGATCATGATAAGATGAGATGAGAGTGCAATTCAAAAGAACAGGTATATATGATCCTATCCTCGTCACTACTGTGTATTTGTATTGATGGCTTAGCATGAAGGGTTTTGTTGTTCAAGCATGCCTAACATGGAAGGTTGAAACAACAGTATGAGGTTTAGAAAAAAAATCTAGATGCAGGTAAAATTACACGGGATTGCTAGAGGAGGCCTACGCGTGGGCCTTAGACACGAGTCAAATGGGTTGGCCTGGTATGTCAAGCTCAGCAACTCTTGGCCCTTTTTTTCTATTTTTCTCTCAATTAATGCTTCTTTTTATATGTTTTTTTTAATATTTATATTTAGATTAACAATAGTCTCCTTTTCATTTTTCTTAGATAACCTTTTTAAAATGATGGTAACTTTTTGGTCATGTATTTAATTCTCAAAGAGTTTTTTTTTCATTCATATTTTTTTATCTTTTGTATGGATGACATATTTTTGAGAAACAAAATCCATGTAATATTTCTAATATGTGTAGCCTTGCATTTTTTGTTTTTATTTTATTCAATCAATTTAATGTTTTTGTCTATTTATATTATTGTTTGATTGAATGAAATATTGTTTGAAAAATCTCTCTTTCTGTAAGTGTCGCATGAAAAATCTGTGAATAGAGAAAAGGATAAGAAAAAAAAATAGCAAACATGATTGTGTCATTGATGTAGTGATGACACGTGCTACCATAGAAGAGATAACTTGCTATAACAATTTTAACGCTAGCTAGGAAGGTCATAGGTGGAACCTAAAGGAATCCATACACACCAATCTAACTTAATTATGTTGTTTCATAGTTGTGTTTGATAAGGTTAGAAAAAGGTTAAAAGAACAAAGAAATGGAAAATTCTCGAGTGTGATTTGGTTTTAAATAGGATGACCGAATCATGTTTCAGTTAGATTGCTCATACAAGCCATGTAGAGCCCACCTTGACACTATTGGATTTGAAACACGAGCCATGTAAGGGAAATGATATAAGGCAAAACTAGATAAACAAAAGAGAAATGAACTATGCTAACAACTTATTTTGTTTCATTTCATTTCAATTTTCATTTTTGTTTTTATTAAAAACTTATTGACATATAATTAAATAAAGATGTTAAATAACATGACACATCACGACATCATGTTTGTTTGTATTGTATCCATCACTTATAATCCTAGTTCAATATTTAATTATCGTCTATTTTTAGCATTTATTAACGCTTGTGGTGAACAATTAATTTTATTGAATACATACTCCGTGTTTCGGATTTTTCATTGTCAACAAAGAATTTTACATCTTCCATATTATTTTTCTAAGATTGAATTTACTTTTAATTAGATTCGTAGTGTAGTATGAAACCTGGACTAGTAATAACTACACAAGGCTTCCAGTTGTAGTTGAATGCTCTGAAGAGACCATGGTTGGATTATGGCTTTCTATGCTTCTCATTCTATAAATAAATTCACAAATTATGTTTGCATAATAAATTCACACACATTAAAATACTTAAAAAACAAAAAATATTTATTTATTTATTATGAATAAAAAAACTAGGTTCTCGAGTGAGGTTACTATTCATTACAATAGTATAATTACTATTTTACCCCTTGACCATTAAATATTTTTATACTAAAGCTTTACTATTCTTTTTTTGTTAATATATCAAAAATTACTTACTCACCATTTATGAAATCTGTAACATTTATGTTTTATTGTTTCTTGACAACAGGTTCCATACTTTGAGATCTTTATTTTATATATTATTTTTCAATAAACTCTTGTACTTAGAACCTCTTACCCCCAACTCTTGTATATTATTGAACTTCAATCCTTCAAATTTCTTTCTCAATTCTTATTTTAGACCTCGTTGAACAGTTGTTACAAGTTTTTTTATAGGAATACTTGACCAATACTTTTCTCTAGCCTCCTTAAATCTATCTAAATAATGCTTCACAATCTCTCTAGGGTTTTGTTTCAATTTTACTAAATCAACCAACATAACTTAAGCTCAATCCCAAGGAAAGTGTGCTTTCGTGTATGCATTTTTTGTTAATTAATTTGTGAACAACCTTATTTTAGAAATTTAAAATCAACATCTTCTCTATATTGGCAAATGAATCTAGCTAAATTTAAGAGTACATCTTGAACCATTGAATAACATAAAATCTAGGAATCTAAATTTGGTGGGATAAAAGGGTATATTATATATATAAGTAGTCTAGATAGGGTCTTTTATAAGTTCTTTGAATTTGTTGAATCATTGGACCATCAGCTTCATAATGATCTGGACGACGGATTGATAGATTAACTAGGATTGATTGAGATCGATCTAATATATTTCTGTTTTAATATAATTTTTTTAAAAATGTCTTGAATTTTATGAATCACTTTATGTTCTTACTAATTGTCAGTGTTGTCTTTAGATCCATCACGTCAATCATGTCATATCAGGTGAGCCTCCACATAATTATTTTTTATTAAACAATATTAACATTGTGTGGATGTTTTGTTTTCATGTTAAAAAAAACTGACACTAGTCAACGACCTAGTTATCCTATATACTTAGACATAGATTATCACCGTGTAGGTTTTTATTGTAGATTTAAATGGTTGTTTTGGTTTGGTTTGGTTTGGTTTGGTTTGGTTTTTTGGTGTTCGAGATACAGTTTGGTTTAGTTTTTTGGTGTTTGGGTTATGTTTGTTGTGTTTTTTTTCTTTCGCTTAACTGGTGGTTGCTTTGCCACGTGTCTCGGTTGTTTTGTTTTTAGTTGTTTTTTCATCTTAGGGCTTGCTTTTCCTTTTTTAATCTTTTTTGCATCTTTGGCCTGCGGTTTTCGGTCCGGATTTTGTGTTGATTGTTTTACATGGTTATTTGTTTAATTGTATTGACATTTGGTTTATTGTTGCTTCTGGTCTAGTAAGTATTGTAAGGCCATGGATCCATAATATGGGTTTAAGAATGGAAACAATAGCTGAAGATGTCTGAATGCAATGCCCTACATCATTATTACGCATTGGTCTTAACATGGCTCCTATTTAATGTCTTAGATGTTAAGTTGGGAACATTCCTCTCCATGTCCTAAAGCTTTTATTGTTTTGTGTGATACCATACAATAAACCCATGTATAGTAATGTGTCTATATGTACACAGGAATGTGTTAAGTTATACACAACTTTATCTTGTGTGTGGATGTATGATTTAGACCAAAACTACATTTGTTAAGATTTCATGTTGATTCCATTTTTAATTTTTTTTAAGTTGGTTGACCCGACACCCAATCTTGTTGAAGAAAAAGAGAATGTGTCCATTGATATGGTTATATATTATTATTATGGTATAAACTAAAAGAGGTGGTGTTTTTATTGAGCATTATCGCAATAAACACTATTCATTTCAAAAAACAATTAAAATAATATTTTTTCCTTCATAATTTTATATTTAATATTTAGTTTATTGTAGTTTAGAATTCATAATTTATTGTGGTTCACTTCATATGGATTAGCTTGGTTTCATAATCCGTCACGGGGCTGATAGGTTGCCTATATTTTTTTTGTCTCTTTTTATTATTGTTTTATTAAATTGTATTCTATAAAATTGAGTTAATTGAGAATTAGACTTTATGATTTATTTTGGTTTTTTTCTATGAAGTTATCTTGGTCTTCTAATTAGCGTGGCGGGTTAAACCAGTTTGCTTGAGTTTTTGTTTGTCTTTTTTAGTTATTTTTATTTTATTTTATGCTTCAACATCCGAATTTATTATGAATAAGGTTTCATGATTTATTTTCATTTGTTTTCTAAGAGGTTATATCTCAGCCTTATGACTCAGCTCACGTGATTTAGGGGTTAACTCGGGTAAACTTAGGTCATTTTATTGTCGTGTTTTTAGATTATGACTCGGGTATATATCTCTTGTTAAAAAAAGACACTAGTCAACGACCTAGTTATCCTATATACTAAGACATTAGATTATCATTGTGTAGTGGAAGAGCTTTTTGTTGTAGATTTCATTAGTTGTTTTGGTTTGCTTTGGTTTGCTTTGGTTTTTTGGTGTTCGAGTTACAATTTGGTTTGGGTTACAATTTGGTTTGGGTTTTTGTTGTTTGGGTTACGTTTTGTTTTGGCTTTTTGTTGTTTGGCTTAACTGGTGGCTGCTTTGCCACGTGTCTCGGTTGTTTCCTTTTTAGCTGTTTTTTCATCTCAAGGCTTGCTTTTCCTTTTTTGCATCTTTTGCCTGCGGTCTATGGTCCGGATTTTGTGTTGATTATTTTATATGGTTATTTGTTTGTATTTTGCAATTTGAATCTATCATTTTAGTTAAGAGTATTCTTGATGTTTGCTAGATCAATTATTGATTTCTGTTTCATGTATTTGGTGAATGATTTTTTGCTGGAATTAGTTAATGAAATTGGAAAATCAGTGATTTGCGATTTGAATCTATCATTTTTTGTTGAAAGTGTTGGTGATGTTTAGTGGATCAAATATTGTTTCCTATATTGTGTATGCCTTTGGTGAATGATTTTGTGCTGGAATTAGTAATGGCGATAGACTTATATGAAGTTATATTTGTCAATATTTCGCTTGTTTTTATTCGATAGAGAAACTTGCAGTTTAGTCATTACTTCTAGTTCATATTACCATGCTAAAATCATGATGCATGTTAGGTTTTGGGGACTCTTATAAATATGAATGTTGGAAGTTGCATTGATATAGAATTAATAGATAAATAGGAAAGCAATTCCATGATGTAATTAGGAAATATGTGTTGGTATACCATTAGATGTCAAACTCCTGATTTGTAGGAAAAGCCCTACGGCAACTTTGTATATATAGTGAGTACAATCAATACAAATCATTCATTCCAGTTGAATCAATTAATCTACATGGTATCAGAGCAGGTAACATCCTGAAATTCCTTGTAACATCCGTTGCGTTTTTTTTCCTTAAATTCTCTTCAGCACATCTGTTGCAGCTTTTAAAATTTCTGCAACACACCTGTTGCATTTTTACCTTTAAAATATCCTCTTGTTTGATTAATCACAAAGCATCATGGTTGCAACCAATACTGAGATTAGCAGCACTGGTGATTCCGCAACCAGTCTTCCCAGTCCTACAAGCTCTCTTTTATTTCTCCATCACTCAGACCACCCGGGTTTACTTCTTGTTTCAAAAAGATTGAATGGTGACAACTATAATTCTTGGCACCGTGCCATCAAAATTTCTTTGAGTGCAACAACAAGACAGACTTTATTACTGGCACAATCAAAGAACCTAATGAAAGCTCAAAACCTGAAGAACATGCTATTTGGCAGCGCTGCAATGACATGGTACTTTCATGGATTCTTAATTCTCTTGAGCCAGATATAGCCGATTCTGTCCTTTCTTGCAATAGCCCACATGCAATTTGGGAAGACCTCCAAGAAAGATTTTCTTTAGGGAAGGCTCCATGAATTTTTCAAATTCAAAGGGACATTTACAAAATTGAGCAAGGGCAGCAGTCTGTCGCAGCATATTACACAAAATTGAAGGGATTATGGGATGAACTTGCATCCTTTAATTCAGCCACATGCACTTGTGGTGCGCAAAATGGTGGCAGCACCAAACTCATGCAATTCCTCATGGGACTCAATGAATCATATTCAAGCGCAAGAGGTCAGATTTTACTAATGAATCCTTTACCTTCAGACCGTCAAGCATATGCATCCATCGTACAAGAAAAACAACGAGAATTAGTCTTGCCATCACCATGCCATCTAACGCAGCAGCCATGGCTGTGCGTGGAAATCATAATTCAAACAGGGGACGACAAAATAATCAAAGCCATGGGAACCAATCCAATACTCCACGCACTAAAGACCCTTTCCAGTGCACTTATTGCGGTGAGTTATACCACAGAAACCATCCTGTTACAAGTTAATTGGATATCCTCCTGGTCATCCCAAAGGCAGAGAGAAGACACAGCAGGACAACCACAATTCAGCAGCTACACACCCATCGACAAATCAAGTGGATGGTAATCCTACTTATCAACAATTGCAGGTCTCTTTACCTAATTTAACAAAGGATCAATACATTCAGATACTCGGTGCCTTGAATATCAACACAGCAACTCCACAGGCCAATGTCGTGACTCCCTCAGCTGTTGAAAACAATTCAGGTTTATTCCCAGTTGCTCATGATAATTGGATACTTGACAGTGGGGCAACCCATCACATTACTTCTTCTCCTACGACATTACAAAGCATTGACAACAATCCCTCTTTGGCACCAGTTTCATTGCCAAGTGGAGACGTGGCAGACATTACTATGACTGGCTCAATACAATTTGACAATTCCTATCAATTGACTAATGTGCTTTGTGTGCCAAGCTTTAAAGTTAATCTCATGTCTGTCAGAAAAACAACCGATGACTTATCTTGCTCAATAACTTTTTTCCATCATGGTGTATTTTGCAGGCCTTGGCTACGAGGATGATGATTGGTGTGGGTAAGCGACGCAATGATCTATATTACCTTGTGGCGTTGGCTTCAACTACTTCTTCCTCCCGTTTTGCTTGCAATTTAATCATCTCTTCTGATCTTTGGCATCGTCGATTAGGACATCCTTCCTCGAGCTGTTTACAATTTTTAGCCAATAATCCAATTAAAATCAATTTTGATTCCAATCATAAATGTGACATTTGTCCATTGGCGAAACAAACTCGACTCCCTTTTCCTTCTAGTTCAATTTCCACTTCGAAATGTTTTTCTCTTACTCATTGTGACATTTGGGGTCGTCATAAACAACCTTCTTTCCGGTGTTTTTTATTTTTTGACTATTGTTGATGACTATTCTCGATTTACATGGGTTTTCTTAATGCGCCACAAGAGTGAGACACAAACTACACTTCGTCGATTTTTTCATTATGTTAAAACACAGTTTATTACCACAGCTCAACAATTTCGTTCCGATAATGGGGCAGAATTTCTTTCCTTGCAGAATTTCTTTCTTGACAAAGGCATCCTTTTTCAACACTCTTGTGTATATACACCCCAATAAAATGGAGTTGTTGAACGAAAACATCGCCACATCCTTGAAACAACCCGTGCTCTTCGTTTTCAATCTCATTTACCCATTACTTTTTAGGGCGAATGCATCCTTACAGTTGTCCATATTATCAATCGCCTTTCCACCTTATTACTTCGGAAGAAAACACCATTTGAGATCATTTATAACAAAGTTCATGATTATTCACGTATGCGTGTTTTTGGTTCTCTCTTTTGCGACCATAGTCAACCCATCTTCAAAAAAAATTCCTCGTGCTACTAAGTGTATTTTTATCGGTTACCCTATGGGGAAAAAAGCCTACAAGCTTTACGATATTGCAACTAAGAAATTTTTTACCAATCGCGATGTTTTTCTTGAAGATACATTTTATCACTCACCAAAAGTTCATCCCACCATCACATCCACCCCACCATAAGTATCCACATCTTTTCCTCGTCGCTCGCGGATTTACACAGACTGCTGGGATTGATTATCACGACACCTTCTCCCCCACAGCAAAAATGGTAACAGTCCGTTGCCTCCTTGCAGTTGCTGCCAATTTGAACTGGACTTTACACCAGTTAGATGTCCACAACGCCTTCTTACATGGTGATTTGTTAGAAGAGATTTATATGACTCCACCTCCTGGTCTTCGACGGTAGGGGGAGAACATTGTGTGCCGCCTCAACAAGTCACTATATGGCCTCAAACAAGCCTCTCGGCAATGGTTTTCTAAGTTTACAGAGGCTGTTCTTGCAACTGGTTTTTCACAATCCAAAGCAGATTATTCCTTGTTCATTCAAAGCAAAGGCACATGTCTCACTATTCTATTGATCTACGTGGATGATATTTTAATAACCGGCAATAACATAGAATCCATCAAAGCTCTCAAACAGTTTCTACATATTCGTTTCCATATAAAAGACCTTGGCGATCTGAAGTTTTTCTTAGGTATTGACATAGCCCGTTCCAAGAAAGGCATCTACATTTCTCAATGTAAATACGCCTTGGAGATCATCAAAGATAGTGGATATTTGAGTGCTAAGCCAATTGAATTCCCGATGGAAGACAGCAGACTTTCGAACAAAGATGAATTACTTAAAGATCCATGTGTATACCAGCGCCTAGTTGGTCGATTGATTTATTTAACCATCACCAGACTCAACACCACATACTCAATCCATATCCTCATCCGATTCATGCATGAACCACGTCAACCTCATATGGCTGCTGATCTTCGAGTCGTTCGTTATTTGAAATCAGACCCTGGTCAAGGTTTGCTTCTACATTCAAATAATCCATTAAACTTAAAGGCATTTTGCGACTCTGATTGGGTAGGCTATCCTATCACTCGCCGTTCCACCACTAGGTATTGTGTGTTCCTCGGAAATTCCTTTATCTCTTGGAGAACTAAGAGGCAAAAGACCGTCTCCTTATCAAGCGCAAAAGCAGAATATAGAGCAATGGCAAGTAAATGTTGCGAGCTTACTCGGTGACAACATCTATTAACAGATTTTCACATGCCTATTTCGAACCATGTTATTTTGCATTGTGACAACCAGGCCGCCCTATATATTGCAAAAAATCCTGTGTTCCATGAAAGAACTCGGCACATTGATATGGATTGCCACTTCATCCGAGACAAAATCTTACAAGGTGAAATTACTACTCAATATGTGATCTCTTCACAACAGTTAGCATATGTATTTACGAAAGCTTTGGGCAAAGAAAAATTCAAGCAACTCATGCGCAAGTTAGGAGTTATCGACATTCACTCTCCAACTTGAGAGGGAGTGTTGGAAGTTGCATTGATATAGAATTAATAGATAAATAGGCAAGCAATTCCCTGATATAATTAGGAAATATGTGTTTGTATACCATTAGATGTCAAACTCCTGATTTGTAGGAAAAGCCCTACGACAACTTTGTATATATAGTGAGTACAATCAATACAAATCATTCACTCCAGTTGAATCAATTAATCTACAATGAATGCATGATGAGAATTGTAAGAGCTAGAGGCATCAAGATAAGGTGATTTCCTATATCATATTGAAAAAAGTCCTGCAACATTTTTTCCTTAGTCTTAGATGGCATTAGAATACCAAATGGTCTCTAGTTGAGATAAGAACTAAGGGTAAAATTCATTATTCCCTTAAAATTTATAGGTTCTCTCAATTACCTCATGATGTCCATCAATTTATCAATAAAGTATGCTATCTATCTATCTTAGCAAAACTAATGGAAATGCCCTTTTATTTTGTAAACTTCAATTTTCTTTAAAAAGAATGGATAGTTTATCAATTAGCTCCTTAAACAAATTTTAACATGATTTAGTTTAAAGATAAAATTTAATTTTCAAAGCAAAGCAAATTCACTTGAAAAAAGGCATGATCTATATAATCTAAGTTCACATAAGATTTATTTAAAAAAAAATAAACATTAGACTACTAAAAACAGAAAATATAAAACCACATTCACTTGAGATTCAATCAATGCCTTTATATATGTGTAATAGTTCATTTTGACAAAAAAACAACAATCAACATGATGTGTTATCCAATAGTCAACTTGATCTACCGCATCTCAATTTCTTCGTTAATTGATCTATTGTTCTGCTACATTGACTTTGATTGATTATTATTGATTTGTTGCATCTGAAATTCTTCGTTAACACCTCATAAACTTTGTCGGGGCTAGAGATAGTTTGTTGTAGAAATACTGAAGGGTCACTTTTGGTAGTGGTTTGATGAAGAGGTCGGCAATCTGATTTCCTGAGGGGACATGTCGAGTAACAAGTAGTTCTTGGGCAACACTTTTGCGAAAAATGATAATCCAACTCGATATGTTTGCTTTGGGTATGGAATAGTGGATTTATTTTCATGTGAAGTGCACTTAAATTATCATAATAAAGTATGGACAGAGATGATAATGTGTCGTGAAGATCATTGAGAAGGAAAGTTAGCCATATGAGTTATGTTGTTATGTTACCATTGCACGATATTCTGCTTATGTGCTTGACCGTGAAATTGTGTTGTTTTTTTGCACACAAAAAAATGAGATTTCCTCTAAGGAATGTACAATATCCAGTAATGGATTGTCTCGTTGCAGTGCACCCTGCCCAATCTACATCTGAAAAATCAAATAGATCAAGTGTAGTATGTGAAGAAAAATGCAATCCCATTTCAATTGTTCCTTTGACATCATAAAATGTGTTGAACCATTTTTAAGTGTCATTGTGGGAGCATGCGTGAATTGTGATACATAATTAGTCGTAAATGATATATTACGACAAGTGAGTGTAAGATACTATAAAGCTCCAACAATTTCTAGATAGTAACTTGGGTCTTCCATTAGAGTATCATTGGAAGATGTTTTTGTTTTTTTCTTCAAGGGGGGTGCCTATAGGCTTACAACCAACCATATTTGACGGTTCAAGTATTGTCAATGCATAGTGTGACTAGGATAGATGAAGATCATTTGTTGCTGGTGTGATTTCCATTCCAAGAAAGTGATGTATCGGTCCTAAGTCTTTCGTTGCAAATCTAGTACTTAGTAACAAAATAAAATTGGATAAAAGTGTTGGAGTTGAACCTGTGATCATCTCATCCACGTAAAGGAGCAAGATTAATGAGCAATAATCTGAATGGAGAATGAATAACGAGGGGTTAGATAAACTATAAAAGAAACCATGTTTAAGAAGAAAAGTGCTAAAACGATCAAACCAAACGCGTGGTGCTTGTTTTAGGCCATAAAGAGCTTTTTGTAGCTTGTAGACATGCACTAGATGTTGAGTCTGCCATTCCTATTGGTTGTTGCATGTAAAGATCTTTAAAAATTGAACCATACAAGAAGGCATTTTTTACATTCAATTTTCAAAGTGGTCAGTCTTTAATAAGAGCTACGGTGATTATCAGCGTATTGTTCCTGGTTTGTTAACCGGAGAATAGGTTTCAATTTAGTCTACTCCAATTTAATGATACCATTTTGCAACCAAACGTGCTTTAAGTTGATCTATAGAACCATCTGGTTTGAGTTTTGATTTAAACACTCATTTGAAACCAATGACATTCATTTGTGTTTTGAAAAATCATCTACATAAATACTTGGGGAAGGACCCCAAAGATCACTATGTATAATATGGAATGGTGTTACTGAGGTATGAGCACTGGACTGAAAGGGAAGTTTAGAAAACTTACCCTAAAGATAGCTAACACATACATCAGTAGTAGTGTCTAAATGAAAATGATTATTTGTTTTTTGTAACATCAAATTTGACAATTTTATTGGCAAGATGGCCTAATCTATGATGCCAAGTAGAAGATAACACTAACTGGCCAATATAGGCTTAAGAGTGAGGACTAATGGGGAATCAATCAGAAGGAGTCCATTACTGCTTTGCCCTTTGTACATTATCCTCCTTGTGGCTTTGTCCTGAATCCAAAAACAAAAGGCATCAAATATCAAATAGCAGTTGTTATCAAAACAAATGCGATGAACTAATAGTAGATTCTGAGTCAATTTTGGAGCATATAACACTGAATTTAATTTGAGTGGTTTAGTTTGTGTATGGATGATGGCAGAGCCAACATTAGCCACTAACAAACCTTCACCATTTGTTGTTTGAGCTGTGTCATTCGTAGGATAAGGAGTACTCAATGACAAATTAGACAAATCAACAGTCATGTGATTTGTAGCACCCGAATCAATAATCCACACCTAAGGGAGGTATGAACTAAGGATTGTTGAGGAGATGAACAAACATTATGCATAGTATTGATAACATGATGTTGAGTGGGATGAGATTGAGCTGGAGGATCATTTGCAGTACCAACAAAATTTAGACCATTCTCATTATAGAAGTGGTACCAAGTTGTGTGATTGAGTTTACCATAAATATTACACTTAAACCTCTCATAACCTCTGAAACCACAAAATGGAGTAGTGTGTCCTTCACTGTTGCATAACTGACAGATAGGAACATTTGATATAGGTGAGGAGGTGTATGAAGTAGGATATGAACCAAATACACCTGGTGTCACGACCCGATTCCAGGATCTGTGATCGGCCCATAGGCATGGTCCCCCTCCAAGGTTCCACACCTATGCGAACCCAAAATTACAAGTTTATCATTCATATTCAGAGTTCAATGGAGCAGAAATAACAAAGAAAACTTAAAGTATAGTTTGATTGTCTTAATAAAAGAGTCGAAACATCTTATTATAATTGTGGAGCGTTAACTAGACATAAAAACAAAAGTGTCGATTACAACCAAATAATAAGTTTTGAGATTTCAACGATAATGATCTGCTAACAAGCTACGAGCCTGTAAATAATAAATAATGAGGGGGTGCGTTCAACAGCTCAGTGAGTAGATAACATCTAATATACACATATGAGATAATACAACAATGAGAAGTATATTATGGAATCTGCTCGGAGTTCTTACAAGAAGTTTCTCAAATAGGTCATAACAAGAATGTAATAGATAAAGCTCGTTAGAAAATCATAATGCAATGAACATGAGGCTCCATACTATGGGATGATGAGTCCGCACAGGTTGGTGACTCCCCCAACCAACTAGGATTTCAGATATGATGTGCACAAAGACTAACATTTCCCTATTAGTGTGGGTATTCTGACTGGCATACTGTAGGTATATATATATATATATCATAATGAAATAAACATTTTCATATCTCAAGGCTCAACTCATGACATCAATCAAATAAGGAGCTATCAATCCACAAATAGATATTGACTCATATCAAGAATGTATATTCAACAATTGATTATGCTTTATCTCAACAAGAATAGTAGTTAACGTATATATTATCAAGAAGCATAATCCAAATACTAGCAAATCAAATATTTATAATATTTCTCATGTATATTAAATATTATCCACTCACCTGACTCACTCACTTGACTCAAGAAAATAGAATTCAAAAGCAGAATGATGACAAAATCCTACTGACATATCGCGGGCAAAATATCAGGATTATCTGAATATATAAAAGAAAACATACTTAAAAATGACTCAAAAGAATTAACATGTCTTTAATAAATGTATCTAAGAGTTTAATTCATAATCCTATGTGCTTTGAATCAAACTATCTATTTTTCGCAAAACCTAAAAACAATGGTTTCTTCCGAAATCTAATTCAAAATACGCAATTCCTAAAATAGATAATAATTCATCAAATAAGCTTCAATTATCCATCAAACCAATCTGAAATACTAATATTTCACTCCAGGGATCAAATTGTAATTTTTCCAAGGTTCAAGGACTAAACTGTAATATTCCAAAGTTCGGGGACCAAACTATAATTTTTCACAAAAGGGACCAAAATGAAATTTTGTCATCTTCAACCTCCAGCCCAGAATTCTAGCAAGGGCTTTTAACCATTTCTCAACATTTTCTTACACCAAACACATCAATTAACTTCAAAATTATCTAAAATCAAATCAATTAAATAATTACCCAACACATTATACCCTTAACATCTCATTCCATTCATCAATCAAACCCAAATAAAATCTACAAACCCTAATCACCAATACAAACAAAAAGCTTAACTAATAAACAATATTCTTACATAATAACACATACACATTACCTTAATACTTATTTCTCCTCCTTCCTTTCTCCCTTCATCTTTTCTCTTTTTCTTCTCCTTTCTCTCTCTTCCGGATCACTCTAAAAAATTTAGCTTTACTTCTCTTCTCTTCTTTTTCTATTTATATTTTATAAGTTACTATTATAGTATTAATTCATTTATACCTAATCATAAGCCATCAAGGGTATTAATGTTTTTTTCCTATTCAAAGTTTTCAAAATCCTACACTTGGAGTGGGGGTTGGTGATGCATGTGCTTTATCATGAAATGGTGTTCTTTGTAAGAAGCTTCGTTGGCCTTGACTAGATTTACCTTGCCCCTACTCCTATTGAAGGATTTATAACCACCATTGTCATATGAGTTGTAGCCATGTTGGCCATGAGATGATTGAAAAAATTGTGTGGATGACCCAGGGGTTTAGAAATTGTATGCATGACAGTAAGATATGTAGAATTGTTAGGAATGATATTCTCCACAATTCGTTTTTCAGCAAGTAACTGAGACCAAAATTCTTTTATTGTAATGACACTCTCTCTACCCTTAACTACACATCTAAACGTATTATACTCAGAAGGAAGACCATTCAGTACCAGAATGACAATATCTTCATCAGCAAAATAAACTCCAGCAGTAGTCAAATAGTTCCTAGCTTCTTTGATTTTGATTTTAAGAAGATATTAACTTATAGTGTCTGTTCCTTTTCTAATATTCTGCAAATTAGACTTCATTTTAAACTTGTCTTAGACACAGTAGAAAATTGTTCTTTCAGTCGCATCCACGAATCTCTTGAACTATTACTACCAATAGCACAAGACATGGCTACTGGAGACCAGGTTGCAGTAATGAGTTGCATAACTTCCAAAAGTGACTTTGCATACCTCAGTAACACCATTCCATATTATACATAGTGATCTTTGGGGTCCTTCCCCAAGTATTTATGTTGATGGATGTCGTAACCCAAATTTTGGAGCCGGCGTGGGTAGAAAAATCAATGTGGAAATTTTGGATGTTGTCGCGAGTCCAATCGTATCTCTTTGGTTCCAAAAATAGAGAAAAATACAGATTTAAGGCAAAAATAATTTATCGTTGGATGAATCTGTGTAAAAATTAAGTTAAACGACATAATTATATTTTTTATGGGTTGATTCGATTTAATCGTCGACAAATTTTAAGTTTAATTATGATCGGGAATTAATTTAAGGTCCAATTGAAGGATTTAATTAAGTGCAAGGACTTAATTATACTTTAAAATGGTCAAATTAATTTTATTAAGGGCTTAGTCAATGAGAAATCAATTTCTTGAATTTAACTCGGGCTCAATTGATGAGAATGGAATTTTCGGAGACCGATTTGAATTTTTAAGTCAATTATGCGAAATCAGGGGCCAAATTGAACGAATTGAGAATCCAATGGTCAATTAAGGGTTAAATCGCGCAAATCGGAAACCAGGGACCAAAATAAAAAGGCGCGCAAATTTAAGGTTGTTGTTTGAAATTTCAACGGGGATACAATTGCATAAAATTAAAAGTTTAAAATTGATTGGGGATGCAATTAGAACAATTATAGGGTTAAGGACCAAATTGCACTTTACCCTCATAACATCAAAATTGCATGTTTCCTGCACTGTTCCAACACCTGAACAGTGCAGGAAACACAGGTCTGCAACCCACGGCTCTACAGCCCCCATCCCTCTGCAATACACAGCACACACACACAAAATGCATGCCTATTTCCCTATAAATATCCGTTCGCAGCACGAACGGAAGAGGGGAGGGAAGAAAAGAAAGAAAGGGAGAAGAAAAGAAAAAAAAAAGAAAACGGAGAGAAGAAATTAAACAGAGAAGAATTACACAGAGAGGAGAAAAAAAAACAAAGAAAAATTTACGCAAAGAGGAGGGAGACAACATAACGTGAAATCTCTTCATCTTCCTCGTCTCCGACGGCCATATCTCTCTCTCGGCTATTTTCTCACCAGCCCTCTCTCTCTCCCGTCAACCCCAACGGTGCAACAGCCCCTTCTCTCTCGCCAGCCAACGGTCAACTCTCTCTCTTTCACTACAGGCAACCCTCTCCCTCTCCTTCCTCAACCCGTTACAGCTCTCTCTCTCGGTTGACAGTACTCTCTCTCTAACACCAGTGGCAACTGGCCCTCTCTCTCCTCCAGCAGCAGCTCTCAGTTAGCACAGCGGCTGCTCTCTTGGCACCGGCGGTTCCTCCCCCACGCCAGAAGCTCCCCAGCAAGATCTTCTCCATCACCGGCGACGCAGAGCAGAGGCAGCCACGAAGACAGCACAGACCGGCAGCTTCCAGCGCCTTCTCCGGCCACCACAGGCCGCCATTTTCAATGTCACCACCGCAGGGACAACCACCTCGGCATCCTC
Source organism: Salix caprea (assembly GCA_964035475.1). NCBI lineage: Eukaryota > Viridiplantae > Streptophyta > Magnoliopsida > Malpighiales > Salicaceae > Salix > Salix caprea. The sequence goes on along the minus strand of OZ037748.1, from coordinate 10,431,245 downwards.
TACCCGGCGGCAGTAGCAGGTAAACCTCTCGTCGTGGTCGGCCGACCAAGTTACTGTGCACGTTCACTGCACTGTGTTCACGTGTTTTGCGTTTTTATTTTATTATTTTTTGGCCTTGGGCCAACCTCTCTCGGCCCAGCTAGTTGGCTGGGTCGGGCTCAAGTCCAGCAGACTTGGGCCCTTGGCCAGCCTCAGCTGGGCCGGCCCATTTAGCTCGGCCAGGCCCGGCCCGTATTTGTTTTTTTAATTTTATTTTTTAAAAAAAAATTGCATTTAAAAAAAAATAAAAAATGTGTTGTTTTCGTGCATACGGCCGGATTCCAAAAAATTTCCATCATATTTTTTCGTAAAAACAATATGTTGCATCTTTCTCATATTTTTTAAACGAAAATTGGATATCGTAACCAGTTTATGATTATCCATTGGAATTTGGCCAAAATATCAAAAATAATTATAAATATTTTTGTTTCATCTATCAAGGTGTAAATTTACATTGTAAAGTACACCCGCGGATAAATTTTTTTTACTGCGGTGTAAAATTACATTGTAAAGTACACCCGTAGATAAAAAAGATTTTTACTATGGTGTAAAATTACATTGTAAAGTACATCCGTATATAAAAAAAAACTTATAACTACGGTGTAAAATTACATTGTAAAGTACACCCGCAGACAAAAAAAATGTTTTTTTTTTTTGAAAATGCAGTGTAAAAATTTTAACTTAGAAAAACAATCAAACAACAATGCAGCTTACCTTAGGTAGGGTGAACTGGGGGTGATGCATCTTCCCCTTGCACAACAAGTCCCCTTACCCGAGACTCTCGCAGACCAATAGGTTCCTAGTGACCTTAATACTAGGTGGCGACTCCTTATAATTATAGTCGTAAATTTTACGACTATAAACAACCCCCCATTTCACCGCCCGCCGTTGTCTCCCCCGAATCAAAGGGGAGATGGCGGGGCGCGAAGCGCGTAGAAAAATCGTCGTCGCGACAATGGATATAAGTACTATGTGATTTTTGTTAATGACTTCTCTTTATTGTTGGTTGTTTCCTCATATCAATAAGAGTGATCTATGTTCTGTGTTTGTTAAATTCTATCACTATGTTCAAACTCAATTCTCATATTCTATTCAAATTCTTCAAAGTGGTGGGGGAGACGAGTATGTTAACAAACCTCTAAAACATTTTCTTGACTCTAAGGGTATTGTGCACTATAAATCTTGTCCATATACTCCTAAATAAAATGGGTTGGTTGAATGCAAGCATAGACACCTTATTGAAACTATAATTACTCCACTTCAACATGCTAGGTTGCCTTTTTCTTTTTGGACTTGTGCAGTGCACACTACCTCTTTTTTAATAAATAGAATGCCTTGTGCAGTTATACATAACAAGTCTCCTATTGAACTATTATTTGGGAAAATTCCTTCTATCTCACATTTATGTATCTTTGGTTGTGCATGTTTTCCATTGTTACGCCCTTATCTTCAAAATAAACTGCAACCAAAAACTATTATGTGTGTTTCTAGGGTATGCCCTTCAATATAAAAGGTACATATGTTACAATGTCTGTAGCAAGCATACTTATATCTCTAGACATGTTGTGTTCAATGAAAATGTTTTTCCTTACAAAGACCTAGTCACAAAAATTCAACCTTCTAATCCATCCTCTCCTCACTCTTCTATATCATTTATGCCTATTATTACAAATAACAATGTAATTACTCTACCTCCCTTTCTTGGTCCACTAAACTTTAATGGTGTTTCCTCTTCTTCACCATCCTCTATGTCCATTACTCCTGCCTCATCATCTTTCTCATCTGTCCCTATGGCCCCTGAATCTAGCACTAAAGGTATGCATACTGAACCCTTATCTTCAAAGGAGTCTTTTAGACCTGAGAATTTATCAGTTGTTCTTCATATTCCTTCCATGAATTTGCATTCCATGTAGACTCATAGTAAGAGTGGTATTGTCAAAAGGGAGTCTTGTTTCAATACAATCAAACCATCCAATGAAGTTGACTTATCATTGATTGAACCTGCTAGTTACAAATCGGCTTTGCAAGTTCGAGTTTGGTTAAATGTTATGCAAGAAGAGATTACTGCCCTTCATTCTCAGGGTACCTGGAGTTTAGTTCAGCTGCCTTCTCATAAAAACTTGGTGGGGTAAAATGGATTTTCAAAATCAAGAAGCATGCAGATGACACCATTGTTCGACATAAGGCCCGATTGGTTGCTCAAGGGTTTAGCCAAGAACCAGGCCAGGACTAGGTGAAACTTTCAGTCCTGTGGTTAAACCAACTACTGTTAGACTTGTTTTGGCTCTTGCTGCTCAATATAACTAGATGTTGAGACAACTAGATGTTAAAAATGCATTCCTTCATGGCATTCTTCATGAGGAGGTATACATGGCTCAACATCCTAGTTTTGCAGATCCTCTACATCCCAATTTGATGTGCAAGCTTCACAAATCTCTTTATGGGCTTAAATGGAATGACAGATTCACTACTTTCTTACCAACTTTGGGGGTTTAAACACACATATTCTGACTCCTCTCTATTTGTTAAACCTCTCGATGTTTTTATTATCATCCTGTTGGTGTATATGGATGATATCATCATTACTGGCACTAACTCTTGTGAGATTCACAAGATTATTCACTCCCTCACTACTGAGTTTGAAATCAAGGATTTGAGAGACCTGCATTATTTTTTGGGCATTCAAATTTCTCATATCAGTAATGGTTTTTTTTTTGTCTCAATCTAAATACATTAATGATTTATTGTGTAAAACTAGGATGCTTGATTTCAAGGCCTGTACTACTCCTTGCCTCCCTTATCAACGATTGTCTAGGGATGATGGTGTCCCTTTTGAGAATCTCACTCTGTATCACAACATTGTAGGAGCCTTGCAGTACCTGACCTTCACATGTCCAAACATTGCCTTTTCAGTTCATGTCTGCCAGTTTATGCAAAATCCAATGGTGATTTTATTTCACTACAATTAAAAGGATCTTAAGTTATCTTAAGGGCACTGCTAACTATGGAATCAATTATCATCATGGCTCCTTAGATCTTAAAGCCTTCAGCAATGCAGATTAGGCAGGTGATCTAAATGATAAAAGATCTACCACTAGTTTAGTTGTCTTCCTTGGGTCCAATCATATTTCATGGTCTTCTAAGAAACAGCATACGGTTTCTAGAACTTCTACTGAGGCAGAGTATAGAGCCTTGTCATTTATAGCTGCTGAAATTTATTGGCTTAAGCAATTGTTGGAATTTTTGTGTTATAATTGCCCAGCCTCCAGTTATTTTTTGTGATAATCTCTCACCATTGCGTTATCATTTAATCCTGTTCAGCATCAGAAGACCAAACATGTTGAGATTGATGTGCATTTGTTCATGAAAGGGTGGTTAGCAATCATCTGTATGTGCAATTTGTTTCTTCTAAGGAGCAATTTACAGACATTCTGACAAAAGGCTTAAGTGCCTCTCTATTTCATATTCATTGCTACAATCTCATGCTTGGTTTACCAAAGCAAGAGATTGAGTGGGGATGTTAGAGTATAAATGATGATATTGTATGGTGTATGTCATGTGTATATATAGGGGAACACACAGAGTGCGTGTGAAATAATATTGAACAGTACTCAAATTCAAATTTCATTCTCCCTCTCATTTCTCTTTCCTTCTCTCTCTTCACTTCTTTGTCATCTGAATAATCCTCTACTTCTTCTCAATTCCTTTGATTCTATGTGAATCCTCACAGTCTCAACATTTCTAAGAGCTTGCACATGGGGTTGCATTAGATGAACAGGCTATATCCACAATGATTTTCTTAGCCACCTTCATGATGCCGATGACAATAGTATTTGCTCCAAATGAATTTGATTCCTCACTTCACATCAAGAGAATCTTAAGATGGTTTGGGCTTTCTTCAGGTTTAGGGGTGAATTTCTATCAACATACCTAGGCCTTCCACTGGGTGCAAACCCAAAAAGGTTGAAAATCTAGAAACTAATTATGTCTCGGATCATATCAAGTTTTGGAAATCGGAAAGACAAGCTTTTAAGTAAAGCAGGGCTTACGTCTATGTTTGCTGAAAAGTGTGTTGAACTCTCTCATTACTATATGTCCATATTTGTAATGCCTATTGAGGTAACTTTATAGACAATTTTTCATGGAAACTTTTTAGTCAAGATGCTAAAAGACACCCCGTCATATTTAAATTTTATTTGATATTGTGATAGTGGTTGTTTTTTGTTTAAACACAAGCAATGAATAGCTAGGGGAAAAAACAAGAAAATAATATAAAATTTCTTGAAGGATGATCACCCAATGCTGAGTCTCGTATAATGTTTTTTTTATCATGGAATATAATCATTTTATTAAACATATAATGGTGAAAAATAAAATATCTCCCATGTTTCATAAAAAAATCATCATGATGGGTCCATAGCTGAAACTCAAACACAAGTATTCAAATAATCGTGACAAACTTCATTTCCCTTTGTAGAGAAACAAATCATGATCACAAAAATCACGGATAAAGATCAATGCAGTAATGACAACAACAACACAAATGGAAAAGAAGCAATTGCAGAGGAAGAAATGCAGAAACAGAATCATCAATTGAATGCAACAACAACATAAACAGGAAATAATCAATTGCAAAAGGAAAGCAACAACAAATCTGTAATTAACGTTATTGGTCATCAAGAGAGGAAGATTTGATCTTGTACATTAAACAATAGATACATTAGAAGTTTAAAGCGAACGTAATATGTATATATAGTGCAGCTTGTAAAGCAGAACCTTTTGAAGTTGAATAATACAGTTCTTCTTCCTCTTTAAATTATCAGTATTCTCATTCTGTTATGGTATTAGAGCCTCAAAAGACAAACGTCTAAACAAAAAAAAATGTCTTCTTCAAATACTCCCACAACAGCAACCCACCCCTTTGTCATCTCCATGCCAACTGTTGTCACGGTAAAACTAAACCATGACAATTTTCTTCTCTAGAAAGCACAAATCGTGCCATATTTCAAAGGCCAAGGCATTTTTGGATACATTGATGGCAGCATCCCTAAACCACCCAAATTCATCTTTGTCACTGACCCTGAAACTTCTACTGCCTCTAAAAGATTAAACTCAACCTCCTCTCATTGGCTGCGATTTCCATGATCTTCCTTATTTTATTTATTTTTCCTTAGCTTTCCATAAATTTATGGATGTTAGCTTTTGAATGTCACTGTAATCACTTCATTTCGATCTCTAGAGCTTCCGCTCTGCACAAAACACCGACTGAAGGTCAAATCTGTCGATCAGCTCCAATTACCTCCTTTTTGCATCTTTCATCCAAAAATGCCTTCAAAACATAAAACAAAGAATATCAAGGCATATTATACACAAAACATATGCAAAACACTAGGTAAATATGGATGAAATTATCAAATAATATGGTCGCATCAACAAAGTGTAAGCTATGGTAACAATTGAAGATGTTAAGGAAGAAATATTTGAAATCTCCTGTTGGAGAAGCTTAGCCTTTTATCATGGTGTCAAATCAGCTGCAAACATTGAATGAGGACAACACAATGGAGTGTTAGTTTATCCAAAGAAGAGCTATGTTTGTGTGTCCTATCACCCTTGTCAACTTGCTATACTGGCTTTCAACCCCTCTTTTTTCCTTTTTAATCCTAATGAAAAAAGGATCAAACTCACATTACCATGAACGGTATTGTTGAGTTTGAAGTCAGCAAGAAAGATCTCTTGGGACCTCATCCTACTCTACTCAAAAATCATCCTTCAATTGGAATATAACAGGCATATTGTGGTTTTTAACTTGGTTAAAGACTATTTTGTGTGCACAAATGTTTCTCTACATTCTAGCTGCAAAAATCACCACTTTCTTGTGTTAAAACAAGCTTGAATCCTGTGATGTTTTAAATTTCCATGTTGCAGACTCTATCCTAGCATGAGCTGATACCAAATCTCTTACCTTGACATGGATCTCATCAAATTTGTTAAACAAGAAGATCATGACCTCAGAGTTGGCAGAGGACTCTAACAAAGAAAACTTAGTGTACATCCGAGCAATTGTGAAAGAGACCGCGCTTGTACCCACAACTCCCATGTCAATTCCCCAGGAGGCAAAATAGAAGATAACATATACTATAACACTCATTTGTTCGTGAATTTGTGGAAGTTGCATCATGACCCAAATATGTGGTCTAATCCTAATGAGTACACAACAAAAAGGTTTCTCACAAACCAAGCAAGTTTTGAAGCCATTGGGATCAGGGAGACGTGCACGTCCTGAAAATATTTGCATCACAACTACTATGGTGGGGACACCAGACCCACACCGCAAACTACACGAGTATATGGTTGAAGACGATGTAGGATGGCTTAGCCTATCACGCTTTGGTTGGGAGACTAAGCCCATTTGGGCCCATCTCATTGTTATTTTATTCATTTGAATTATTTATGTTATACATTTTTATTTGATGAGCCGAGCCCAATAAAGATATGTTTTAGGGTTTACTATTTATATGTTCTTTGATCATTTTGTAAGGAAACTTTTGATGAATATTGATAATTTTGCAGATTTTGCATACTTTCCAATCCCCTTCTCTCTCTTCTTTAGCTTCTTCCTTTCTCTCTAAGCTTCTTTCTTTCTCTCTAAATCTCTCTTTTCTTGCTTAATTTGTATCGTTTTTTTGTTCCGCATCAAATTTGGTATTAGAGCATAGCTTCTCGTACTATTCAGATTTAAAAAAAACACTATTCAGATTGCAAGAAAAAAAAACAATTGTGTTCATCACAAATTTTTCCAATTAAGCAGCACCAGCCCCATCAGTGGCGCCAACGCCCCATCAACCGCAGACCACCGCCGAGAAGAACAACTTCAGGATACCACCGTGGTTCGTCAGCGTCAGCAACCAAACTAGAATCATAACTCCACCAGCCACGGCCACCCACAAACTCACCGTAGCAAAGGCAACACCAAATCGTCATCTACCACCATTCACAGAGCATCAACGCATCCTGTCCAGAAGCAACGGCACAGACACCACCGCCCCTTCCCTCGCACCACCTGCCAAAGCAGAAGCACGATGCCCCAATCGCTGTCAAGGATTGAGAGTAAGTAGCACAGAAGAAGGCAGAAGCTTTTAAAATAAGTATCCTGCCATGTTATCAACCACATCAACCCTAGTAGCATCATCCATGTCAGCCCTAGCAGCAGCCGCGTCATCAGCCTCACTGCCACATCACCTGGTCAGAATTTTACCCATTGAATATCATCTTTCCTGGTATGTTTTTACACTTGTTGATCAAGATTTAACATTAATATTATTCTTTGTGCTTTCCCATAAATAAGTTACAAAATTCACCTTACAAGTTCAATTACCTTAATTTTGAGCTTGTTATTGGCATTGAGTACTTGATCCTCTTTATTAATTATGGAGCTTGGTTAAATTCATGGGGGAAATTGAAACATTGTGTGTTGAACTACTTGTGTGCGTTTAAGAGGACCTACATTGCTTGCTTATGAATTTTCCTAGTTTAATCTGTTATTACTTAGTCTCCAAGAAAAAAAACAAAAAAAAACATATATATTAGCAATAATTTTATTTTGTGTTTTTACTTGCAAGAATTATTTGTGATCTCAGACGTAAGTCTAGTTTTGCATGCATTTACAGAGTGGTCGTTTAGTACACAATCTAGAAGTCATAGCTACCATGGACCCGAGCTCTAGTAATGTTCTTAGAGATATTCAAGAGCAATTACAAATTATGAGAACGAATGTGAGCAACATGTCCAATCAAATAAACAACCTTTCTGGGAGGATGGAGTCCATAGAAACTTTGCAAGTAAGACAGTCTAGTGGGAGTGAGCATTCTAATGACAACCCTAGGAATTCTCAAAGACTAGTTCATCGTAGGAACCATCACCGTAACCCACCAAGGTCACCATGACTTTGATGACCCTAACGATAGTGAGTGTTCCAATGATTACCGTCAAAGACCAGTTCATCCTAAGAATCATCAATAAAATCGTAATCAAGGTCATCGCAATTACGATGACCCTGACGAGCAAGTCATGAGGTATATTAAGGTAGAAGCCCCAACTTTTGAGGGTCAACTTGACCCGTGGATCTTTGATAGATGGATTTGTGACATGGATCATTTCTTTGACTGGTATAATCTATCTGAGAATAGGAGGGTAAGATTTGTAAAGATGAAACTTATATGAACTGCTCAGCTCTATTGGGAAAGTGTAAAAGAGTCTTTGATTAGGAGAGGTCAACCTCCTATTACTAATTGGGTTGAAATGAAGATTAAGTTAGAAGAGAAGTACTTGCCTCGTTCTTATAGAGGGAATATTTTGGACCAATAAAATAACTTGAAGCAAGGAGGCAAGTCTGCCAATGAAGTGGCACAATTTGATGAGTATAGAATGAGGTGCGCAGTTAGGGAGGATGAAGTGATGACCCTAAGTATGATTCGAAAAGGTTTAAATGATGACTTTAGAAGAGAGGTTGTGCTTAGAGGTGTTTCCACCCTTGATGAAGCTTATACCTTGGTACAAAATTATGACTTGGTCATAAAAAACCAATGGACGAGACGTCAGGATATTCATAGTACCCCTTCTAGTCCTCAACCTAAAAGTAATAACTCCATATTGGGTGCCCCACCTCGTAAAATCAATCCTTTGATTTCCCAGATATCTAGAGAAGACAAGGGTAAGGGAATTTTTCATGAAGCACCTAAGATGACCTCAAGAATTCAATGTTTTAAGTGTCAGGGTTTTGGTCATATTTCCTCTAATTGCCCTAATAAGACTTTGTTCATCAAGGGGCAAGAGGATATGGGTGAGGGAGATAATTATGATGATAAGATATATGAACCTAATCCCGATGATTTTCAAGACCTAAATGATGAGGATGAGTCCAACTTGCTAGGATGTGTTAGGTCTATATCCCTTCGAAGCAAGACAATAAGGTTAAGCGTAGTTAGATGCGATTTAACACAACCTACAGGAACTGGGGATTGGAGAAGGACTGCTAATTTTTACACTTACATTAAATGTGGAGATAAAGGGTGTAAGATTATCATAGACAATGGTAGTTGCATTAATGCAATTTCCTCGGGTAGTGTAACCCGTTTAGGCTTAAAGTCTGTTCCACACCCTAAACCCTATAGTGTGTCCTGGATTAATGATACATCTATAGCGGTCAAGGAAAGATGTGTTTTTCCCATAAAGATCTTGGATTATCATGATAAAATTTGGTGTGATGTCATTCCTATGGATGTAGGGCACGTCATTTTGGGTAGACCTTGGCTGTATGATTTGGACGTTACAATCTTTGGATGATCAAATTCTTGCTCATTTTCTTTTCAAGGTAAAAAAATTCATCTCATTGGATTAACTCCAAGGTCTAATGATAATAGTCAGAAGAAGAATAAGGTGAAAGAAAGAGGGCTTAACATAATAAGTCCCAGGAAATTTGAGAATGAAATTTGTGAGTCAGTTGTGTAACTTGTGTTTGCTATAGTGGCTAAGGACATTGTTGAAGATTTTTAGAAAAGCCACCTGAAGAGGTAAGGGAAGTGTTGAAAGATTTTCTAGATGTTTTCCCTTCTAAATTACCTGATGCTTTACCCCCATGCGTGATATTCAGCGCATCATAGATTTTGTCCCTGGTGCCACATTGCCAAACTTGCCTCACTATAGGATGAACCCGAGTGAACATGCTGAATTGCAAAGGCAAGTATGTGAGTTGTTACAAAAGGCATTTATTCGAGAAAGCTTGAGCCCTTGTGCAGTACCTAAGAAAGATGGATCATGGAGACTGTGTAGGTAGTCGAGTTATCAATAGGTCAATAGGCATGATTCCTTTTGAAGTTATACATGGTTACAAGCCTAGGAAACCTTTAGACCTTCTTCCCATGTCCATTAATGCTAGAGTGTCCGAGTCAGCCAAGTATTTTGCACATAGAATTCAGGATTTGCATACTAAGATCACTAAACAAATTCAAGCAAGTAATGCGCAATATAAACTTCAAGCTGATTTACATAAACAGCAAAATGAGTTTAATGTGGGAGACTATGTTATGATACGAATTAGACCCGAGCGATTTCCTTGGGGAGCTAATCGAAAATTGCATGCAAGTAGTGTCAGGCCCTTCAAAGTGCTACAACGGGTTGGTCCAAATGCTTATGTTCTTAATTTACCACATGATTTTGGTATTAGCTCTCCATTTAATATTAAGGGGTGCATACCATAAACCACTTCCTATTCCAAATGATCAATTTGAGATACAACTTAACTCCCCTCTCGATTATCCTATTGAAACTCTTATCCCTTTTACCTTGACATCAGTACAAAAAAAAAATATTGATGTTATTCTGGATAAGCAAGTTGTTTTTTACAGGAATAGTGAGGTTCAACGGTTTCTAGTTCACTAGGTGGGCCGGCCTGATTCAGATTGCACTTGGATCATTAAAGATACTTCGCAGCAGCTTGATTCAGATCTTTAGGAGTACTATCAGAGTCGGTCAGCGATACACTCGACGGGGTCGAGTTTCACCAACCCCGGGAGAGTTGGTGGGGACACCTAGCCCACACTGCAAACTACATGAGTATATGATTGAAGACGACATAGGATGGCCTAGCTTATCACGCTTTGGTTGAGAGACTAAACCTATTTAGGCCCATCTCATTGTTATTTTATTTATTTGAATTTATTTATGTTATACATTTTTATTTGATAGGTCGAGCCCAATAGCGATATGTTTTAGGGTTTACTATTTATATGTTTTTCTATCATTTTGTAAGGAAACTTTTGATGAATATTGATAATTTTGCAAATTTTGCATACTTTCCAATCCCCTTTTCTCTCTTCTTTAGCTTCTTCCTTTCTCTCTAAGCTTCTTTCTTTCTAAATCTCTTTCTTTTCTTGCTTAATTCGTTTTGTTTTTTTGTCCCGCATCATACTGCACTTGACACTTGCCAGGTTACTTCAAGGTTTTAGCATGACAACACCTATGGATTCGATAGTCGATTCAAAATTCTAATCATTCCACACCTCTAAACTGAATTTCATGGGCGGTCGATGTTTTCAGACAAATGATAGTTGCCACAAACATCTCAGATGCATTTGATTCTCTTTCATGCTTGTTTCACATATAAAATTCTCACTTAAACACTACAGATTAGAAATGGTATAAGTTTTATATTAACTACTAATAATAAAGTTGAATGTCAGACCAATCATGATATTCCTAGCATTTTCATCATCAATATCACCCCCTTTTGAAGTGCATAATTCCAAACTACAGGTGATTCATAATTTTATTATAATGGAACAGTAAGGCAGCCCTAATGTCATGACAAGTAATCATTAGGGCAGGGGATACTACTATGCTATCCCTAAGCATAAGAGCTATAATACCATAACATGTTATGAACATGTTATTCTGAAATGAGCAATTCATCAAATAAAAATCCTTAACACACAAGATCAAACTTTCACATCAGTTAAACACAGAACTTAAGCCCTGGAGCTTAATTTTTTTTACTAAGTTCCTCATCTTGATAGTTCATGTGTTCGCTTACATACTAAAGATATAGAAAACAATCTCAAGATCAAACACAAACCAACATTTGAGATAATATTGGCATGTTCTAGAGACACCTCAGTTCTTCAGTGTACTGTTCTCCAATTCCTTCTTCAGCTGCAGTGAGAAATCATCATTGACATCATCATCATCCCAATCATCCTCCCACTGCTGTGTCGCCTCTTTCCCTTCCTCCTTCACTTCCCACTCTGTCAGTTAAGTTACCATTAGACAAGAGACAATAACTCATAACAAGGACAAATAACAGTCCTTTTTCAAGATCACCTGTTTCTTAACAAACCAAGACATTACAAGTACTAGCATTATACAGACAACAAAAACAGGCTAGAGAATTTAATGATTTCAATTCATTGTGATGACCAAAAACTCATGGAAGTGATTTCAGATAAAAGTTGTTCAGACAACATGCAATTAGCATCCAAACTCGACAATATGTATCTACATTGATATTAATTCATCTTGCTTCCACAATTAACATAAGCTACGAGCAACATCAAGTAAAAACAAGCTTCCTAATTAAACTGTTTCCTCAAACAGCTAATTACTAGAATCATTAAGAGTTAGGATAAAAACAAATAATCATTCACAAAAAGCAAATTACTAAAAGTATCTGCACACACAACAAGGACAGGAAGATCATGAGCATAGCCTTATTCATTATATCCACCTATTATCACCTATTATAAATAACGGTAAAAAAGATATTACTTTAAACAAAATTTGAACTTTCTTTAATGTCAGTACAAATTTTCTTCGCCCACTAAAAATCGAAGCAGACAACTTGGGGCCATAAAGAAGAAATCCAACAATAGAGAATTTTTTGGTATAAGTATTTTGATTATCAAAAAAGAGAAAGAACAAGTCAATCTTCAAAGGGTAATTACCTCCATTGATTTCAAATTCTTCAAATTCATCGTCTTCCTCGAACAAGTCAATCTTCACTTCCTCAGTTTCTGGTTTCGGTTCAGATGCCATTCTTACCGATGATAAAAGGAAAGCAGATTTCTTGCAGTTTAAGAGAGAGAGATGTGAGAGAAACCCTAACTTGGGAACAGGGGGGATTTTACACGGAGTGAAAGTTGTCGGGAGTTCAGGGGTTTTGCTTATATTTTGCAAGGCAGCCGAACGACATCGTATCGATGGCGGCAGTTAATATTTTGTTAATTTTTTTCTTATTTGGTTCATTTGGGTCTTATAATCTACACTACATAATTATAGTCATTCTCTATTATATAATAACAAAATAAATTACAATTAAAGATACTCGAAAAGAAGTTATCAGTTACTTAATCATTAAACTATGTTTTTATTTTCGTATGTTCGCTTCTTATTGTTGTTGTTTGATTAAGGAAAAAAATTCTCGTAGTGCATAAATTAGGGAGAAATTTTAATTTCTAAATCATATATAGAATCAAACAATTATTAAAAATAGATAAATAGATTTATTTTTGTTTTATGATGTATTAGGAGTTCTACTCCCACACACCGTGTGTTTTTGGTCTTCCAACCCCTTATTATATTGCCAAAAAAAAAGGCCATGGATGAACTATCTATTTGAATTCAAATTTCATGTTCGAGCAAGCCTATTGTTTTTTTTTTTTTAATTGAGAAGAAACAAAGGAAGAAACTCATGCTATGAGAGCCTGAACTATCTATTTGTTAATGAACAGATACTATACATATATATAAAAAAAGAAAAGAAGAAGCTCATGTCGACTATGTAATTATTTGATAGAATATATAATATAATAATAACGATAACAAATCAACTGTCTTCATGCTCTGCATAGAAATCAGGTTCCTCTGGTTTAAAAAACTTGGGCATTTGTAAGGTGGAATCATCCGGCCGAGGAAGCTTTTGATGGCCAGCTCCTCTCCTTGTATTGGCAGCAAATTTCGAAGCGAGCATGGTGGCTCCAAGATGGGAACCAGTGGTTGAATGATCCACCAAAGATCTTTCATCTCCTCCTTCATCACTGTAATAATATTCAACCTCACCTTCCACAACTTGCGAATAAAATAAGTGTTCTTGCCTGGCCAATTCCATCTGTAGTTTCCTCCTTGTGTGGCGCCTCCATGCAGATTGTACATAGCAAGCTCCCCACGTCCTCCATTGATGAGAGTAATACCTGAAAGCATGCTGCAATTTCTTGCTATGCAACCGTTTAAACTGCTTCGCAACAAACTTTAGGTCCACCGCTCTAAGCGCGAACGCCTCGACTTCAGAGAGAGCCTTGACAGTTCGAGTGGATACAGGTAGATTCAGACGAGAGGTTGGCATCAGAGCCCATGTCAACAATTCCTCCCCGCAAAAGTCACCGGCCCTGAGTGTGATTGAGTTGAAAAAACCTGACCTTCCCCCGTTTGTCGTGGAACTTTCTAGCTGTCCTCGAATGATGAAAAGCATCTCATTTACGGGATCACCCTCCCGGACGATGAAGGTGTCTTTCGTGTTCAAGGATGAGACAAGACGTTCACATATTGCATCCAGCAGTTGATCATCCATTTGTGCGAAAAATGGGACCTGATCAAGAACACAAAATATGTTAGAGAATAATATAAATCATAATTTAGAGTCTCACCTATAAGCTTAAATTTTTAGGTGAGTTGGTTCCTTAACAGACTATAATTCAAAAATTCCAAAACGCGCTCCTGGTGATCACACATTAATTGGAGGCATCAGATATCGAAAACTCACGCGTCGAACAAGGGCCAGGCAAAGATGGCGTTGGATCTGACGTCGGATATCCATGGGCAAGGACTTCAAGATGCTCTCTTCGTCCACACCTCTCGTAGCTAGCCATTTGTATTGAACAAAACGGCGAACACGTTCTTGCAACTCTGTAGGTAATTGACGGTGCCTCATCCATTCCTCTGTATCTCTTCGCCTAATCCTCCATTCTTCCAATCTAGCAGACGCGGATTGCATATATGTCTTCAGGGGAATAACAGCGGATTAAAATTAGAGTGATCAAACTATTTCAATCACACGCTCACTCATGCCATAAGTTCTCCTCAACCTTAGTGAAAGATGTCGTGTAGATGTACAGGTAATAGAATATTGTCTTCAGAAAATTTATTTTAATCAGAGATTAGAGGATAAACGAACGTTAGCGCATTAATAGAATAGGGTTTATGTAAATATAGATACCTGCATATTGCCTATGAGATGAGCAAACAGAACTAGACCCATAATACAGATGCCAATGCTGAATAGTGTTTCGCCTTCATAGGTACTTGTCATCAAATTTTGTCCATACGAACTGCTCAGAACGAAATGATCGAAAGCTTTATTAGCAAAAACAGTATCTCAATATTATATACTTGGTAAAATATCCATTGCAGGTCAGCTAGTTTGGAATAGAGGGAGAGAGACCGAAGTTTAAGGAGAGCAGTGAAGCTGCTGTCTTGTTTTTCATTGAGCCAAATGAAATATCATTACCACAATTCTTAATCTCTAGAAACCGAGATTATTATCCTTGGCATGCTAACTAAGTATGTAATATCAACCGCCATAGAGAATCTTTGCATTAAAATCTGTTCCCAGTTAACCTCAAGGGACAAAACTATCTATCGCTATAGAACTGTTAAGAAGAAATTTAGTGAGAAAAAAAGCTTTGCAGCAAGGAAATGCTTATCTAAAAAGCTAAAACTAAGAGAATAATAATGCTCCTTGGCCTTGTGGTTTGGTATTGTTACTCAGCAATGGTGGCATCCAGAACCATAAACAAATTAAAAAAAATAAGAACAGGAGACAGATAGCTGCATCAGATTGAACCAGAAATCAAAAGGGAGATGGAAACTAACCGTACCTTAAGTTTCTTAAGCCCCACCAGAGACAATAGAAATATTTATCTACGAAAGATGCTTCAGCAACATGATTTGTAAAGGCTTCGGCAAACATCCCAAACTGAAAATTCCCATCATTCTGGGCATCACAATTAGTGAGCAGATTAGTAGTTGTAAGCCAAGCTTGTCGTGCAGGGTTATCCTTGGCACTACAGTCAAGAAATAGAGGGGTACAAGCTGGCGTGCGGTTCCTCTCATTTTTACATTGTATGTTCCAGCATTGATGCTGCCTCTGAATTGATGCCAGATACCATATAGCTCCTAAAACCTGCACTGACCATGACGATAACAGCAATAAAATGAGTAATACCTTTTACGGGATTGCATTTACTCAACAAAATAGTGGGAAAACATTTTATAAATTAATTTCTGAAAAAAAGTGGAGTGGTAATTAACTAAGTGGTGCTTACATGGCTAGCAAGGACGTAGAGAAGGAGATTATAAGCTGCCCCGGACCAGGCAGTCTTGGCTATAACACCAGTAGTCTTAACAATCCGTCGATTCAGAGGTATCATAACAAAAAATCGAGGAATATATTGGATGAGAACTATGAGAGAAACAGTGTGGTTAGCATGAGCAGCTGTGGGATTTTGCAGCACTGATGTAATCATGAACCAAATCACAATCTGTCAAAATTAAGTAAGTAGATCAAGATAAGAAACAGCGAGCCCTATACCATGCTAGTCTGTAGAACAGTCAATGATGAATCCTAGCAAAATTCGCAATCCTGCAAAATTCAGCTGGCAAGTGGCCTATGAAAATGACAGTGTGTGTCCAGCAATTCAATGTTCAAAGTAGATTAATATAAGGCTCATCTCATTCCATACCAAATACAAGTTTTAGCGGATACAGAGACGAGCAGGTTGCTGGCATGATTGCATCAAAATTTACAGTTGAGTATTTTGCAAATACTGCAATTTTCAAAAGTAAAGAACCACGAAAAAAACCCAGAGGTGGTTCTTTTAAAATATGATAACCATTTCATTTGCTTTCTAAATAATCACAATTTCTTGAATAAATGGAAAGATTTAAACCATAAAATTCATGAGAACATGAAGAAAAAAAGGGTTACAAGGGTGATGAAGCTCGTATAGAACGAAAGAATAAATAAATAACCTGAATTAACTTAGTTAGCATGCCAAATATGTAAATCGTGTTATGAGACCAAGATAAGCTAATAAGATACAAATAAAAAAACAAAAAATCAGTTATCAATAAATCTAACAGAGTAATAAAAGGAAAAAATACCATCAAACAAAGCAAGTCGATCAAATTTTATAACCCAGATCATACGAATAAGATAACCTAATATATAGATAACAAATTAGGAAAGAATATGAATATCAAATCTAAAACAACCCAAAACTAAAGGGAAAAAACCCAAAAAATAAAGTCAAGTCATCAAATTTTCATTTAAGTAATAGGATAACGTTAGAAATAGAAAGGAAAATAAAGAAAACATGAAGTTCTATTTCAAATATACGAAGAATGACAGGATTGAAAAGGAAAATTAATTTTAAAAAACCCTAAAAAATCAATATTAACCCGAGTTAAGTTTTCAAATTCATGAGTCACGTTATAAAACCAATATCAACTAATTTATATTTCTCAGCCCTAAAACCAAGAATGTTGTTATCGGATAAAAAAGGGTTTTATGTTTTTAAACGATTGAAAATCATGTTACCCTTTCAATAATCTAATCCGAAACATAACCAGGAACAAACTATTACATTATTCATTGTCAATGCAAAACCCTTGGTATGGATATGAATATAATGTATGTATGGCTAACCTGAGGGAGAGGAAGGGCAGCAGCAAGATCAACAACAAAGTTCGATTTCAGGTAGCGTATGGCAATGGCTCTTGGGTCCATAACAAGCTCTCCTCTGCCGAAAACGCGCGAGCTTGGTGCGACAAAAGCTGTCCTAAACTTCATGAAAATGTGCAGGAAAAAGAACAGGTCCGTGAAGGTGCGAGCGAAGGTAACCCGGACGCCGAGGGCAATGTCAATTTTCATGCAGGCATCGCCACCGATAATGGGAAGGTAAAAATAAAGAGGGTCAAGAAACATTGCAATCATGCACGCGACGAGGAAAATGCGGTTCCATTTGCTAACAATTTCACTTCCAGGGTCATGAATTTGGTCCCACCAGGGAACTTTGCGTCGGATGGACAAGGATTTGGGGAAACGGCGGAAGTGTGAGCTTGTGTATGAGCGGAAGTTATTCATTTTCCATTGCAGAGAGCAGTGAGATATTCTTATGGGCGAAAACCCTAGCAAAGAGAATTGCACAGAATTTGAGAGCTTCTTACCTTTGTGGAGATCCAAGAGAAGCTGCAAAGATTACGGTATTGCATGGCCGCTTGAGATATCTATGTACAATATATAATAATTCGACATTTATTCTCTCTTTTATTATTCTGCCTTTTTTTATTTCATGATTTTTGTCAAAATTGTATTCTGAGTTGTTAACTTAAAGCCAGCTTTCCACGTATAAATTTCTATAAATAGGGTTCTTGCTATAGTATTTACTAGTTAATTGCCCGCATTACGTTGCGGGCGGGCAGAGCAAATAATTTTTATAATTATTGAGATTAAAATATAATATTTATACATGTAAAGTTTGATATAATAAAACAGATTAATATACTCAATTATAAAAACAGTAACATCGAAGTCTTAACATCTAAAATTATCATCACTATTACTGCTAAAACAAAAAAAATATTAAATTACCCCGAGAGAAAAAAACAAAAAAAAATAACAAAAAACTAAGAAAGAACAAAAACTAAAAATTATTATTATTATTATTGCGTTAATAATGAAAAAAACAAAATTAAATAAAAGATTAAAATAAGCCTAAAAACTTTAACAAAAAAGCAAACTAAAAAATAAAATAAATGATAAAACAAAAACAAAAATTATAATTGAAAAAAATCATTTGACTTGAAAATAAAATAAAAACTAATAAAAACACTAAAAGAAATAACAAAGAGGAAAAAAATATCAATTTTTAAATGAGCATAAAGACAAACTGAAATTTAAGAAAAAAAATTCTCAAAAAAATATTATCCTATGAGAAAAAAAACTCAACAATATTAACAAAAAAGTAAGCATGAAAAAAAGGCTAAAATTATTGTTGTTGTTGTTGATGTTGTTGTTGTTGTTACGTTAATAATGAGAAAACAAAATTAAATGAAAGACTAAAAAAATTATAAAACTTTAACAAAAGAACAGACAAAAAATAAAATAAATGATAAAAAAAATCAGCTGAAAAAAATTATTTGACTTGAAAATTGAAAAAATTGCCTCCACTATGTTGCGGGTTGAGTAAACAATTTTTATAATTGTTGGCATTAAAGAAATTCATAGGATTTGAAGTTCAACAATAAAATATAATATTTATATATACAAAATTTAATATAACAAAATAGATCAACACACCCTATTATAACAACAACAATATCGAACTCTTAACATCTAAAATTATCATTACTATTACGGTCAAAACAATAAAAATTATCAAATTATCCCGGGAGAAAAAAAACTCAAAAACATTAACAAAAGAGTAAGCAAGTAAAAAACTAAATTATTATTATTATTATTATTGTGTTAATAATGAAAAACAAAAACAAAAATAAATGAAAGACTAAGAAAATCCTAAAAACTTTAACAAAAGATCAAACAAAAAAATCAAATAAATGATAAAATAAAATTAAAAATTATCAGGTTAAAAAAATTCATTTGACTTGAATATTAAAAAAAAAACAAATAAAAAAACTAAAAGAAAGAACAAAGAGAGAAAAAAACAAAAATATCAATTTTCAAATGACCATAGACACAAAATAAAATTTAAGAGCTAAATGTTTTTAAAAAATACAACCTCAACAAATAAGAAAATAATAAAAATTAAAAACCAAAGCTAAGAGCACACTCATATATACATGCACAAAAATAGGGACTATTCCAGAAATATAAAAGCAATAAAGAGATTAAAATCAAAAGGTATAAGAGCCGAAATGAAAATCAAATATATTATCAATTTCAATCCAAGAACAAACTTGAAAAAATCAAAACTTATGTACCGAATATATTAAGGTATTTAAACCCAAACCAGAAATTAAAAGAAGGACCGAAGTGTAACCTAAATATATAATGAATTTCAATCGAATGACCCAATTGAAATAAATAAAAACTTATAACAGAAATCAGGGTCATAAACAAAATTAAAAGTGAAGGGACTAAAGTGACAATCTCACAAAACCGGGGGCCTCTCCTGCACTTTAGCATGTAGGGAGAGAAAATGGTAAAAAAAGGTTTAACCCGCCACCAGGACGGCTGCGGCCACCTTTGGCCAAAACACACCGCACCAGGAGGACGACCACATGGCGGCGCATCGTCGGAGACGCCGGAAGCTCATTTTCTTCTACCGTAACAGTCATCACACGCCGCCCTAACAAGACGTGAGGCGGAATACTGTCGGTCGCGTGTTCCACACGCGCTGACAGGATTCTGAGACAATAATAAACAAGGTCAATTACTGATATGCCCCTGTGCCTATGTCATATATTTTGTCTTATCCGAGGCTATATCTGTATTTATCCATTTTCAAAAAATATGAAATTCCCGTGGCACCCCTCCCACCCATAGCTGATTTTTATCCTTTTCGAGGGATATAATTGTTATTTCACTGTGCAAAGAAATATAAAAAATTAAAAAAGTGCGGCAGACCAGACCAGACTGAACCAGACCGAAATCGTGCAATTACCGCAGAACCCCTCCACCTAGAACCCGCTTTTTATCTTTTTCTAGGGACAAAACCGTTATTCTACTGTGCAAAAAGAAAAAAAAAACCACTAAATTGGTAATCCACAATGATTTGTCTCACAATGCACAGTAACCACGTCACGTTCTCTTTTAGTGTATTTGATAATAAGTGTTTACAGTTTTTAACTTCAAAAGCATATTTAACAAATTAGTATTGATGGATCAAAGAAAAGAATCACGTTCTTTAAAATAATAAATTTGTAAGGAAACCTAATAATTAAACAATCAATGATTCATGAAATTGAAAGGGTGGTGTACTCAAATTTCATTCCTCTCGGTAATCATTAATATGATCTTAAAATATGTTTCTTAATAATTCTGTAATTTTCATAGAACAATTATTTTTTTGTTTTACCTTCATAAAAATAATAAGATGGAAAAAGTCGTATATTTTATTTTAGTAGTATTTTTAGAGAATAAACTTGTCAAATAGAGATTGGTATCTATAATTACCATATTTTTTAGAATTAATACGTGAACCATTCAGTTTGTTATATCAAAAAACTCAGTGCTAATGTAGCAAACTGATTGATTATTATGCGTGTTGTCATTGATTAAATATAAATATAATTAGTTAAATCATCATCAATAAAATCCGTTTCAAACGGGTTATTTGTTTTGTGTATTGAAGTTACTGAATGTTGCTATCTATTATTCAAATCTTTGGATAATTATTTAATTGGTAAATTGTCTATGTGCATCGAAGCGCTTGTAAATAAGTTGCAACAATTTTCCTACCCATTTTGTTTAAATTTGATTTCATATATTTTTTGGTTATATGACATTAAATATGACATACCATAGATAAAAAATAGTGCGGGTCAATTTTGGGGGAAAAATCGACTAATGAATTATTTTCATTTTTATTATATTTTAATCATAATTTTTTTAAAATTATCATAATTATTATAGCTACTATTATAATAATTGTTGTAAGTAATTAATATTCAGATTATTACTAACAATAATGTTATAATCATTGTAATTATTATGACAATAATCATCACGATAATTAACATCGTTGTTTCTATGAATAATATTTCAATTATAATTAGTATTATTATCATTAATATAATTATTTTTGTCATTATTAATATTTTTATATTATTTTTTGAGTTATTGTTATTATTACCATCAAAGTCATCAGTAGCTACATGATAAGCACCACAACTATTAGAATATATTATAATATTTATTATTATGATAATTTATAATGTCACCATTATCATCAAGATTACAACACCTTAAATTATTATTATTAGTACTGTTAAAATAATAAAAATTATTAACTTATCCTGAAGAATAATAAAGCTTAAAAATTTAAACAAAAAGGTAAGCTAGAAAAAACACATCTCTAATTATTATTATCATTGCATATATATATATAAACAAATACCTTGAAGAATAAAAATTACTCAAAATTATAACAAAAGAGTAATAAAAAAATGGAAAAAGAAAAATAAATATTATTAGCCTTAACAAAACCATTTGAAAAAAAAAAACATTTCAAATGATTATTATTATTGTTGTTGTTATTATTGCATAAATAATGAAAATAAAACATTTACCTTGAAGAATCAAAAGAAAAAAAAAATATAACAAAAGAGTATGCAAAACATAAACTAATGACAAAATAAAAATAAATATTAATAGCTTTTAAAAAATATTTTGAAGAAAACATATAAATTAATGATTACCATTATTGCACAATATTTTAACAAAAGGGGAAGAAAAGAAATCAAATAAATGAAAAAAATATTAGCTTTAAAAAAATATTTGACCTGAAGAATTTTTTTTTGAAATGATCATTAACACAAATTAAGATTTAAGGACTAAATAAAAAAAAAAGCAATTCCAGCAAAACAAAAAACTTAAAAACATAATTCTTACTATTATTGCATAAATAATAAAAAAAATATGAACCTTGAAAAATAAAAATAAAACTCAAAATTATAACAAAAGAGTAAGCAAACAAATAAAATAAATGACAAAACAAAAATAAATATTATTAGCCTTAAAAAACATTTATTTTTTTTTAAGAAAAGAAATATGAAATTTCAAATGCTCACTAACATAAATTAAAATTTCAAGACTAAATAAAAAAAATACAACCCCAACAAAAGTGAAGATAAAAAAGAATCCAAAAGTAAACACAAAAGGCATATACACATAAACATGTAAAATAATAGAGATTAGTGCATAACTATATCAATACTAATAGAAAATTAAATTTGAAAAGAATAATTAAAAGTATAAGAGCCGAAATAAAAATAAAATATATAATTGATGTCAATTGAAAGTCTCAATTGACAATAATTCAAATTTGTATATCACAAATATTAAGGGATTTAAAACTAAAATCAAAATGAAAAAAATAGGAACTAAAATGAAAATAGCATATATAATTAATTTCAATTGAATGACAAAATTGAAAATAATACAACTTGTTAAACCAAAAAAATTAAGGGATTTAATACATTACCGAAAATTAAAAGAAGAATGACCGAAATGCAAACTAAATATATCATGAAATTCAATTAAAGGACTAAATTGAAACCAATCGGAACTTCTATTACTGAAATTAGGACCATACACAAACCGAGAATGAGAAGATAATGGACGGAAAAGAATATACCATAAACCCAGGGGACTGCATTGCAAAATGGCTCTGAGGAGAGAGAAATTGGTGCAAAAACGTTCAACCACCCACCGTCGCCTCTCCAGTGATAACTTCATGACACGCGCTACTCCAGTAGGTAGAGAAAATGGAGGCGAAGCCTCTAAGACGCCGAAGAGGCATTTTCTGACACCGTATGAAGCGTCACGCGCCACCTGAAAAGTTTGGACCGGGAGAAGGTAGAGACGACGTGCCAACAGTGTGCCAAAATTCAAATAGTAAAAGCAGGGCTAATTACCAAAGGACTCCCACAGCCATATCTGAATTTTTGTCTTTTCTAGGGCTAAAGTAGTATTTACCCATTTTTCAGAAAAAAAATATGCATTGTCCGGAGTACCCCTCGCTAACAGTTCAAGGTTTTGTCTTATTCGTGGGCTTATTCGTTATTTTATTGTATATGCACATGTAAAAAAACGATATTACCCCTAGTCCGGTTACTGTTCACTAGCTGAGGGGAGGGTTAAGAGCGTATTTTAATTGTTTGAAAATACGCGGTAAATACAAAAATACCCCAAAACAATCTCGTATTGTCAACTGACCCTGTGGAAAAATCAAAAATACCCCTGGTACAAAGGCATGAGCTGAGGCGCACTGAGAGACAAAATAAAAAATACACTGTTGAAATCTACAGTGTTTTGTGAGTGGGTGTACAGTAATTGACCGAACTCTTTTAGCTTTCTTCTTAATTGGTGTAAGATTAATTTTATCATTACTCTATTTCGTTTTATAGCGTCAGATAAGAATCATTGCCGTTAATCATGTCTGTCTTTTTTCTGAACCGTTCATTTTGAAAACAAAATAGAAAAGAGTCATATTATTCATTCGTCCATTATTTGATTCTTTTCTCTAATCTCCGATCTCTCTCTTTACTTTTTTGTAATTGCATCTGCTGATTTCAACCCATCACAGCCATCATCCTATCATAATTTTTTGGTTGGTACTTCCAACTTTCGATCTACTTTACTTCAATGAGTTTTATTTTTGGACACACACTGTACCAAGATGATATTGAAAAAGAAAATCAAATCTTAAATCTATATTTGCTTTCGATTCTGTGTTCAACCTTGGGTTCTTAATAATTTGGGAATCGTTTTTTACAGGATAATAAGAACAATCATCTCAGCAAGGATAGGAACCCTTTCTCACATGATCTTTTGCCATTTATGAAATGTCGGCGTTACTTAATGTAATCACCTTTTCTTTCACCTTCCTGTTTTTCTTATTAGTATTTAATTTTCAGTATGTTGAGAAGTTTTCTGTTCGTCGTTGTTACGGTCTTGGTGGGATTTTGTTTCGGAGTATACTAAGTAGCTTGTTTTGCAGTTCTTTACTTGATGGTATAAATGCCATTTATGAGATTTGTTCTTGATAGATACATAATGCGTTATGGGAGTCTATTAGTATAAATTGCTGCATATATATGCTCTGTTTTGATTGCATTATCCCTCGGGTACATGTAGCTTCTATTTTTTTCTGGAAGTTAGTTTTTTTTTTTTTTGTCAATCGTTAACCTTATATTTTTCCTTTGCGCAATTTTTTTCACACATTTTGGATTGCAGTCTTCTCTAAACGGATCAACTTCAAATCTTCCAGATACCACGGGTCGATCTTTTCCTGCATCCTTCTCAAGCCAGTCTGGTGCAGCATCTCCTGTTTTTCATCACAGTGGTAGGTAGATTTTTCCAGAGACTCAATTGTGTCTTCTCCCTTTTTCCTTCAGATTTCTATGTGATTGTAAGTATTTATTTTTACTGCAGGAACTTTTCAAGGGCTGCATAATATTCATGGGAGCTTTAATGTACCCAGCATGCCAGGAACACTTGCATCAAGAAACTCCACAGTGAACAACAGTCATTCAGTTGGGGTTCAACAACCTACTGGAAGCCTCTCCGGTGGAAGGTTTGCATCCAATAATCTTCCTGTTGGTCTCACCCAGGTATTTGTGAATTGTTATTAATCTAGCATGTGTATCCTGTTTTCTTGACAGTAGTTAACTTCTGCCCACTTTCCTGTTTTTTTTTAATGTTTGCGCTGTGCAGTTGTCACAAGGTAGCTCTCATGGACATTCAGGGGTTACAAATAGAGGAGGTATAAGTGTTGTTGGAAATCCAGGATATGGTAGTAACACAAATGGAATTGCTGGTTCTATACCTGGTATTCTCCCAGCCTCTGCTGGAATAGGTAACCGGAATGCTGTTTCAGGATTGGGGGTATCCCAATTTTTGGGCAATGCAGGTCCAAGGATTACGAGTCCTGGAGGGACCATGGTTGCTGGTGGGAACATTGGGAGAAGCATAAGCACAGGTGGAGGACTATCTGTCCCTGGTCTTGCATCTCGTCTGAACTTAACTGCAAATAGTGGATCTGGCAGTTTAAGTGTGCAAGGACAAAATAGATTAATGGGTGGCGGGCTTCCACAAGGTTTGTGTGCAAGGAAGAAACTTATCAATACTTCTCTTGGGCATACAATTTACCAGTGCCTTGGTTGATTGTGATAAAATATCTTTGCCATCTGGCGTTGCTTGCTTTGAAACTGCGTTGATGCCCATTCTGAGTTCTATATTTTTTCTAAAGTGGAGCTTGGCTTTTAACTTGTTTTATTCTTGTCTATAATTTCTTACAAGCAATAACAGAACTGCAAAGTTAAATGTGCTTTGGGTTACAGGCTTGTGGCCCTCTTTTTCTCTGTTTATGATGACATGGATGGTGCAAAAAGATCCATATAGCTGACCCCTGCTAGTTTGGTCTCTTGAAAAAAAAACTTTAAGCTCATTCTTGATCTCTTAAAAAAAATTTGTTTCATCTTCAAGATTTTATGGACTCACACTTGTGAGTCTTTCCAAAATTAACAGAACATGGCTGAATATAGTGGCTTGGTTTGATATCTGAAAAAAATATATTTTTACTGTTCACTGCTTATATTTTGCCAGTGCGAATGACATGTTGCGGATTCAGGAAATCCACAGGTAATTCCAATGTTAGGAAACTCATACCCTACTGCTGTTGGTCCTCTTTCCCATAGCCATGTACCAGGTGTGAACAATCTCAGCTCTATTGGAATGTTGAATGATGTGAACTCCAATGACATTTCTCCTTTCGACATTAACAATGATTTTCCTCAGTTGACAAGTCATCCTAGTTCTGCTGGAGGGCCTCAAGGTCAATTGGGTAATTAAAACACACTAGCAATTTTGTTTATGGTTATTTCTGTTTCTCTGCTTTCACCTGTAATAGGTGATAAAATACAAAGGAAATATTTGCAGGCTCACTACGAAAACCTGGTATAGGAGTTAGTCCCATTGGTCAACAAAGCCAAGAGTTCAGCATTCAGAATGAAGATTTTCCAGCTTTACCAGGATTTAAAGGTTCCAAACTCATTCAAGTAAACTCCTTACATGCTGTATAATGCAAACACATTTGTCTTCTGGTTGGCGGGAATAGAAGTTCATCAGTACTGTAATAATCTCCCTAGAGGACATTGGTTTTTAGTGCTCCATGTTAACTTTAATTTTCACTTGTATGCTCATTGATGTGATGCTGGCTTTGAATCAGGAGATGATGTCCTGTGTAAATAACAATAACTAGCGCGTGCTTAACTGTTATTTTTGTGATTGGATCTATAATGTTTTTAATATCTTGTCTCCTGGATATACTTTTTAGATGTTTTTTTTTTTTTTTTTTTTTTTGTGATATTGTGCCAATGCCAGAAAATAAAAATCCATGTGTATAATAGATGACCTCAATTTTTTCCTCCAATCGGTAAATCATTTTTCACGCAATGTTTTGACCATGATACTGGATTTGATTCAGGTGGTAATGCTGATTATACGATGGATTTGCATCAGAAAGAACAACTGCATGATAATACTATATCAATGATGCAATCTCAGCGCTTCTCTGTGAGTCTCTTATATGAAGTTGAAATTTAGCAATAGCAAATGCTATCAATTGTGACACCTCATTGCTTCATTCTGCAGATTGGAAGATCTGCTGGGTTCAACTTAGGAGACACTTACTCATCATATCGTCCTCTGCAGCAACAGCAACAGCAACACTCCCCTGCTGTCAGTAGTAGTGTCTCTTTTGCATCTGTAAACAATCAAGATCTACATGGTTCAGAAATATTTTCATCTTCGCATTCGGCCTATGACCCACAGGTGTGGAAGTTTAGTGCTGTTAATAGTTTTCTGCAATGCCCTTTAGAGGGCTCCACCTCCACAAGTGAATGTGGCTCATATATCTCATGAAAGCAGTCAATTGCAAGTCCTTGCTTGGTTACAATAATTGAAAAAAGGGTTACCTCACCTATAAGGTTTATTATTTATGTTTCCCTGTACCTTTTGAACCCATCAATTTTACCCATAATAATCCTTAGATTTTTAATTCTCCCCTTCCTTACACTCTATGTCCAAGTCAGTTATCCATCAAATACCCACATTGCCACTCAAGAATTTAATGATTTTAAATTTTTAAATTTTTAAATTTTGAGGTAAACAAAATTAATGGTTAATATGATTGATCTTTGCCATGTGGATGTTTAATGTATCCTATTAATGGATTTTGATGGAGAATGGAGGGAAGCGCAAAATTGAAAACACTAGGTAATTTTGAGGATTAAATTAATAGATGTCATTGGTGAAGGGTGAAATTGACCATGGTACTTTTGTAGCTAACCTAAAAGAAAATTTTCTTGGACTTGTAGTTGCCACTGGTGGTCACCACACTACCATATGTTTCATTTCTTAATGTTCAGGGGGTGCAATAGCTATCTTTTTTATTTTACTTAGATATGGCTATTCATTTTCCCTATTAAGAAATCATTTCTCTTAAACTATCCATTTCATCCATGTTTAGACCAGTGGACCACCTGGACTTGGTCTGAGACCTTTAAATTCGCCAAAAACAGTATCTAGTGCTGGATCATACGATCAGCTCATCCAGCAGTATCAACACCCAGGCCAGTCCCAGCTTCGACTACAACAAATGTCAGCTGTCAATCAACCATTTAGAGATCAGGGCATAAAATCCATGCAAGCAGCACAATCTATGCCTGATCCATTTGGGTTACTTGGCTTGTTAAGTGTTATAAGGATGAATGATCCTGATCTTACCTCCCTGGCCCTTGGGATTGATTTGACCACACTTGGATTGAATTTGAACTCAACAGAAAATCTTCACAAGACTTTTGGCTCCCCATGGTCTGAAGAGCCCGCCAAGGGTGATCTAGAGTTCAATGTTCCAAAATGCTATTATGCTAAGCCACCACCTCCACTAGATGTGAGTTTGTTTCTTTTGTTGTTTTTTATCCTTTTGCAATTTAATCTTAATCACGTAGTCCCATATTTGACTGTTCTTCTTTTGAGTCTTGCAGCATCATTACTTTTCAAAATTCTCAACAGAAACGTTGCTTTATGCATTTTACAGGTGCAGTTTAGTGGATTTTTTCTGCTTTCTTTTCATGTCATTCAATAACACTTGCCTTTCTTCATCCTGTTGTATCTCAGCATGCCAAAAGATGAAGCTCAACTACATGCTGCAAACATACTGTAAGTTCTGTTACTGATGAATTGAATGCTGTAGTTGATTCATATCCATGTAAACTCTCTGCCTGACTGATTTCCTTGACTGCTTTGGTCATACCCATCCCGTGCTCGGGGAAAAAGGCCATTCAGGATTTTGAATACCTGCAGTTTTACTGGTTAAATAATATTTAATTATCGGTGGCATCATTACTGTTGGCAGTTACGAAAGAGGCTGGTTGTACCACAAGGAGCAACGAAGATGGTTCGAAAGAGTTCCCAACACAGAGCCACTTGTTAAAACGAGCACATATGAGAGAGGGTCTTACCATTGTTTTGAACCAAATACATTTGAGATAAAGCTCAAGGTTTTGACTCGTTCATAACTAGTTTATATGTTTAGAATCTTTTCTAGCTCCATGATTATTGGCGTAATTGATTTCTGATCCCTGGTGATAAATTGATGTTGATGCAGGAAAATTTTGTTCTCCATTATGAGATGGTGGAAAAGAGACCGGGGCTACCTCAACATTAACTAGAGTTCTGATTTGATATGTGAAGTTCTGGTCATGTTGTTGACTAGACAATAGGTGAATTTGCAGATTAGTGTTTGCTTGAATTTGGTAGTTTTTAGCAATTGTATAAAGCGCATCCCTCCTCATAAACAAGGAATCAAGTTACATGTGTTATATTGTAGATCATTTAATGTTATATCTGCATCAAATTTATGTCAATTTTATTTTATAGGACGTTTTGAAAGTTATGTGGCCAATATACATGGCAAACTTTCATGTTGTCGTGACTAATTATTCAAAATTAAAAGTTGCATGTTATCTACTCTTGTAGTAGTGTAGAGCATCTTTAAAGTATGAGAGTTTTTTTTTATTTTGAAAGTATATTAACTTAAAAGAAAAAAAATAGTATAGAGAGGTGGAAACACCATTATGAGAGGGGAGTTGGACAAATTCCATCCAACCTATAAACAAGGTAAATAGGGTATAGCTAAAAGAATAATTTTTTCAAAACCTTAAACAAAAATGAATCAACAAGAAAAAAGAATATTAGAAAATCTCCCGAATATGAAGAAGTTTATTAATATTTGAAGAGGTCATATTACAAGGAAGTACAAGGAAGATTAACTTAATAAATTACATAAAGAAGAATATCACTCTAAACAATTGAATTATAGTGAGCCTCACCATGTAGCTCAACATTCCTCTTGACGCGAGCCCTTAATACACGGTCAAACAATCTATATGCAAATGATTCATCTCTCGAAAAGCCAAGTAAATCGGATTTGATAGAAGTGTGACACAAAAATAACTTGTATCTAGCCACCAACACTATTGGATTTGAATCTCTACCCAACAAATAACAAATCAGTTGAACCTCGATAAGTCATTTTCAGTTCTTTAGAGAATTCCTACCCTTGCAAGCATATAAAGTTATGTCTATAATTGAAATATCATTAAGCAAAAATATAATATAAAACTTAGGTTACATGTGTTTTTAACCTAAGTAAAACCCTAGAATACCCAAAGATATGAACTTGTATAAAACCTACTTATAATCAGACCTAAATCACTAAGTATCTAAGCTTAATTGATGTTTGTTAACCCTAAAACACGATACAAATTTAAATTAAAAACTTTAAGTTGTTGCCACATATAAATAAGATAAAAGAAGTCTGATTTGGTCTTCAATGTTGCTGACTTTTAGATTTCTTTCCTATACTAGAAGAATCATTAAGTAATCTCCCCTAATTTAGAAAACAAATCCGACCGATCATTTGTTTTCTTTGTCGACTAGAAAACTTTCTTTTGAATGCTAAAATCCTCAATTCTTTAGGAGGTAATCCATAAGAATTTTCTTGCTTCCTTAGAAGAATAATATGCTGACTTGGACTACATATAATATTAGAAAAAATAAGTCCAAATTAAAGCAGAGTTGGGGCCTCACATATTAGGCCTCTTCAGAACTTGAATGAGACCCTTATTGGACTTAGATTAGATAAATTAGATGCTGCCTTTTAAGCTCCATAGGTGTTCTTTGTCCCTCTAGATCAATATTACTCCATGTGTGATAAACTAGCCCATTCAGTATCTTTTTAAGTCTTTTTTCCCTAACTCTAGTAATAGGCCTACTTGGCACCTCTAATAGGTTGTTGGCATGATTACACATGGTGTTGAGCTTATCCTTCTCATCTTCTCCCTCTTCAAAAGGATTCAATCTCGAATCATCACCTACATCAAATAGAGTAAGATCAAATTCATTAAAGGTAGCACTAACACCACTCACCTAACATCAAATTTATAAGCATTTTCATTGATCCTCTTAAGAATCTTAAATGGCCCATCTCCTCTTGGTTGTAGCTTTGTATGGTCCGAAAATCTCTCCTTGTGCATATGCATCCAAATCCAATTATCGGGCTGAAATAAAACTTGTTTGTGCCCCTTATTGGTTTAATTTGCATAAATATGGTTCCTCTATTCAATTTGTTGCCACACACTCTCATGAAGTATTTTCACCACCTATGCTTTACGATTACCTTCCAAACCAACCATTTTATCAATCGACAAAAGAATCAAATCCATGAGAGTTAAAAGGTTAAATCCATATACAATTTCAAATGATAAGAAATCAGTAGTTGAATGCACCAATTATATGCAAACTCTATGAATGACAAACACTCTTCCTAATTCTTTAAGTTCTTTTGAATGACAACACACAAAATATGATTCATTAACCATGTTTAAACATGTTTTTTCATTCATAACCTTCTCTCATCCTAATTTGATGGTACCTATTTTTAAATCAATTTTAAGGAATGTAATGCTTTATATAACTCATCCAACATGTCATCAAGTCTAGAGATATGATGTCTATACTTTACCGTTATGTTGTTGAGGGCGTGAAAATCAATGCATATCCTTCAAGTTTCGTCCCTCTAAGGCACGAGTAACACAGACATGACACAAGGTCTCATACTCTCATGAATATACCCTTTCATCATCAACTAATCTACTTGCCTTTAAAGCTTCATTGTATCATTGGGATTGTTTTTAAAGGTTGGACAGTTAAGAATCGACGCTAGGTACAAGGTAAATATGATGAAATTCCCCTTAATGACAGTAATCCACTAGGTATGTCTTCACAAATACATCATCAAACTCCTGAAATAAAGAAACAGTCTCTTGCGATTCTTACGAAACTGAAACAAACACCAAACACAACCAACTCCGCAACACAATCCAAATAGGTGTATATGACTCGGGAAAAAATAAAAAACACTTATGCGAAACTCTTGAACACGCAGTCAATCAACCCACATGTAAGATTCCAATTCTCGGAAAGCCAAGGAAATTAGGTTTGATAAGAATGTTATACAAAGATAACTTGTATCTAGGCACCAACACAATTGGATTTTAACCCTCCCCTAACGAATAACAATTCACATACAAGAAATATGGATTGACATCAAGAAGTGAGTTAAACCTTGATAAGTCATTTTCAATCTTATAGAGAACCAAAGAAGAGAGAATTCCTACCCTCACAAGCACACAAAGATCAAAGAATCCATTAGAGGTTCCAATTGGTCCATTTACGAGGCTTAGGACTAAAAAGTTAAAATAAGCCTTCAATGGGTTTCTTTAAAATAGATGGACTAAGGTGGACTTCAAGAGGAATTGTAATAATACATAGCATATTGAATTTCAACACTGCCTTTGTATTCAATGAATATAATTTTGCTCAATCTTTATTGATGAATAATGTATTGGATTTATACAAGTAGAAGAATGTAAATAAGGTAAGCTACCGTTGCATGTACAATGAATGAAAATAACCGTTACAATATATCACAATGAATGGCTGGATATTGTGTCTGTGTGTTAGCCTGGATTTCCTCTTGTTTCCTTTGATTGAAGATTCTGGGAAGTGCATTCTTCCCTTATACGCCCCCTCAAGATTGGGCTTCCATCGGCAAGGCCAATCTTGGATCGTAATAGTTCGGTCCGTTGTCGTGATAGGGGCTTTGTTGACAAATCGGCTAACTGGTCTTGAGTGTGTACATGCTGGACTTGAAGGCTGCCGTTTTGCACCAGGTCACGCACGAAATGGAGGTCAATCTGGATGTGTTTCATCCGTGAATGGTGCACTGGGTTGAAGCTTAAGTGCGTGGCACCGAGATTGTCACATAGAAGTTGCGGTGGAGTCTGAACTAGGACCGCAAGTTCCTTGAGAAGAGTTGTGAGCCAAATTGTCTCTGAAGCTGCATTGGCTAAAGCTCGGTACTCCGCTTCAGTGGAGGAGCGGGCAACTGCGCGTTGTTTTTTGGAGCTCCAAGATATGGGGTTGGAATCCAAAAAACTGATGTATGCTGATGTGGAGGTTCGATCATCCAAGTTGCCAGCCCAATCAGCGTCAGAAAATGTGCGTAGAACTGGAGACCCTGCTTTGCGGAGCTGGATACCATGGAGAATGGTTTGCTTTAAGTAGCGTAGAAGTCTCTTGATGGCTGTCCAGTGGGTGATTGTTGGCTTGTGCATAAATTGA
The DNA here is from genome assembly GCA_964035475.1 of Salix caprea. Taxonomy (NCBI): domain Eukaryota; kingdom Viridiplantae; phylum Streptophyta; class Magnoliopsida; order Malpighiales; family Salicaceae; genus Salix; species Salix caprea. Next base: position 10,398,169 of record OZ037748.1, on the reverse strand, counting down.
GAGAGCTTGTTGACTGCAAACGAGATGTCTGGACGCGTCAAGGAGAGGTATTGGAGACTGCCCAGGATTCTTCGAAATTCAGAGCTATCCACAGCAGCTGTTCCGTCATTCAGCTGAAGTGCCTGAGATGTGGAGAGTGGTGTGGATATGTCCTTGGCTCCGCTCATGCTTGTCGTTGCTAGAAGCTCACGGATGTATTTGTGTTGGGAGAGGAATAAGCCGGCGGCATTGGGTATCACCTCAACCCCTAGAAAGAAATGCAAGTCACCCATATCTTTGAGAGAAAATTTGTCACCTAATTGCTTCACAACATCAGTCACAAACACATGATTATTTCCAGTAATAACCAAATCATCAACATAAACTAAGCAATAACATAGTATAGAATTGTGATTGTAAATAAAAAGAGATGAATCGGCTAAAGAGCTATGAAAACCCAGTTGAACGATAGCACTTTTGAGGGCAGAGAACCATGCTCGAGGGGCCTGCTTGAGACCGTAGATTGCCTTGTTTAACCTGCAAACATGGTTAGGTTTTGACTGATCTTTGAACCCCGGTGGCTGTGACATGAACACTGATTCAGTTAATTTTCCATGTAAAAAAGCATTATTAACATCTAATTGTCTCAAGGACCAACCAAACATAACAGCAATAGATAAAACAGTTCTAATAATGGCCAGTTTAATTACCGGACTAAATGTTTCAAAATAGTCTATACCGGGGCGTTGATGGTAGCCCTTGGCTACTAACCGAGCCTTGAATCTGTCCACAGAACCACCAGCATGCCGTTTGACCCTAAAAACCCACTTGCAACCCACTGGTTTGCATTCCGGAGAGGGTAACACAAGGTCCCAAGTCCCATGTTGCATTAAGGCCGTGAGTTCGGATGACATGGCTTTACGCCATTGTGGGTTGGAAATTGCTTGGGTGACATTGTGGGTTCGATTGTGTTTGGGAGAGGGTGCTTGGATATTGTATGAACGGTTTTGGGTTTGAAGATCTGGTTCATTGATCTGGTGGTCATTTGATGGGTCCGAAGGGTGGGGTTGTTTGGTTGGGGGTCTGCTGTAGGTTGAGGTTGGTTGATGGCAGTGGGTGGTATGGGTTCAGATGGGGATGTGGAGCAATTGGGAGATGGTGGTGATGCTACGGGTAAAGAGGGGTTAGGGTTGAGTAAATCACATTCAATTGCATGAAAGGAATTTGAAGATGAAGTTCGAGAGTGAGAGAAATTACCTGGAGGAGCAGTGGCCATGGCGTGAGAACCTTCCGGGGTTGCCGATGATGGATTTGCCGAAGAACGTGGTGCACAGGACGACTGTGGCACGGTGTCTTTCGAAAATTCGAACGGGACAGGTAAGTGTGGAGACAGGGGTGGATTATGGGTAATGGGTAAGGGTGCCACGTGTTGGGTAGTAGATGTGGTGTTCCTATTTTCATCAAATATAACATGGCGAGAAATAATTTTTTTTTTCTTGAGGTTCAAAACATTTATATGCATTTTGGGTAGTTGAATAACCAAGAAAAATGCATAACCTGGATTTGGGTTGCATTTTATTTGAGTTATATGGACGTGTAAAAGGGTAACAGGGGCAACCGAATTTTTTTAATTTTAAATAATTCGGTTTTTGATCAAAAAAGGCTTCGAACGGTGATTTTCCACTAAGGATGGGAGTGGGCTGTCTATTTATGAGATAGGAGGCGGTTTGAAAAGCATAAGGCCAAAAGGATGGATCAAGGGTTGCATCATGAAGTAAGGTCAAGCCGGTTTCAACAAGATGCCGATGACGACGTTCAGAAACGCCGTTTTGTTGTGGTGTGGGGGGGCCGTAGTGTGATGAGTGATGCCATGAGTTTGAAAAAAAAAATTAAGAGCAATAAATTCCCCACCATTGTCAGAGTATAGGGCTTTGATTGTTTTTTGAAATCTGTTTTCAACAAACTTTTTGAATTGAGGAAAAATTAGAGAAACTCCAGATTTAGCAGCTAGGGGATAAAACCAAATATATTTTGTGTGGTGATCCACAAAAATGAGATAATAGCGTGAGCCATCAATTCCAGTATAACTGGCCGGGCCCCAGACATCAGTGTAAATAAGATCAAGAGGTGCATGACTTGTGAGACTGTTGACACTAAATGGTTAGCGATGGGCTTTATTAATAGAACATGAATGACAAATAGAAGACAATGTTTTATTTTTAAAAATAGGAAGGGAACAGTTCTTAATTAAATTCTGAACAATTTTAATGGAAGGATGCCCAAGCCGCTTGTGCCAACCGTCAATGCAGGTCCGTTCATGTATGTTGGCAAGTTTTGGTGGTACCATCATGGATCCCGGGAAGGTGTAGATGCCATTGCTACATGCTCCTTTTAGCAAAGGTGCCCTCGTGACTTGATCCTTCACAAGAAAATAATAAGGGTGAAGTTCAACAAAAATATTATTTTGCTTAGTAAAATGATGTACTGAAATTAAATTTTTGCGAAGATTTGGGACATAAAGTGTGTCACGTAGTGTGAAAGTGCGGTGAGGTGTATGTAGGTCCAATGAACCAGTGTGTGAGACAGTCAAACCTGAACCATCGCCAAGGATGACTTTGTCTGTTCCATCATATTCAGAGTGAATAGATAGATTATTCAAATCACCAGTAATATTATGGGAGGCCGCGGAGTCAAGTAACCAATTTTTATCTGTTCCATTTGAGGAGGTAGTGCAGTTGATGGATGTGTGTTGGGCCTGAAATTGGTGGCAAGATTTTGCCGTGTGGCCCACATTATCACATAATTGGCATTTGGGTTGGTAACGCCTGTTTGAGTTATTGGGCCGGCCTGTGTATGTGTTGGACCTGCGCCCATCACGTTGGGCTCCCTGGAATTGTCGGCTTGGACCGTAAAGCCCATCACGCTGGCCATGTGGCCCATCACGCTGGGCTCCTTGATATTGCCGGTTTGAGTCCATTCGCCTGTGGAAGTTTTGATTTCCTCCTGGTGCAGGCCAACGTGTTTTGGTGAAGTTTGCAGTCATCACAGACTGCTGTGTTGCAGTTTCAAGGCGACGGAGGTAGACGTCGTGACCGACGAGGAGGTCATGCAATTCTTCAAAGCCCAGTGATGATTCTCGGGCACGAATGGGAGCTGCAATCTCCCTAAAATCTGCGCCTAACCCATTCAAGACATAGAGGGTTAAGTCATCATCCGAAATTGGATGATCAATGACAGCGATTTCGTCTGCCAGTGCCTTCACGGCATGAAGATATTCAGTAATTGACCGAGAGCCCCTTTGTATCAAGGTGAGCTCCTCCTTTAACTGCATAGCTCTCGTTCTTGAACGGCTAGCATATAAAGTCTTGAGTTTTTTCCAGGCATCGAATGATGTTTTTGCTGTGGCTATGAGGGGTGTGATTGAGGGAGACGTGGATGCCAAAATTGCGCTGAGGATGAGTTTGTCCTGGCGAATCCAATGGGTTTTGCAGAGTTCATCAGCTGCAGTCCCGGTGGAGATGGGACATGGAAGTGTTCCTTCGACAAAATTGAGTAAATCGTACCCAATGAGGAGTGCTTCGAATTGAGCATGCCACTGAATGAAGGTAGAGGGAGTCAGTTTTTCATTGATCTGGGCAGTTATGTTGAAGGCTATGAGTGGTTGATTTGTTGCGGAAGGTGGTTGGGTATTGAGATTAACAGTTGGGTTTTGATCGGAAGGTGAAGACATGGTGGTGAGTTGGATCGGTGACTCGTTGGAGGTAAGTGGCTCTGATACCATATTGAATTTCAACACTGCCTTTGTATTTAATGAATATAATTTTGCTCAATCTTTATTGATGAATAATGTATTGGATTTATACAAGTAGAAGAATGTAAATAAGGTAAGCTACCGTTGCATGTACAATGAATGAAAATAACCGTTACAATATATCACAATGAATGGCTGGATATTGTGTCTGTGTGTTAGCCTGGATTTCCTCTTGTTTCCTTTGATTGAAGATTCTGGGAAGTGCATTCTTCCCTTATATAGCAAGCCTTCAATTGGTCCATTTTTTGCTATTTTTTGCTGTGAATTTATATTTCCTTTACTTGTCTCCATGTGTAGGCATTGTGATCGAGTTAGTATAGTCTTGTTGCCTTGGAGAAAATCTTGCATTATGATAAGCTCATTTAAATATCAACAAACTTGGGTTAGATTGATATTAGGGTCGCAAATTCCATTAAATTTCTCTAGGGTTCGCATCAGTTGATATTAGAGCTGATCTAATCACAAGTTTTATCCTTCAATTTGAGTCCTTATTATTTCTTGTTTGATTCTTGATAGATTCAGCCACCTATATATAAAATAATTTAGGGCTCTTCTTATTGCTTTGTTGAACACTTAATCATAAGTTAGTGTTCTTATGATGCTTTCTTGATCAAAATCGGCACACACCTAAGTTCTTGATTTGCTTTGTCCTTGCCAAAATACATGATCCGGAGCTTTTATGAGCCCTTTTTCAGGTTGGAGAATGAGTTATAAGAGAGAGGGTAGTGCACCAATGAAGCCATTGGTGACTTCTAAAAATGTTGAACCTACCTCCTTAAAGAAGTATAAAATGTTTCAAGTTTTAGGTATTGGGACACTATGCATCAGAGTGTGCAAATCGTCAAGTTGTGGTTAAGCTAATATCATGGTGTCTTTGCGTGTGGGTTGCTTGATAGCGTGTTTAAGAGGAACACATCATTTGGTATATCATTATGAGATTTTTGTTTCTTGTCGATTCTGCAAAAAAATCTTTAGTGTCCAATTTCTTCTTCTCCTTGATATAAAAAAAATGTTATTATGTTCTGTTACTGTCCAAAAATAACTGTAGCATAAAAAAAACCTCGTACAAAGATGTTTATTGGTTTCTGCCGCATAATACTCAACAAGGGAAAATTGGGTCAAATCAATTCAGAATTAGTTCAAATTTGAAAGTTTGATTATTGGGGGGGGGGGGGGTCCTAATCACACCAAATATTAATATTAGGGTTAATTGGATATTGTTTGTATAGGTTTCAAATTTTGGATCTAATTAGGTCTGATTCATAATATTTATGTGCCAACATATCAAACTTTATCGTAAATTGATCAAACTGAATATTCTATCTATTTGGATTGAAATCGCACTTCATAACAAATCATGACTTACTTTGGACATCATTTACCTTAGGTTCCATATTTGGACTTAACTTGTCGTGAAAAGGTCTGTTATTTTTTAGTTTTTTTGTCATCTTTGAAATTTGTTTTGTTTATGTTGTTTTTGTTTCTTGTAGCATATTTATAAGATATCTAACATATTTGGGTGTCAGTTTATTGTTTTGCATACTTCATTTATGTTTATTTTTTCAAGTCTTCAATTTTGTCCATATTTCAGATTGATTCGTTTCCTACTCACGAGCTTATTATCACAGTTTTGTTTTGCTAATTTTCTGTGTTTTATTGCTTCTTGAGTCATACACACCTATTTGGATTATGCTGCAAAGTTGGTTGTATATGGTGTTGGTTTCAATTTCTCAAGAACCAAAAAAGGTGAGACGAGTTGTGAGCATGTTAGGACATTAATAGTGGTTGAGTGAAACACGAGTTATGTGAGGATTTTTTTTTTGCTAAGCAATCTTTGCAGGTACTATCATTTCAAATAAGGACAACATATCATCCCATCCCGAGGATGAGCTTAAGTTCCAAGTGCAAGCCATGACAAAGATGAGGAATTTATGATCGGAAACGTTTGTGATGAACTTATTCTGTGTATTGGGGGTGATATAGCATCATATGTCAAATTTGAGCTTATTCTTGAAATTTTATTCGAGGTTCAATTTTACCTTAGTGAACCCTAAGCAAAACACCTTAGAGTCAATTGAAACTTAAAATTTTGTGTATTGGCGTTGCAATCGCACCATATATTCAATTTGGGCTTATTGTGATATCATATATTAGAGATTTCAATTGGAGGTTTAATTCTGCCCCAAATTGATCACACAAGGGGTTGGGTACCTAAAGTAACTGAACAACCTATAAATTGAGTTTTGTTGTTTGTTTAGTATTATAATACTAAATATTGAATTTGAGGTCAATTCAACGTCATTTTGTCTGGATTTGCAGGTTCAAAGGATGTCTGAAAACAACGAATCGGCGATACAAAACGCTGACATACATTTCTAATTACGAGCCATAGGCCAGCAACTCGAGTTGTTGTCTAGGATATACAAGGATCTGAAAGATGAGGTGAATTTGATAAAACAACAGAATAGTGGGGCTGATTGCTGGGGAAATATGGTCTGTATAGCCATACAAAATGATATTACGAAAACTGAAGTTGTTAATTTCAACCCACAAGTTATGAGAGAGTACATCTCGTACTAAGTTGAAGGAAAACATTAAAAACAAAGTTAAGAGATGACTTTGGTGTTTATGAAAACCGACATATTATATATATATATATATATATATATATATATATATATATATATATATATATATATATATATAGTAAGAAAAAAACTAAAAAAAAGTTACTAAAACTTGAAGTGCACAACTATACTTTTAAACATTTTTTATTGGACTTATTCTCAGCTTCAAAACAAGCAAGGCCTTTTTAAAAAAAGTTGAAACTCAAGTTCTTAATTTCAACCTACAAGTAATTTCAAAAACCATTCAGAACATAAACTAGATCATAACAATTGAGAATAGTATGCTTAAAAAGGATACTAAAATGTAACATTTTTAATTCACAAGTCATTTAAAGTCAAATTGTGCAAATTCAAAGATGTCTGATAAGAGTACGATAACGCGAATAAAGGGTGGTGCAAGGTAGGATGATGAGAATCAAGTGACATGATAACAAAAGTGATGGATTGCATGAAATAGAGTTGATCGAAAGATAACCATGTCAAAACGCATGAAATACACGTTTATGCTAATTTTGATTTGTATAATGATAATGCAAATGTGTAAGATGGTGATCTTAACAATTTCCATGAGTTGAAGGCAAACATTAGAGACGAAGTTGAGGGACGAATTTGGTCTTTATGGAAACCGACATTATATACATATATATATAGCAAAAAATAAACTCAAGAACGATACTTCAAAGGCCCTTTTAAAAAAAATTGAAACTAAAGTTGTTCATTTCAGCCTACAATTAATTTCAAAAACCATTCAGAGCTTAAACTACATCATAACAATTGTGAATAGTATTGGTAAGATAGGATGCTCAGATCTAACATTTCTAATTCACAGGCCATTTAAAGTCAAATTATGTATATTCAAATGTCTAATAAGAGTACGATAACACCAATTGAGGGTGATGCAAGGTAATATGATGAGAAGAGAGACATGATAACAATGGTGATGGATTGCATGAAATAATGTTAATCAAAAGATAACCATGTCAATAAGCATGAAAGATGCGTAGATGCTAATTTTGATTAGTATAATGATAATGCAAATGTCAAAGATAGTGATCTCAACAATGTTTATGGTTCCATGCTTGTACAAAATGATATTACAAAAACTCAAGTTCTTAATTTCAACCTATAAGTTATGAGAGAGAATATGTCCTAGAAGTTTAATTAAGCTTGCAAGCTACCAAGTTGAAGGAAAACATTAGAGACGAAGTTAAGTAACAACTTTGGTCTTTATGGAAACCGACATTATATATATAACGAAAAAAACTAAACATACTAAAACCTGGAGTGCACGACGATACTTTAAACATTTTTATTGGACTTATTCTCAACTTTGAAACAACCAAAGCATGCAAAAGGTTGAAATCAAATAAAAGAAAACTCAATTCATAAGACTTTAATAACTGCACAAAAAGCAAATGAAAAAATATAAAGTTCCATTCCCAAATAATTTAATTTACAAAAATAAAATTAAAAAGAAAAAATAAATTAAATTAAATAAGATTGAAGTGTTAGTTGATGAAATTAAAAAAAATGAATTAAAATAATACAAAAAAATATTGAATCAATATGGCTTAACCCTTAATCTAGGTTAGCTCGATCAGGACAATCCCGTGGAAAGCAACTTGAAAAGAACAAAATAAAAACAAAGTCAATCTGAGTCAGTATGTCAACCTTGTAATTTAGGTCATGAGATAAAAATAATCTTGTAGAAAGCAAATAAAAATATTTCAGACATCCAATTTCCAACCAACTTATAGTTGAAGGTTCAAATAAAATAAAAACCAATTCGAAAGAGTGGTAAAAAAAGATTTGATATCACTCAATTATTAGTTAAATTTGCGACTAGGGTCATAAAAGCATTATAAATTCATAAAAATTAAATAAAAGATATAACGTGCCACTTCCAACAAGTATATTATTGAAAGTTGAAATACAAAAAAACAAGTTAATTCCATAAGACCAATATATAACCTAGTATAAAGGAAATAAAAAAAATATATAAACCATGATTATGAAAAGAACCTAATATTAAACGATAAAACTGGAAAAAAAAACTAAATAAAAAAAATTTGATTGTTAAAGTTTTAAATAGAAGAAAGAAAAACTAAACAAAAAAGAAAACAAATTCTTATGAATATTTTTTTATGTGGGACTACATTTACTTAGTCATAAAACAATAATAAAAAATTATTGATGTTCTTTTTAAATATTGATATGACAACACATTTGACGATATTTTTTTTTTTCAAATATTAAGATAACAACATGTCTAAGACTCAAGTGAAAGAAAATAAAAATACATTATAAAGATTAATTCCTAATCAATTGAATGTTAAAAGGATAAAAAATAAAAAATAAAATTAAAAAAAAGATTAAATAACTATTCTAGTTAACCTAGTAAACTCGTAACACGAGTTATGAGATTAAGATAATCCATAAAAAACAAATAAAAAGATTATGAAGCTCAAGTCTTAACGAACACAATGTTGAAAGATGAAATAAAAAAGATATATATATATATATATATATATATATATATATATATATATATATATATATATATATATATATATATGTCAACCTAGGTTAATTGGTTAAACTCGTCAGCTAGGTCATGAAACCGATATAATTTCATAAAAATCAAATAAAAAACTAAGAAATGCTATTTCCAATATATCCAAAGTTGAAATCGAGGAAAAAAAACTAAATTTTTGAGATCATGATAACTCTAGAAAAAACACAATGAAAAAATTTCATGAAACCTAATTTTCAAGTAATTTAATATTGAAAGATAAAGTTCAAAATAAAAAAACAATTGAGTTGTTTAAGGGTGAATAAAATAAAAATACAAAGTCCAATTAAAAATCTATTCAATTAAAAAATAACAAAAAAATAAATAGAGTCAACCTAAATCAACTTGTCAAGCTCGCAACTTTATTCATGTGATTAGGATAACTCTTTAAAAGCGATCTCTCTCTCTCTCTCGCACATGCACACACACACAAAACTTAATTTCCAATCAACCTAATATTGAAGGATGAAATGAAAAAAATATCATTAAGAAAAAGCGATAAGAAAATAACTTGAGTTCACCACAATTAACTTGTTAAATTTGTGACCTTATACATAAAATCAGGATAAATTATAAAAATGTAATGTAATGCAACATAGAGGGAAAAAAAAGAAGTTATAATTCTCAAAATAATCTAATATTAAAGGATAAAATAAAAAATAAATAAATAAAATGCAACATAAAACCGTTAAATGTTATAAAAAGATTATTTACAAAATAACTAAGTAAATCTAATTAATGCACATAAGAATATATCAGGACAAAAGATACCTACCATAATTGGCTTTCATTCATTGATAAAAGTAACGTACAGTGGTTTCCATCAACCATGAAAACAAAAAACATTTACTTCTATTCCATGAAACTTTCATTATACAACAAATAATGGCTTCCATTCAACAATGAAAACAACATAACAATGGTTTCCATTCACCAAGGAAACAACAAACAATGGTTGTCATTTAATGATGAAAGCAACAACATTGGTTTTTATTCAATGATGAAAAAAACATACTCGGTAGCTCATTTTTGTAATGGAAGTAACAAACCAAACTTTCTTTCCTTCACACAATCTTTCAATTATTATAACCGTTCACTTTTTAGGTCAATCTCTCGTAAACTCAATCTTTTTAACACAAGACCTTTTCTTCATAATTAACACATAACCAATCTTAATTTTTCCTCATATATTTAATCATCCTGAATTTAACATTTATCATCTTTAAACAATCATCTCTTTATACAAATTATTAACAATTACTTAATGAACATTAAATCATATAAATAAAATTGCAAGAATATATATACTTAATTCACAGAATTAAGGTGCAACAACACCTACCTAAATCTCCAACTAGGCATGCTCCTCCAATTGCTGAGGATGACGCTCCAAAATTTCTTCCAATCCTGGAAAATATCACAATTAATATTTCCTTCATTTCATCTCATAACATACCTAAAAATTATGTTTAAACCAATTTATATTATACCACATATTTCATAGTCATATTTAATATTACATTAGTTTACCCTTCATTCCTTTCTCAATCTCAATACTCTCAAGACTCAAAATATACCCAATCACAAATTCCCATTTTCTGTCATAGTATTTTACCAACACTAATTTGTATTTTACCAACACTAATATTACATTAGTTTGCCCTTTCCCATTTTTTTCTTTACATCTAACATAGTTTAAAATACAAATTCTACTCCATTTAGGTATCATATAACCAAAACACATTCATTAAAATATTTCCTCTCTGAATAGGAATTAAAATTCCAATATGTTAGTTAACCTTGATATTATGCTCACCACCCTTCAAAATATCTACTCCTATATTACGTTTTTCTACACTAATTATCTTATGCATCAACGTATTAAATCTTCCAATTCTCTTATGTTGGCTGACCATGCAAGGAGCCATTCCCCATCAATGTTTTTCTTTTTTAACACCAATTTACATCCATAACACTTATTTCTGCCAATTTTAACAGTCCTAACAATCAAATTATAAAATGAGCTTTACACAATGAGCCTTAACTATATAATTCTAGAAATTCAAGGAAATTAACCCAAATGAGTTTAGAAAACTTTACCAATGTCTTCCAAAACAAAGTATATGCATTGTTTTACCGTGTCTATTTCCGAAAGTCCATCCTAGCAAAACATGAACATGAAATGTCTTCCTATCACCACATCAACATTAATAATTTTATCATTCATCTCCGTATCAGCTACTGCTTCTAATGCACATATTTTCAGTAAAAATCTACGCTATACCAGTTAGTAATAAAAATAAAACAGCATGCATTAAAACATAATATAAACATGCATTAAAATATTCAACTTCAGGGCACTTAAAAAAACATAGTTGGACACTGATTCATCCAAAGAAATAGAAAGATCATCCTATTTACTTGGAGATCCATGATGCATTAAACAAAACCACCAATTACTCATGATTTCACATTTAAGGATGCATGTGACGTCTCCAGTGAAAACCTGCACTACTGTTAGAAGTAGAAGGTCCCGTCTTCACCTTGGCAACTTTATTTCAGAATGGTGCCGCCCTTCATAAAAGTCTAGTATAAACTAATTTTTCAGAATATTACAAGAAATCCAAAAGCTCAATCAAACATTAGAAAAGAGGGAAGAGGAAATTCAGTTAGTCATTCCATGCATCATGTGCATATGCACAATTGAGTTTACGAGAGATAAAGGGAGAGAACTCAGGCCGGATTTATAATTGCAGTGCATTGTCCAATGGATAAACACTCAATTTGGAAATACCGGACAATAACATGGAGAAATTAATTAAATGCATTGTTAGTCTATTACCGTGTCTATTTCAGAAAGTCCATCCTAGCAAAACATGAACATGAAATGTCTTCCTATCACCACATCAACATTAACAATTTTATCATTCACCTCCGTATCAGCTAGTTTATCTCTAATGCACATATTTTCAGTAAAAATCTATGCTATATCAGGAAGTAAAGAAAATAAAACAAGATGCATGAAAACATAATATATACATGTATTAAAATATTCAACTTCAGGACTCTTACAAGAAACACAGTTGGACATTGATTCATCTAAAAAAATTTAAAGATGTCATATTTACTTGAAGATCCACGCTGCATGGAGCAGAAACAGCACCAACAGGAGAGATAGTTTCATCTCTTCTTGGGATAGAAATCACCTTACAAACACCAATTCCTCTGGATTTCACAATCAAGGATGCAAGCGAAGTATCTCTAGTGAAAACCCGCACTGCTGTTAGAAGTAGAAGGTCTCGTTTCACCTTGGCAACTTTATTTCTGAATGGTGCCTCCTTTCATAAAACTCAACTAGTATAAACTAATTTTTCAGAATATTACAACAAATCCAAAAGCTCAATCAAACATCAGAAAAGAGGGAAGAGAAAATTCACTTGGTCATTGCATGCATCATGTTGTGTATGCACAATTGAGTTTAGGAGAGATAAAGGGAGAGAACCCACTCTGGATTTATAATTGCAGTGCATTAACCAATGGATAAACTCTCAATTTGGAAATTGCACACAATAACATGGAGAAATTAAGTATATGCATTGTTTTTCTTTTACCGTGTGCATTTGAGAAAGTCCATCCTAGCAAAACATGAACATGAAATGTCTTTCCATCACCACATCAACAATAACAATTTTATCATTCACCTCTGTATCAACTAGTGCATCCGTAATGCACATATTTTCAGTAAAAATCTAAGCTATATAAGGAAGTAATAAAAATAAAACAGAATGCATTAAAACATAATATAGACATGCATTAAAATATTCAACTTCAGGGCACTTAAAAAAAACAGTTGGACATTGATTCATCCAAAGAAATAGAAAGATCATCATATTTACTTGAGGATCCATGCTGCATGGAGCAAAAACAGCACTAACACTATCGATAGTTTCATTTCTTCGGATAGATCTCAGCTTACAAACACCAATTACTCATGATTTCACATTTAAGGATGCATGTGATGTATCCAGTGAAAACCCGCACTGCTGTTAGAAGTAGAAGGTCCCGTCTTCATCTTGGCAACTTTATTTCAGAATGGTGCCGCCCTTCATAAAAGTCAACTAGTATAAACTAATTTTTCAGAATATTATAAGAAATCCAAAAGCTCAATCAAACATCAGAAATGAGGGAAGAGAAAATTCAATTCGTCATTGCATGCATCATGTGTATATGCACAATTGAGTGTATGAGAGATAAAGAGAGAGAACCCAGTCCGGAATTATAATTGCAGTCCATTGTCCAATGGATAAACTCTCAATTTGGAAATTCCGCACAATTACATGGAGAAATTATGTATATGCATTGTTGGTTTTTTACACCTAGGAAAAAATGAACATGAAACGTCTTCCTATCAGCACATCAACATTAACAATTTTATCATTCATCTCCGAATCAGCTAGTGCACCTCTAATGCACAAATTTTCAGTAAAAATCTATGCTATATCAGGAAGTAATGAAAATAAAACAGCATGTATAAAAACATAATATAGACATGCAATAAAATATTCAACTTCAGCGCTCTTAAAAAAACATAGTTGGACATTGAATTATTCAAAGAAATAATAAGATCATCATATTTACTTGAGGATCCATGCTGCATGGAAATAAAACAACACCAACACTAGAGATAGTTTCATCTCTTATTCAGATAGAGATTAGCTTACAAACACTAATTCCTCTTGATATCACATTTAAGGATGCATGTGATGTCTCTCCAGTGAAAACCCGCACTGCTGTTAGAAGGAGAAGGTCCCGTTTCACCTCGGCAACTTTATTTCAGAATGGTGCCGCCCTTCATAAAACTCAACTAGTATAAACTAATTTTTCAGAATATTACAATAAATCCGAAAGCTCAATTAACCATCACAAAAGAGGGAAAGGAAAATTCACTTGGTCATTGCATGCATAATGTGTATATGCACAATTGAGTTTACGAGAGATAAAGGGAGAGAACCCAGTCCGGATTTATAATTCAGTGTATGGTCCAATGGATAAACTCTCAATTTGGAAATTCTGCACAATTACATGGAGAAATTAAGTATATGCATTGTTGGTCTTTTACCACCTAGGAAAACATGAACATGAAACGTCTTCCTATCAGCACATCAACATGAACAAATTTATCATTCATCTCCGAATCAGCTAGTGCATCTCTAATGCACATATTTTCAGTAAAAATCTACACTATGTGAGGAAGTAATGAAAATAAAACAGCAAGCATTAAAACATGATATAGACATCCATTAAAATATTCAACTTTAGGGCTCTTAAAAAAACACAGTTGGACATTGATTCATCCAAAGAAATAGAAAGATCATCATATTTACTTGCAGATCCATGCTGCATGGAACAAAAACAGCACCACCACTAGAGATAGTTTCATCTCTTCTTCGGATAGAAGTTACCTTTCAAACACCAATTACTCATGATTTCACATTTAAGGATGCATGTGACGTCTCCAGTGAAAACCCGCATTGCTATTAGAAGTAGAAGGTCCCGTCTTCACCTCGGCAACTTTATTTCAGAATGGTGCCGCCCTTCATAAAACTCAAATAGTATAAACTAATTTTTCAGAATAATACAATAAATCCAAAAGCTCAATTAACCATCACAAAAGAGGGAAAAGAAAATTCACTTGGTCATTGCATGCATAATGCGTATATGCACAAATGAGTTTACGAGAGATGAAGGGAGAGAACCCACTCCAGATTTATAATTGCAGTGCATTGTCCAACAGATAAACTCTCAATTTGGAAATTCCGCACAATAACATGGAGAAATTAAGTATATGAATTGTTTGTCTTTTACCGTGTCTATTTCAGAAAATCCATCGTAGCAATACATGAGCATGAAATGTCTTCCTATCACCACATCAACATTAACAATTTTATCATTCACCTCCGCATCAGCTAGTGCATCTTTAATGCACATATTTTCAGTAAAAATCTACGCTATATCAGGCAGTAATGAAAATAAAACATCATGTATTAAAACATAATATAGACATGCATTAAAATATTCAACTTCAGGGCTCTTAAGAAAACACACTTGGACATTGAATCATCCAAAGAAATAGAAAGATCATCATATTTACTTGAGGATCCATGCTGCATGGAGCAAAAACAGCACCAACACTGGAGATAGTTTCATCTCTTCTTCAGATATGAAATCAAGAGGAATTGGTTGTTGTAAGATGATCTCTATCTGAAGAAGGAAATGAGAAAAGAAAAACCCACCAAAGTAAACGATGGAATGGAGTTTCTTGACCCCTTTTGAGTCGCATTCTTTTGATTTGTAATGTCATCAAGAGGCGCTCGTTTCTTGGCCAAACGATGCAGGCAATGGCCTTCCCTACATTATTTCTTGGTAAGTATAGAAAATGCAATACAAATGACAGTTAAAACAAGGATAAAAAAAGAAGAAAAAAAGGTTTTTGTGTTCGGGTTACCTTTGTTTTGACGGAAGATGAATTAGCCTTCTGTTTCTGTTTTTTTAAATTCAATTATGAGAGGAGGAGGCAAAGACAGTTGAAGTGGGGAAACCAGGTAGGGATATTAAAATTCATCGCCAAACAAGCAAATCAAGAATAAATGGAACAAAGAACTACCCATTTTCCATACCCTCGAATTTTCTTCAATGAACATAAAAAAATATCAAAACTCTAATGGGTTAGCAAGAAAACCCAGAACCCCTAAAGATTTAAAAAAAAAAACCACAAAAGGGTAACATGCAACAAGCAATAAAAAGAATACAAAGACACAGAAGACCCATTGAATGGTCTTTAATTTCTCGAAACCAGGCAAAATAGACATGATAAAATTTAGAAGGAAATGAGAAAAGAAAAACCCACCAAAGTAGACGATGGAATGGAGTTTCTTGACCCCTTTGGAGTCGCATTCTTTTGATTTGTAATGTCATGAAGAGGCGCTCGTTTCTTGGCCAAACGATGCAGGCAATGGCCTTCCCTACATTATTTCTTGGTAAGTATAGAAAATGCAATACAACAAATGACAGTTAAAACAAGGATAAAAAAAAGAAGAAAAAAAGGTTTTTGTGTTCGGGTTACCTTTGTTTTGACGGAAGATGAATTAGCCTTCTGTTTCTGTTTTTTAAAATTCAATTATGAGAGGGGGAGGCAAAGACAGTTGAAGTGGGGAAACCAGGTAGGGATATTAAAATTCATCGCCAAACAAGCAAATCAAGAATAAATGGAACGAAGAACTACCCATTTTCCAGACCCTCGAATTTTCTTCAATGAAAATAAAAAAATATCAAAACTCTAATGGGTTAGCAAGAAAACCCAGAACCCCTAAAGATTTAAAAAAAAAAAAACCACAAAAGGGTAACATGCAACAAGCAATAAAAAGAATACAAAGACACAGAAGACCCATTGAATGGTCTTTAATTTCTTGAAACCAGGCAAAAAAAGATATGATAAAATTTAGAAGGAAATGAGAAAAGAAAAACCCACCAAAGTAGACGATGGAATGGAGTTTCTTGACCCCTTTTGAGTCGCATTCTTTTGATTTGTAATGTCATCAAGAGGCGCTCGTTTCTTGGCCAAACGATGCAGGCAATGGCCTTCCCTACATTATTTCTTGGTAAGTATAGAAAATGCAATACAACAAATGACAGTTAAAACAAGGATAAAAAAAAGAAGAAAAAAAGGTTTTTGTGTTCGGGTTACCTTTGTTTTGACAGAAGATGAATTAGCCTTCTGTTTCTGTTTTTTAAAATTCAATTATGAGAGGAGGAGGCAAAGACAGTTGAAGTGGGGAAACCAGGTAGGGATATTAAAATTCATCGCCAAACAAGCAAATCAAGAATAAATGGAACGAAGAACTACCCATTTTCCAGACCCTCGAATTTTCTTCAATGAAAATAAAAAAATATCAAAACTCTAATGGGTTAGCAAGAAAACCCAGAACCCCTAAAGATTTAAAAAAAAAAAAACCACAAAAGGGTAACATGCAACAAGCAATAAAAAGAATACAAAGACACAGAAGACCCATTGAATGGTCTTTAATTTCTCGAAACCAGGCAAAATAGACATGATAAAATTTAGAAGGAAATGAGAAAAGAAAAACCCACCAAAGTAGACGATGGAATGGAGTTTCTTGACCCCTTTTGAGTCGCATTCTTTTGATTTGTAATGTCATCAAGAGGCGCTCGTTTCTTGGCCAAACGATGCAGGCAATGGCCTTCCCTACATTATTTCTTGGTAAGTATAGAAAATGCAATACAACAAATGACAGTTAAAACAAGGATAAAAAAAAGAAGAAAAAAAGGATTTTGTGTTCGGGTTACCTTTGTTTTGACAGAAGATGAATTAGCCTTCTGTTTCTGTTTTTTAAAATTCAATTATGAGAGGAGGAGGCAAAGACAGTTGAAGTGGGGAAACGAGGTAGGGATATTAAAATTCATTGCCAAACAAGCAAATCAAGAATAAATGGAACGAAGAACTACCCATTTTCCAGACCCTCGAATTTTCTTCAATGAAAATAAAAAAATATCAAAACTCTAATGGGTTAGCAAGAAAACCCAGAACCCCTAAAGATTTAAAAAAAAAAAACCACAAAAGGGTAACATGCAACAAGCAATAAAAAGAATACAAAGACACAGAAGACCCATTGAATGGTCTTTAATTTCTTGAAACCAGGCAAAAAAAGATATGATAAAATTTAGAAGGAAATGAGAAAAGAAAAACCCACCAAAGTAGACGATGGAATGGAGTTTCTTGACCCCTTTTGAGTCGCATTCTTTTGATTTGTAATGTCATCAAGAGGCGCTCGTTTCTTGGCCAAACGATGCAGGCAATGGCCTTCCCTACATTATTTCTTGGTAAGTATAGAAAATGCAATACAACAAATGACAGTTAAAACAAGGATAAAAAAAAGAAGAAAAAAAGGTTTTTGTGTTCGGGTTACCTTTGTTTTGACAGAAGATGAATTAGCCTTCTGTTTCTGTTTTTTAAAATTCAATTATGAGAGGAGGAGGCAAAGACAGTTGAAGTGGGGAAACCAGGTAGGGATATTAAAATTCATCGCCAAACAAGCAAATCAAGAATAAATGGAACGAAGAACTACCCATTTTCCAGACCCTCGAATTTTCTTCAATGAAAATAAAAAAATATCAAAACTCTAATGGGTTAGCAAGAAAACCCAGAACCCCTAAAGATTTAAAAAAAAAAAAACCACAAAAGGGTAACATGCAACAAGCAATAAAAAGAATACAAAGACACAGAAGACCCATTGAATGGTCTTTAATTTCTCGAAACCAGGCAAAATAGACATGATAAAATTTAGAAGGAAATGAGAAAAGAAAAACCCACCAAAGTAGACGATGGAATGGAGTTTCTTGACCCCTTTTGAGTCGCATTCTTTTGATTTGTAATGTCATCAAGAGGCGCTCGTTTCTTGGCCAAACGATGCAGGCAATGGCCTTCCCTACATTATTTCTTGGTAAGTATAGAAAATGCAATACAACAAATGACAGTTAAAACAAGGATAAAAAAAAGAAGAAAAAAAGGTTTTTGTGTTCGGGTTACCTTTGTTTTGACAGAAGATGAATTAGCCTTCTGTTTCTGTTTTTTAAAATTCAATTATGAGAGGAGGAGGCAAAGACAGTTGAAGTGGGGAAACCAGGTAGGGATATTAAAATTCATCGCCAAACAAGCAAATCAAGAATAAATGGAACGAAGAACTACCCATTTTCCAGACCCTCGAATTTTCTTCAATGAAAATAAAAAAATATCAAAACTCTAATGGGTTAGCAAGAAAACCCAGAACCCCTAAAGATTTAAAAAAAAAAAAACCACAAAAGGGTAACATGCAACAAGCAATAAAAAGAATACAAAGACACAGAAGACCCATTGAATGGTCTTTAATTTCTCGAAACCAGGCAAAATAGACATGATAAAATTTAGAAGGAAATGAGAAAAGAAAAACCCACCAAAGTAGACGATGGAATGGAGTTTCTTGACCCCTTTTGAGTCGCATTCTTTTGATTTGTAATGTCATGAAGAGGCGCTCGTTTCTTGGCCAAACGATGCAGGCAATGGCCTTCCCTACATTATTTCTTGGTAAGTATAGAAAATGCAATACAACAAATGACAGTTAAAACAAGGATAAAAAAAAGAAGAAAAAAAGGTTTTTGTGTTCGGGTTACCTTTGTTTTGACGGAAGATGAATTAGCCTTCTGTTTCTGTTTTTTAAAATTCAATTATGAGAGGAGGCAAAGACAGTTGAAGTGGGGAAACGAGGTAGGGATATTAAAATTCATTGCCAAACAAGCAAATCAAGAATAAATGGAACGAAGAACTACCCATTTTCCAGACCCTCGAATTTTCTTCAATGAACATAAAAAAATATCAAAACTCTAATGGGTTAGCAAGAAAACCCAGAACCCCTAAAGATTTAAAAAAAAAAACCACAAAAGGGTAACATGCAACAAGCAATAAAAAGAATACAAAGACACAGAAGACCCATTGAATGGTCTTTAATTTCTTGAAACTAGGCAAAAAAAGATATGATAAAATTTAGAAGGAAATGAGAAAAGAAAAAACCACCAAAGTAGACGATGGAATGGAGTTCTTGAACCCTTTTGAGTCGCATTCTTTTGATTTGTAATGTCATGAAGAGGCGCTCGTTTCTTGGACAAACGATGCAGGCAATGGCCTTCCCTACATTATTTCTTGGTAAGTATAGAAAATGCAATACAAATGACAGTTAAAACAAGGATAAAAAAAGAAGAAAAAAAGGTTTTTGTGTTCGGGTTACCTTTGTTTTGACGGAAGATGAATTAGCCTTCTGTTTCTGTTTTTTAAAATTCAATTATGAGAGGAGGCAAAGACAGTTGAAGTGGGGAAACCAGGTAGGGATATTAAAATTCATCGCCAAACAAGCAAATCAAGAATAAATGGAACGAAGAACTACCCATTTTCCAGACCCTCGAATTTTCTTCAATGAAAATAAAAAAATATCAAAACTCTAATGGGTTAGCAAGAAAACCCAGAACCCCTAAAGATTTAAAAAAAAAAAAAACCACAAAAGGGTAACATGCAACAAGCAATAAAAAGAATACAAAGACACAGAAGACCCATTGAATGGTCTTTAATTTCTTGAAACTAGGCAAAAAAAGATATGATAAAATTTAGAAGGAAATGAGAAAAGAAAAACCCACCAAAGTAGACGATGGAATGGAGTTTCTTGACCCCTTTTGAGTCGCATTCTTTTGATTTGTAATGTCATGAAGAGGCGCTCGTTTCTTGGCCAAACGATGCAGGCAATGGCCTTCCCTACATTATTTCTTGGTAAGTATAGAAAATGCAATACAAATGACAGTTAAAACAAGGATAAAAAAAGAACAAGAAAAGGTTTTTGAGTTCGGGTTACCTTTGTTTTGACGTAAGATGAATTAGCCTTCTGTTTTTGTTTTTTTTTAAATTCAATTATGAGAGGAGGAGGCAAAGACAGTTGAAGTGGGGAAACCAGGTAGGGATATTAAACTTCATCGCCAAACAAGCAAATCAAGAATAAATGGAACGAAGAACTACCCATTTTCAAGACCCTCGAATTTTCTTCAATGAACATAAGAAAATATCTAAACTCTAATGGGTTAGCAAGAAAACCCAGAACCCCTAAAGATTTTAAAAAAAAAAAAAAAAACCACAAAAGGGTAACATGCAACAAGCATTAAAAAGAATACAAAGACACAGACGACCCATTGAATGGTCTTTAATTTCTTGAAACCAGGCAAAAAAAGATATGATAAATTTTAGAAGGAAATGAGAAAAGAAAAACCCACCATGGATCCGGACTGGACTAAGCCTGAAGATAGAAATACGGGTTGGGAGCGAAAACACCGTCAAAATGGCTACTTTCTTTGTCGCTGCTGGACTTGTTTTGTAATAGCTTGATGAGCTGAACCAGGCCAAACAAGAGATATTATGTTCTACCTTCTGCTTCGAGCCCGGCCGAGAGCACGCTTCCCGATAGTCTCTTCCTTCCTAGAAATAGAACTATAACTCTCAAACACGTCCCGTCTCTCCTTTCCTTCTTTGAGGAAATCTATCACGTCGGAAGATTTACTTTCTTGACCCCTTTTGAGACGCATTCTTTTGATTTGAAATGTCATCAAGAAGCGCTCGTTTCTTGGCCAAACGATGCCAAGCCGCAATGGCCTTCCCTACAAGGATTAAAAAAAAACAGGTTTTTGAGTGCGGGTTACCTTTGTTTTGATGGAAGATGAATTAGCCTTTTGTTTCTGTTTCTTACAATTCAATTATGACTCATGAGAGGAGGAGGCGAAGACAGTTAAAGCGGGGTACCAGGTATGGTTTTTAATCCCCGGCGGAATACGACGATGTTTCCTCAAGGAAAAAAAATAATATAATCCAGTGACTAGAAAATACGAGATGCCTTGCCCGCGTATTTTGCTGAGTTTATTTGATGCAGTAAATTGATTAATTATTTTACGTGTTTTTATTAATTAATTAATATTTAATTAGTCAAATGATTATATATTAAAATTGTTTTAAATAAGTTATTTGTTTTTTATATTAGACTGGTTGATTGCTGCTATCGTTTAACAAGTTGGGATAATAATTAAATCAGCACATCGCCAAATTGCAATTAATCAAATTCATTTAAGATAAGTTAATTGATTAATGGTTAGGCTTGTTTAAATTGGTTATCGATTTATTTAATTTGCAGACTGCAAAAATACAATTAATTGATTGTTGGGTGTGTTGTAATTCTTTTGACAATTATTTAATCATTAAATGGCAAAATTGCAATCAATAAAAACAATTTAAGATGAATTATTTGTTTCTTGTAAGCAACTGCTTATGGTTGAGCTTGTTTTAACTGCAACGCATTATTTAATCGGCAGATAGTAACATCGAACTAGTTGATTGTTGTTAGTGTTTTAATTGCTTGGATAATAATTCAATCGGCAGCTTGCAAAACCCCAATCGCAAAACCCATCAAAGATGAGCTAATTGTATTTTGTAGGCAATTAATTAATGGTTGTGCTCCTTTTAAATATTTATCGATTTATTTAATTCGCATATTGCAAAACTGCAATTGATTAATAATTGGGTGTGTTTTAGTTATTTTGACAATTATTTAATCAATAAATTGAAAATTTGCAATTAATTAAATCAATTAAAGATGAATTATTCATTTCTTGTAGGCTATATGACTATTGATTGGTCTCCAAAGCTCCCGGTGATGGATGGTTGTTTTTTGAATTTGGTTCATAATGATGAAACCAGTAGCGGCTACTCACAGTGGTCGACCTTGTTATTATCGTATGAGATCACTAGTGAGGGGAAAAAAGAACATAGAAGGAGATGAAAGAAATGCTTCCATGGGGTCAGCCTTGTGGAGGAGGTTTGGTTGGCGACGATGAAGGAGTTGTTGGGAAGGGAGTTGTGTAAAAGAAATTTGTTATTTTTAATTGGTTGGTGTCCAAGTAAACTAATTAGAGCAAGTCCAATGGTAGGAGCCATTTTTAAGAGCCAAATCTGTAAAATGGCTCCTTGAATAGTGTTTATATGGCTTTTTTGTTGATGTGTGCTCCAATGGTAAGAGCCATTTTGAAGAGCCATTTTTTTATATTATTTTAAATATAGTGCAATTATTTTGTATGTAGTTTAATTCTGCAATTAATTATACAATTAATAGGAGTAAGTTATATAATTAAATAATTGCTTTTGAAAAACCCTCCAACAATAAAATTATTATTTTTTATTTATATTTAAATAAAAAAATGAATTTAATTATAATTAAACAATATGTTCAGACTCACTTATTTACGAATAAATGCACAACAGTTTTAAACACAAAATTTAAATAGTTTATAAATCTAACGGTAAATTTAAAATATATAATTAAGCTAACTGATCAAGAAATTTCTAATTTACCAATTTCATATAATTATTTTTTAATGCTAAATATTATTATTAATTACCCTCTCTCTCTCTTTTTTGCTAAATATTATTATTAATTACCCCTTATTTTTTCCTCTAAATATTATCATTAATTACCCCTTTATTTTTTTCCTTAAATATTATCATTAATTACCCCCTTATTTTTTTCCCTAAATATTATTATCAATTACCCACCCACACCCACACCCACTCACCCAAACCCTACCCCTTTTATCACTATGGCCACCCCCCTCACTCTCACTTGGCCGCTCCCTCCCTCACTCTCACTGAGCTCTCTCTCCTCCCATGGCCGTCCATCTCTCACTGCAACGGTCAAAAAAATTGGCAACGGTCGGATTTTGGGTTTTGGCTCATCGGCCAAAACCTGTGGGAATGCCTCCCGAAAATGGAAGAGGCATTTTGCCTCTTCATTTGGCTCTCCCCGTTGGAGTGATAAATTTAACAAAAAGAGTCATTTTTTTTAAAATATAGCTTTGCCTCCTCTGATGGCTAGTCCCGTTGGACTTGCCCTTAGCTAACTAAACCAAAACCAATTTGATCCCTTTGATTTTTATTTTTTTTGTATTTTGTTCGTTTATATATATAAAAAATCACATTAATATCTATTTAAAATACACGTTAATAACTAAAATGCGTTGGAAAATAAAATTTTTTGTTTTATATTTTTTTCAAAAAAGGCTGAAGGTAACACAAATACATTATAAACATATTTTTTGGGTTTTTTCCCCTCAAAAACACTTCAAAGTGAGGTAAAAAAATATTTTTCTGATATTATCTAGACAAGGCTTATTGGACTTGGATGATTGTCTCATCACATTCCGCCTCTTCAATCAGCATAATTTTACTTGCTAGAAAGACCACTTCATCTTGTTTAAGAACTGAACCTACAACATTTAAGTATCTTAGTTGCCTACGAGAAAGAATACAGTATGAACATTGCATATGGAATTATCATTGTTCTCCTTCTACTTGTGAGGCAAAAATTTCCTTCTTGTCAAATGGTTTGCCTCTCCGTGGAACATCAGCCAAATTACAGAATTCAGTATGGGTTTTCCTGATTTGAACTTTCTTCTTTTTATCCGTTGGCCGAGGTCCTAAAACACTTGTGTCAATAGTAGCCACAAAAGCTTGAGAGGAGTGCATAACTGCATCATAAGCCTTCGGAGAGAGTTGAAGGTCTTCATTTCGAGCCCTCAAATACAGCTCATACGCAAGTCTTGGCTTGCCATTCTTCGCAAGACCCTCAATCAGCATGCCATATGTGATTTCGTTTGGTGAGATGTTCTGGACTTTCATGCGGTGAAACCACTCATATGCTGCACTGCTCATGTTATTTCGAGCACAACCACTGATTATTGCATTATACGTAACAACCGTTGGTCCAATACCAGTTGAAACCATCTCATTAATTATTGCATCAACCAGCCTAAAATTCCCTTGGCCGGTGAAAACCGAAGCCATAATAGTGTACGCGTACACATTGGGCTTGACACCGACCTTAAGCATATGCTCCCACACACGGACAGCCTCGTCATACAGTCTACCCTTTTCAAGGGCACTGAGAAGTGCTCCATAGGAAAGAACTGTAGGCTTCTCACCTTGTTCAACCATTCTTCTAAATATCTGAACAGCAGCAGCTGTTTCTGAAGCCTTGGAACAGGCAACAAGAACTGCATTCCATTCCTTACTTCCTGGCTTAAGGCCTTTCTCTTCCATCTTGTTTAGCAGCCTGACACCCCATTTCCAAATTCCTCTCTTCTTAGCTGCAGTAAGTAGGACATTAAAGTAAGAAACAATCAATTCGTATGAAAGGTTATTCGGCTTCGGGCCCTTGTCTAACAAATCCTCGTAAACCTCCAAGGCAGCCCACCACTTTTTAGCCTTTCCCATCAACCAAATCACATGGTTGCAGACTGATAAGCTTATATCAGAGCACCTTTCTCTAATCCTAATGTACAGTTCTTTTGCAACAACATAATGTTCTTCACGGGTACAAGCCCACACAAGGCGTTCATAATCTGACCGACCAGGTTGAAGTTTGGCCTTGTCCATATCTGTCAGAAGCTTCAACACTTTGGTGTTCAAGTTTTCAAGCCTCACAAGCCACCGCCTCATAACCTGGTAGCAAACAAGAATTGTGAAGTTTTCAAGCTTAACAAATTCCCTTTCCCAATCTTCATCAGCATCCTTTCCTATTTCCCCTTTCAGATACTTCTCTTTTATTTCTACAAAGAACTTGAGAGCTCCATCCCCGTCTTCCATTTTTCTATAAGCCAACAGAGCAGAAGAATAGGATGCAGCAGATGGGGCAAAACCATTTCTACGCATCTCTTCAAGAATATCAAGGGCCTTTCTAGCCTGTCCTTGCTTGACATAAATAACCATCAAAATGTTGTAAGTCACCACATTTGGAGCAACCCCCTCCTGAGTCATTCTTTCCAAGATTTTCTCCGTTTCTTCATATTGTTCACACTGTTTCACTGCACTTAATAGACTATTATATATGAAAAGATTTGGAACAATAGTACCACCTGTTACTTTCTTTATCTTGAGCCATTCAACGAGAGCCAGGGCAGGCTCCATTTTCTTGTCCCAGCCAAAACCCTTAATCATGGATAAGTACACTTGAATTGGCAATTCACCCTTGTCCTTAAGAACCTCTTCTATATCATCCACTGTTTTTGCAAAATACAAGCTCTGAGCGAGCGTACGGACATCAATCTTTTCATCTTGTTCTTCCCCAACTTCTCCCTCACTCCGAACATCTACTTCACTATTTTGTTCTTCATCACTATTATCATCATTTCTATCAAAATCATAATCAACTTTATCTCTCTCCTGTTTCACTATCGACCCATTATCCATACTTGATTCGACTCTATGAAACTCATTACCAATTTTTTGTTGCTCCAAAGCCGATGCCAAATCCAATGATGAACCAAATGAGCCTTCCTTCGGCTCACGAAAACACACATATTTAATCCTTGAATACTTGGAGAGAAACCTACTTTCCACACCAAATTTTAAGGCCCCACAAGAAGTCCCACTTCTATCACACCTCAAATTGCCATAAACCATAGGAAAACCAGAACTTGCACCTTGAAAAACAGTGTCAACAAGACCCCATCTATTTCTCCCTCTTCTAGTAATTACAATACAAGAAGAATCCTCCTCAAACTCCAAATGGGGCACCGCACACGAGCCACCACTCAACGGCCAAACACTCAAAGCTTGCATTTTGAGAGATAACTCAGCAATAAACAGAAAAAACCAGAACGCAAAATCCAGTTAAAGAACAAGAAAACATGATATCCACTTATCACGAGAGACTTTCAGCTATCATGCTACTTACAAGAGAAATAATCGGAGAGCTATAGCTATTGACTCTTGGTTTAGAATTTACAAAATCTTATGAACAGCTAGAGATTAAAACATACCCGAATTGCCTCCTGATGATTCTTTTGGGAGTAGAACTGCGAGCCTGAGGTTGGCTCAGGATTTGAGGTTAGTGTTTCTCTGTGATGTGCTCACAGCCATTCAATTGTAGTAACTGGTGGGCGGTCAGCTAAAATATCAGATATTATAAAACGAGACAGTAAAGATTTATAAAGTAACTCAATTAGTCAAGAAGTACAATAATTCAATTATCAAAATATTTTTGTTAGATGGCGTAAATCAAAACAGGCAATGGTAAGATTAATTTTCTTATTTTTTTAAAAAAATGTTTATATGTTGTTGAAGTTTTTTATAGTAAAAAATAAAGTTATGGAGAGATTGATCTAATATGATTTAGTTGATGTAATTAGTTTAAAAATAACTAACATATTGGATTGAATTTTTTTAAAAACAATATTTAGACATGAACCTTGAGGATTGAATCAAGTTAACTTGTCAAGTTTACAACTCTAATCATGATATCATAATAACCTCAATAAAAAATAAACCAAAACAAATTATAAAATTTCATTTTCAATAAACTATAAATTATAAGTTGAATGATGAAATTAAAAAAAAAAATTACAAAAATAAGAAAAAGACTTCTGTCTCTCCAAATGAACCTATCAAACTCATAAGTCGAGCCATGAGATCGGTATAACATAATTTAAAATCAGTTTTTATTAATATTAATTGTAAGCCCATAAAAAAAACCCATTAGAAAATCCGTTAGGAAAGCCAAAAAACAATTTCGGTTTTCTCCATTTTTAAACACAAAAACCGAATTGAACTAAAAATGGTTAGTTTTTACTAGGTATGGTTTGGTTCAGTTTATTTTTCAAAAAAAAATATAATTTTGATTTGGTTATTTTTATAGATAAAAATTGAATCAAACCGAAAATTCTCATTCCTAGTTAGGGTGAGTTATATGGTGGATCCATTAACTAACCAATGTTAAGAAGAAATAAATATTCAGAATATTTTCTGATTTCTGTAGGTGAATATTTACTTGCGACCAAAGTTTATTTTCTTGATAAATTTTGGTTTTATTTAAAAATTTTTCTTGATAGTTTTCTATTTTATTTTGCTTTAACCTAGACAACTCCCCCACCCAAAAAAAAAGTGCATATCATATAACATAAAAATATGACCTGACCTTCCCTCGCGGGATCAACCCTTGTTTGTTGTATACTATCTTATGTATTGTGTTTTCCGTTAGAATAATTAATTTGTGTGGTAACCATGATATCGCAACATTTAGAAAATCCAATTGATACAAGGGAGATTTTGAAGCCAGACAACTAGTACGCACCTAAATAACTAGTTTAAATTAAATATTTTTCATTGGTATCTTAAGTTGTGTTGTGTAAATGACTTCAAAAGAAATGAAATCAATAAAGTAAAAAGTTAAGGGAAAAGGTAATGATATAAATAACTTAATATATATTAAAATGAACAAATATTAAGCATTAACAAAAACCTAAAGGAGATCACTAGTTCACTGTACATTTATTCACAAACCACCGTGGAATGCAACAGTGGAATAACAGTTTCGCCCCTAAGAGCGCCTTAGCCCTTGCCTTTGTATCACAGGTATTTTTGATTTTTTCATGGGACCGGTTGGCGTTACCAGATTGTTTGGGGGTATTTTAGTATTTTTCATGTATTTTTGCACAATAAAAATACTAGTTTACCCCTCTCTTCAGACTATGAATAGTGACCAAACCGGGTGTAATATCAAATTTTTACAGGTATTTGTACAATACAGTTACAGAATAGCCCACAAAAAAGACAAAGACAAGAACTGCCAGTGGGGGGTCCTCCAGACATTTCACATTTTTGTAAATTGTGTAAATGCGACGTTACCCCCCGGAAAGAAAAAAAAGTTAAGAAATGTTTGTGGGGGTGTTTAGGTAATTGGCTTTATTTTTTTTCCAGTGCATTGTTGGCGCGTCGTTTGAATGCATCAGCGCCTTTTTCCGACACTCTCTCTTTCTGTGGCGCTTGTGATATCATATGTTATTAAAAAATGTTGATCCAACATCTTCGAGGATGCGCCACCATGTCCTCTACCTACTAGAGCGGCGCGTGGCAGCTCATGATTACCAGAGAGACAACGGTGGTCGGTTGAACTTTTTTGTACCCTTTTCTCTCTCCTCAAGGCCATCTTACACTACAGTCCTAGGTTTATGGTAGATTCATTTCCATCCCTTCTCTTTTGATTATTGTGTATGGTCCTGATTTCTCTCCTCAAGGACATTTCTCTTTTTATTTAGTCCCTTAATTGAAATTGATGATATATTTTGTTTGCATTTCGGTCTTTATTCTTTTAATTTTCAGTTTTGTATTAAATCCCTTAATCATTTTGGTATAACAATTTATATTATTTTCAATTTTGTTCTTCAATTGAAATTAATTATATATTATATTTTCATTTCGGTTCTTATTCTTTTAATTTTGATTTTGGTTTTAGATCCCTTAATATGTTTGGTATAGAAATTTGAATTATTGTCAATTGGATCCTTCAATTGAAATCAATTATATATTTTATTTTTATTTCAGACCTTATACTTTTAATTATCCTTTTGAAAAAAAAAATTCTTAGTATTTATATAGTTATGCATTAATCTCTATTATTGTACATGTTTATGTGTATATGCTTTTTGTTTTACTTTTGAATTCTTTTTTATCTTCTCTTTTGTTGGGGTTGTATTTTTTTTATTTAGTCTTGAAATTTTAATTTGTGTTAGTGATCATTTGAAAATTCATATTTGTTTTTAAAAAAAGTCAAATGTTTTTTTAAGGGTAATAATATTTATTTTTATTTTGTCATTTATTTTTAATTGTTTGCTTACTCTTTTGTTATAAATAGGCAATCTCTATTGAGTTTTTTTTTATTCTTTGAGGCTAATGTTTTTTTTTATTATTTATGCAATAGTAGTAAGAAGTAGTTTTTAATTTTCTCTTTTGTTGGGGTTGCCTATTTTTTTTATTTAGCCCTTCAATCTTATTTTGTGTTAGTGATCATTTAAAAATTGTTTTTTTTTGTTTTTTTTTCTTCAGGTCAAATATTTTTTTAAATCTATTTTTTTTTTGTCATTGATTTGATTTTTTTTCTTCCCCTGTTATAATGTTGAGTTTTTTTTTATTCTTTGAAGTAATTTTTTTTATTAGTTGTTCAATAATGGTAATAATTATTTAATTTTTTTTTCAAAATATTTTTTTAAGGCTAATAATATTTATTTTTGTTTTTTAATTTATTTATTTTTTGCATACTCTTTTATTATATTTTTTATTTTCTTGATTCTTCAAGGTACCATTATTTATGCAATAAGAATAATAATCATTTGAAATGTTTTTTTTCAAATGATTTTGTTAAGGCTAATAATAATTATTTTTCTTTGTTCATTTATTTTATTTTTTTGTTACTCTTTTGATATATTTTTTAGTTTTTTTATTCTTCAAGGTAATTTTTTTTATATTTATTATATATGAAATGATAATAATAATTAGAGGTATGTTTTTTCTTGCTTACTTTTTTGTTAAACTTTTTAAGTTTTTTTTCTCTCCTCAAGGCCATCTTACACTACAGTCCTAGGTTTATGGTAGATTCATTTCCATCCCTTCTCTTTTGATTATTGTGTATGGTCCTGATTTCTCTCCTCAAGGACATTTCTCTTTTTATTTAGTCCCTTAATTGAAATTGATGATATATTTTGTTTGCATTTCGGTCTTTATTCTTTTAATTTTCAGTTTTGTATTAAATCCCTTAATCATTTTGGTATAACAATTTATATTATTTTCAATTTTGTTCTTCAATTGAAATTAATTATATATTATATTTTCATTTCGGTTCTTATTCTTTTAATTTTGATTTTGGTTTTAGATCCCTTAATATGTTTGGTATAGAAATTTGAATTATTGTCAATTGGATCCTTCAATTGAAATCAATTATATATTTTATTTTTATTTCAGACCTTATACTTTTAATTATCCTTTTGAAAAAAAAAATTCTTAGTATTTATATAGTTATGCATTAATCTCTATTATTGTACATGTTTATGTGTATATGCTTTTTGTTTTACTTTTGAATTCTTTTTTATCTTCTCTTTTGTTGGGGTTGTATTTTTTTTATTTAGTCTTGAAATTTTAATTTGTGTTAGTGATCATTTGAAAATTCATATTTGTTTTTAAAAAAAGTCAAATGTTTTTTTAAGGGTAATAATATTTATTTTTATTTTGTCATTTATTTTTAATTGTTTGCTTACTCTTTTGTTATAAATAGGCAATCTCTATTGAGTTTTTTTTTTATTCTTTGAGGCTAATGTTTTTTTTTATTATTTATGCAATAGTAGTAAGAAGTAGTTTTTAATTTTCTCTTTTGTTGGGGTTGCCTATTTTTTTTATTTAGCCCTTCAATCTTATTTTGTGTTAGTGATCATTTAAAAATTGTTTTTTTTTGTTTTTTTTTCTTCAGGTCAAATATTTTTTTAAATCTATTTTTTTTTTTGTCATTGATTTGATTTTTTTTCTTCCCCTGTTATAATGTTGAGTTTTTTTTTATTCTTTGAAGTAATTTTTTTTATTAGTTGTTCAATAATGGTAATAATTATTTATTTTTTTTTTCAAAATATTTTTTTAAGGCTAATAATATTTATTTTTGTTTTTTAATTTATTTATTTTTTGCATACTCTTTTATTATATTTTTTATTTTCTTGATTCTTCAAGGTACCATTATTTATGCAATAAGAATAATAATCATTTGAAATGTTTTTTTTCAAATGATTTTGTTAAGGCTAATAATAATTATTTTTCTTTGTTCATTTATTTTATTTTTTTGTTACTCTTTTGATATATTTTTTAGTTTTTTTATTCTTCAAGGTAATTTTTTTTTATATTTATTATATATGAAATGATAATAATAATTAGAGGTATGTTTTTTCTTGCTTACTTTTTTGTTAAACTTTTTAAGTTTTTTTATTTTTCATGATAAGTTAATAGTTTTTATGATTTAAACATTACTAATAATAATAATTTAAGGTGTTGTAATCTTGATGATAATGGTGACATTATAAATTATCATAATAATAACGATTATAATTTATTATAATATTAATAGTTATGGTGCTTATGATGTAGCTAATGATGACTTTGATGGTAATAATAAAAGTAACTCAAAAAATATAAAAAAATCAATAATGACAAAAACAATTATACTAATGATAATAATACTAACTATAATTGTAATAATATTCATAAAAACAATGATGTTAATTATCGTGATAATTATTGTCATAATAATTACAATAATTATAACAGTACTATCAGTAATAATCTGAATATTAAAGATGATTAAAATATAATAAGAATGAAAATAATTCATTAGTCGATGTTGTTTTTGTTTAAAATTAACCTGCAAGACTTTTTATGTATGATATTTCAGACTTAATATCATGTAACCAAAAAATATAAGAAATCAAATATAGACAAAACGGGTATAAAAATTGAACCAAATTATTTACAAGCACTTTGATGCACATAGACAATCCTGCCGATTAAATAATTATCCAAACATTCGAACAATAACAACGTTCAGTAACTTCGATACACAAAACAAATAACTCATTTTAAATGAATTTTATTGATGATAATTTAACTAATTATATTTATATTTAATTAATAAAAACACGCATAATAATTAATCAGTTTATTACATCAAAAAAACTCAACATGGTGCACGAGCAAGTCAGCTCATGGTGAGCTATACCAAGACCCAGCTATCAAATGTCAAATGAACAACACTATTTTAGCAAATATCAGTATATAAAAAATTTATTTATTTTTTGTATGGAATATCAAATGGCAAGCCCACATATTGAGCGTTATAGCCAGGTATCATGTCTCAAATTACATTAAAATTGAAAAGAAAAAAAAACACGCACAACATTATTTTAGTGGAAATATGAGCTACAAGGAGGCGTAGCTGCAAATCATTTACTGGAGCAGCTCGTCGGGAATGCCCTCGACATGGCAGCAAAGGAAGGTGGTGAATTTCTCCATGGAGCGGTTACACTCAGGGGATCCTACCAGCAGTCATTGGGAGATCAAAGCGGCAGCAAAGATGAGCAACGTCATGAATCTTTTCATGCATGGTGCTCTGCGAGGGCCAAATCAAAACCCTTGACGGGCACTTGTTCTTTCCACAGATCATACTCCGCCATTGCTGGCAGTACTGTGGTGCCGTGTCCATTGATCACAACTCGAGACCCCTTGCTAAGTATAGCCCATCCACCTTCTCTATCATAACTCAGTAACTTCTTGATTTCTTGCATCATAGGATCCTGGTCGTCAACCTTCCCCAGCTGAATCTTGGAGAAAAACATGCTCTCTAGCCTGGTCCAGAAGAACCATATCATGGTAAGGTCTTGCCAGGCATAACTGAGCTTTTCCTCTGTAATTTTCTCTATGGCTAGCCGGATTTTCTCCCTTTTGCTGCTCTTCCCCACATAAACCATCTCTAAGGGAATGCCGGCAGCCTGTGCAGTAGCTATAGCACGTGCTGTGTTTGTGAACCTCCTCACCCATTCAACATCGTCCCCTCCGTACAAGAAAATATACTTTTCTTCATCGATCTGATTATCATAAAAACGTTGCAGCAATTGTGAGGAGCATGTAAATACGTATAAAAATGTTGCAGCAACTGTAAAGAATTTACCCATTTGAGTATCACTGGGTCAATGCCATTAACCAAAAGCTCCAGCCTCCATGTCTCTTAAATCCACAGAGATTCCTCTCTCAAGCTGGTGAAAGGGAAGGCGTTGCTTCCCCAAATCCACATCATGTGGAGTGCATTTGGGCAAACCACCTTGCCTTGGGGGTCAAGCACCACAAGAATAGGCTTGTTCTTGAAGTGCCACACTTCCTTGATAAACCTGATGGGTGCTTTCTCCATTAATGAAGGATGGTACAAAGTGTACCATGGCATTGCACTCTGCAAGCTCTCAAACTTTTCTGTTATTCGATCAGTCCACTGAACTGAATGGTTCACAATTGGGATCCAGACCACGTCATACCGACTATCCCGTCTAGTTTCGTGGTTTCTGGATTCATTATATATCTGTTCAAGAATTGAAAGTTCATCATTTGAAATGGCAAGGCCAGAAATGAGCAATAGAACATTCTTCCTTCTCAATACATCACGATGAACTTGTTAAAGTATCAGAAATATTTTGCATTAGCTTTCTAACAATTTAGTACTACATTTACAAGTCAGTCACATAAGTAGATGAGATGGTGACAGAGCAAACCCTTGTCTTATTAGAGCCATCTATGAGTGGTTGGATATCATCCTTGGCGTAAATCAGGGCCTTGAGGACCTTCATGTTGTCAATGTGAATCTTTTCAAAGAGATTCAAAAGTATTTGATAGGCTTCGACATTCCTCTTTTCGTCTGCATCAAAAACCAATATCAATTATTTGAACAACAATTTTCTATTTTCTTATTACAAATCCAACACAGTTTAACACAGAGGTTGTTAAGGTCCAGACCTATGTATTGGTAGCAAGTAGCCAATTGCTTCCTCAGATGCTCAAGTATGTTGCTGAGTTTGTAAGCCAAGGTAGATAGCTCCCATATCTCGGTGGTTAATTTTGCAAACCTGAGATAGATGAAAGAGATTATTACAGGGAATATATACAAGATGTAAAGCATGGCTTGATAAAGATGGTGAGCAGAAAAGCTTACTCATATCCCATGGTAGTGAGGCTTGTAATCTGAGCCGCACAAGCCAGAACACTCCTTACGGTCCAGTAGACAGCAGCAGGGACATGGGCGATGGCCGAGGACAATGCCGACACTTCATGAGAAATGTAAGCTGGTGGTAAATCCTTGAGCTCAACCACGCATCTAGCTACGTCCATCACAACCTTGATGAGATTGTTAAGGGCATCGAAACGAGGTTTCAAGGGCCCTGAGTTTTCCAGGATGATAGGCAATTGCTTGAGAACTGCAATGGATTTG
This sequence comes from Salix caprea, assembly GCA_964035475.1. Taxonomy (NCBI): domain Eukaryota; kingdom Viridiplantae; phylum Streptophyta; class Magnoliopsida; order Malpighiales; family Salicaceae; genus Salix; species Salix caprea. The sequence goes on along the minus strand of OZ037748.1, from coordinate 10,363,714 downwards.
GCAAGTTGATTTGAAGAGTAAATCTGGGCAAGCAGCCAAAACTCTCCATAATTCAGTGCAAAAGCTGCCAGGGTCAGAACCAGTTTGGTATCCCAAGAATAGCTCGCTAGCATGTTGAAAAGGGCGATCGTCGTTGCGTGCCCGTCTGTCCCACCAAGTGCCTTGTAGGCAATCTGCAAAATTTCCACAAATTCGTTAGGCTAATGCCTATAATATCATATTAAAATTGAAGTATTTTGAATCACCTCGCTGGAAATTCTGTCGATAGTATACGAAAGCGAATCGAGCATGGGAACGAAACCGGCATGGTCGGTCCTGTCCTCCGACACAGCATTTGCTTGGGAAGTCTGCATTAATTATATCACAGTGATTATTGATACATAAAAAATAGAAATAAAACAGAGTTAAGTTGATATACATTTCTAGAGTTTGCATCAAACTGAATATGTTAGATGATTCAGACTTTATTATTTTGCTAAAACTGACAGTGTATACGCAGTTTTCCGAGAAAAAGGTTGGTATGATACCGTATCAATCTGCAAGGTGGCTCGTTTGAGGATGTCTTCTACAAGGTGAAGAAGAGGTTTGACATCAACCTCCCTCTCGGCCATCAGGAGCATGAGTTTCTACGATTTGTTTCATCACCGCATTGTCATCAGACATCATTAGCATGTTGCCACGGTCATTCCTGATCAGCTGCTGGCTCGTATTAGAAGATACTGAGGGGGCAGGGAGCCTGAAGGGGAGACCTGATGCCATGTTGAGCTATGGAGAATTAAGGATAAATGGTTGAGTAGAGAAGACTGGGTCGTGTGTCTTAGTTGCATGTTTGCCAGCCTATTTATACCATCCAAAATGGAATAAATAAAGCTCACTTGAATAAACTTCCTTGCTTTCTGGTAATCCAAATCTTATGAACGTTAAAGAGTACTACGTGGTCCATGTGTTTGCCCTTTTTTTCTTTTTTTTCCCCTTATGTATAGTTGCAGTTGACATTGTTTTTTAAAGTGTTTTTATTTATAAATATTTTAAAATAATATTTTTTTTAATTTTAAAAAAATATTTTTGAAATTAACACATCAAAAAATATCTAAATATACCAAGAATAATTAATTTAAAATATTTTTTTAAAAACACTTTTGAAACACAATATTATTCATACATGGATTTTACCATCCAAATCTGATTCACCTATATTCGTTACAATGAAACCTTTTCTTTCTTCAATATTTTCTAGCAATTTGGGACCTCAATTCCAAATTCCCTCCACATAAATAGTTAATTAACATATAATCTAGTAGGGTTGATTTACATCCTATATTCTTGAAATTGTTTTAGTGGATATATATATAACTCATAAGAAATAAAGATAAGATTAATCTTATTTAAATATATTTTGAAATAAAAAATATTTTTAAAAATAATCTAACTTTCAAATAAAGACTAAGAAAGTTATTCCCACCTAATTAAACTGTTGTGAAAGACTACGACTTAACCTATTTTAGTGAAATCATTTATTTATTGGATGACCAAAATTTCAATTGATTTGTAATATTAGATGCTGCCAACTCTATGGATGAAAGAGATATTTAAAAGAGAAGCGTAATTGTCGAGTTGTTTAGTCCAAGATACCACAAAATAATGACAGTAATAGTTAATAATTTCCTTTTTTTACTGGGGATTTTCTTTTCATTTTTAAAGAGATAAAAGTAAGATATTATTCCTTGCTTTTCTAGGAGGCAATCCATAAAACAGTACGTTTAGTTAATTCATTTAGAATGCTTTTGGTTCAGGTCCAATCAAAGGGCCGTTAACGCTTTGCCAGCATCTCAAACTAGGATATGCTGTACATTGATCTTAAGTAAAAAATAAATTTGAGTCTAAGTTAAAGCTGGTTGATTATTCAATGATAGGCTGGTATGGTTTGCATTCATATCTAATATCTTTAGGCTTTGCAACTTATCAACACAAATGACAAGGCCCAATACCATAGGACGAATTCTAGCTCATGTGAGTGTTGGTTTAGCAATCTACTAGATCCAATATCTTTGGACGTGGCTACAAGTCTAGCGCAAATGGGTATAGATTTGGTCAGTTGCCACGCTGAACACCTCCATAATTTGTCTTTGTATCATATTGTACCTTAACTATTTGATAAAATGTTTGACTATGATTTTTTTTTTCTTACATGGAAATTGTGATTGTTTTTATATGCATTTTAGGGGTCTTATCTAGTTTCAACACTTGCAATTTAGGATCATTGAAGAATAAAATAATTAGCATGCCCAGCCCACAAACATCTATAATATCCATAAAGTTCTTACACTAACTTAATATATCCAACTCGTTTGGGTTAATGTTTTCTGAATGGATCAGGTTTATATTTTGTAAAATATAAAAACTTAGATTGAATACAATTATGAGTCAAAACCTAACCCACTAAATCAATGAACAACCTTGATTTTATAGATTGACATATTTTTTTTATAAACTCATATTAATACTATTATTAAATATAATACTTGTTTTATTTGATCATGAAATATCCCTCTGGATATCATTTTTAGTATGACTAGTCAATATGAGAAAAAAAAATTGTGCTTAAGAAATAACTAGTTACATCTTAATAGTTATTTCTTGACATCATTTAAAAAAAAAAGACAAACACAAATATGAGAGAGAGAGAACTCATGAACCCATCAAAAGTGATAAGAATATCTTTACTTAGAATTTTTCTCTTCTAGTTATCTCTATTTTTTCCTTTAAAATAGGCTTATAAAGTATTTTATGAATATCATAAAATTTCTTGTTAATATACTATCATTATCTAAACATTGAAATAATAATTAATTTAATTTTAACAAACTTTAATAAAAAGAATATAATATATATTTTTAAATTATAAACATATTACATTGTAAATGCTCTATATGTTTTGAAAAAACTCCCTTAAAATAAAAATAAATTGTAAAATGATAATTAATATTCTTCATAAGCCATCACTTTAAAAAATAATAACATTAATAATACAAATAAATAAATCATTTTTTACTTTGAGTTTTTAGTGATGTATTCCGTGATTTTTTGTTAATATTTCTTATTTTATTCTTCATTAAATAAAAAATATTTTTTTTTTAAAAAACAAATCACTTGAAATTGGATTGGTTGGCTGATGGATATTTTTTCTTATCTCAACTAAGTGTTTTTTTTTTGTTTATCCTGTTTATAAAATTTATTTAAAACTGATTTTTTTAAATAAATTAATATTTTTTTTATAAGTTTTATATATAAAAATCTTTAAAAATTATTTAAATCCTTTCAACAAAAACTAAAATAAAAATTCCACTCCTACTCTGTTATTATCAAGCAAGCACTTAAATATCTTTTTGAGAGTGTGGTGAAGGTTGTTTGTTAAAATAGTTTTTATTCAAAATAATATCATAATGATATTTTATATTTTTTAAAATTATTTTTGACGTCAACACATGATTTTAAAGATTTAAATTTTTTTAATTTAAAATAAAAAATAAAATAATTTTTTTAAAAGTTTTTTCAAAATAACTTTAAAAAATTTCAAATCTCCCTCATGCCGACCCCATCCGATTAAAATAAACAATAAAATGAAAGAAAGAAAGTGAAAGACAAAGAGACGTTTCTTGAAGCCTAGGCTAGAACTCTAAAAACCCAAACCCACCTGAAAAAAGGTCACTCAAAGAAAAAAAGAAGAAAAAACTCTCTCTCGGATACAATAAATAGTGACGACACCCAATTAAGCCTGAGAGTGAGAATCTCCGATCCGATCAAGCTCGAAAAAATGACGAAATCTTGTGTAGAGTTACCCGCTAAACGTGGATTCAGTTTCGATCTTTGCAAAAGAAACGCTATGTTAGCAGACAAGGGTCTTAAGCTTCCCCCGTTTAGAAAAACTGGAACTACCATTGTGGGTTTAGTTTTTCAGGTACCATCCTTGTATTTATTTTTTATTTTTTTGTAGACAATTGTGAAGCTCAACCCAGTTACTACTTTATCTTCTGGGCTATCGCCTCTGTATTTTTTCTTAATCTTCAGTCAACTTGATTGGTTGAGTAATGGAGTTGGTTTTTTTTTTCCAGGTTAGTATGGGACTGAGCCTTTTTTCATTTTAAAGGAATTTGTTTTAGGGGTAGTGATGCTGTGTTCGGTTTCGCTTATTGTGATAATTGATAATTGATATGGTTATTAATTGATTTTAGCTAATAATTTTTATCTAATGTTCGAAGAGAAAAGAAAAAGGTTGAAATGATGTTAAAGAAGAATCCCCTAGATTTTTCTTACATGGATTATATATTGATTAGTAGATGTCTTGCAAATTTTTGAATGAGCTCTCTGCTGCTGTATCAATGTGTTCGTGGCTAGCTGTTGTTTACTTCAAATAAGTATGCTGCGCCCTATTCTCTTAAAAGTTTAGGATCGTTTGTGGTCACCTTTGCTTGAGTTTTGGGACTGCTTTGTTGGATGGTCCATGTTTTGGGAAAAGACTGATATCTTTGGGTGGATGTTGAAACCTTAGCAATAGATAGGTAGTTAAATTTTTCGCCCAATATCTTTTTTTCTCATAAATTGATTTACATATATAATCTTTTTCTTTATTTCACAATTTCTACATAGGACGGTGTCATTCTTGGGGCAGATACAAGAGCGACAGAGGGACCCATAGTTTGTGATAAGAATTGCGAAAAAATACACTACATGGCACCTAACATATATTGCTGTGGAGCAGGAACTGCTGCTGATACAGAAGCAGTAACAGGTACTTTTAGAAAAAAATTAGGTGTATCTCTGGTTCTTTGTAGAACTTTGTACTAGAAGTGCTGGATGCATAACTGGTTACATCTTCTCCCCTTTTTTAATGTTACTAAAGCTAATGCAATGCTATGGTGCTTGCATTTGCGCAGAAATGGTCAGTTCACAGCTGCAATTACATCGTTACCATACTGGTCGAGAGTCGAGGGTTGTTACAGCACTGACTCTTCTTAAAAAGCATCTTTTCAAGTTGAGTTCTCTTGTTTCACAGTTATGTGATTTGCCTTGTATCTCTTTATAGTGAGTGTATATTCCTGATAGCTTAATGCTTTGTCTAGCTACCAAGGTCATGTCTCGGCTGCTTTGGTGCTTGGTGGAGTTGACTGCACCGGACCTCATTTACACACTGTGAGTTTCACAACTTAAGAGGCATTTGTGAAGGAACTATCCTTTTGGCCTGGACTGTTCTTTGATATCCTGGCAATGCAATCGCTTATTTTACAGATATATCCCCATGGGTCAACTGACACTTTGCCATTTGCTACAATGGGTTCTGGTTCTCTTGCTGCAATGGCTGTTTTTGAATCAAAGTACAAAGAAGGCCTTAGTGTAAGTTAGATTTTCTATGTAAATACAGTATTACTCTTCATAATCATCCATAGATAGTGGTAGTTTAATGTTTGAATTCCACAGAGTATGTTTATGATTGACAACATGAGATCGTTAAAGATTAAAAATACTGTAGAAAGGATTGAAAAGAACAAGGAAAAAGTAGTCTATCCCCTATCTAGTGTGAAGAACTAAATTTTTTAATACTGTGTTACTCTTCATAGTTATCCATAAATAGTGTTCGTTTAATGTTTGAATTCCACAGAATATGTTTATGATTGACAACATGAGATTGTTAAAGATTAAAAATACCTTAGAAAGGATTGAAAAGAACAAGGAAAAAGTAGTCTATCCTCTATATAGTGTGAAGAACTAAACTTTTTAATACTGTGTTACTCTTCATAATCATCCATAAATAGTGTTGGTTTAATGTTTGAATTCCACAGAGTATGTTTATGATTGACAACATGAGATTGTTAAAGATTAAAAATACTGTAGAAGGATTGAAAAGAACAAGGAAAAAGTAGTCTATCCCCTATCTAGTGTGAAGAACTAAATTTTTTAATACTGTGTTACTCTTCATAGTTATCCATAAATAGTGTTCGTTTAATGTTTGAATTCCACATAATATGTTTATGATTGACAACATGAGATCGTTAAAGATTAAAAATACTGTAGAAAGGATTGAAAAGAACAAGGAAAAAGTAGTCTATCCCCTATATAGTGTGAAGAATTTAATACTGTGTTACTCTTCATAATCAACCATAAATAGTGTTTGTTTAATGTTTGAATTCCACTGAATATGTTTATGATTGACAACATGAGATTGTTAAAGATTAAAAATACTGTATAAAGGATTGAAAAGAACAAGGAAAAAGTAGTTTATCCCCTATATAGTGTGAAGAACTAAATTTTTTAATACTTTGTTACTCATCATAATCATCCATAAATAGTGTTCGTTTAATGTTTGAATTCCACAGAGTATGTTTATGGTGGACAACATGTGATTGTTAAAGATTAAAAATACTGTAGAAAGGATTGAAAAGAACAAGGAATGTGAACTAAAATTTTTAATACTCTGTTACTCTTCATAATCATCCATAAATAGTGTTCGTTTAATGTTTGAATTCCATATGTTTATGATTGACAAAATGAGATTGTTAAAATTTAAAATACTGCAGAAACGATCAAAGAACAAGGAAAAAGTAGTCTATCCCATATATTGTTTTACATCATTGCTTCCCATTGAATCCAAACAATAATGTATCCTTGTAGAGAGATGAAGGAATTAAGCTTGTGAGTGAGGCTATATGTTCTGGCATATTCAATGACTTGGGAAGTGGAAGCAATGTTGATGTTTGTGTTATAACAAAGGTATGTTATTTCAATCAGTCCCCATTGCTATTTGTCGAAAGATGTCTTCAGCTCAAATTGATAAAAGTTCTCCATCGAAATTCTTGATGTCACAGGGGCACAAGGAATACTTGAGGAACCACATGTTGCCAAATCCTCGTACTTATGTCACTGAACGAGGGTATTCTTTTCCAAAGAATACTGGTTAGTATTATGCATTCTCTTGCCTTTTTTAAATTCCTCCATTAATTAACCTGACCAGCATTGTACTATTCAAGACTATCATCATACTTGCAATAAAACCTATGCTTATAGAGAAATAGCTAGCCTTTAAATGCTTTGACTATTCTCTCTGAAATGTTAAACTCAAGAACCATAACTTATTTTCATTGTCTCACAATCTTATCTACTCTCTTTTTCTCTCTCACGAAAGTTAAATTCAAGACCCATAACTTTTTTTCTTTGTCTCATGTTCTCATTCTATGTTTCTTCTCTGGTGTTCATCATTTACCAATATCTTAATTTTTAGATAGACTGCAATGATTACATTTTTGTGTTCTGTTGCTTCCTTTGTGATGCTTCTCTTTTATCAAACTGGTGTACTAGCATTCACCCACCAGTCAACGCTTTATTTTTCTAATAAAATACTATAGATCCCCAAAATAGAGGGCAGAGAAGAATTCATAGTAGACAAGACTTGCTCAATGCTGTGGCCTGTTGCTATTTCTTATTTTCCTGAAGATTTGAAATAAAGTACCATAGCAGTACATACAGTGCATGAAACTCTGGCTGCCACTGAAAGTAAATAAAATGTGAACTCTCAATCCTCAGAATAGTGTTTGACTTCAAATGTTGCCTTGACAGTAAAAATAATGTTGATTGTTTTTGAAGTTTGCAATTTTTCGGTTAATTTTGCTATTTGTCTTGTTACAGAGGTTCTCATGACAAAGATTACTCCCCACAGGGAGAGGGTTGAAGTGATTGAAGGAGGTGATGCAATGGAAGAGTAAATAATCATAGCAATCAAAAGGACAGTTGAGATTTTTCCAACTCCGGTATGCTTTTTGTTACCACTGGGATGGAGGTACTTCATAATGTCCAGTTTCGAAACCTCATTGACTATAAATTGAAATGTTTCTGGGCTTGGCTTCATGCTACTCCTCCCACAACTGGAGAATTGAATTGTTTAGTTGAGTAGTCTATATAACTCTTTGAATGCAATTGCAACCTCCATTGCTCTTATTCTCTTAAGTTGCTGGAGATGATATCATTTTGCTATTCTCTTGCGGCTTCTAAAGCAAATAAGCAATGAAGGGTTGTCTTGAGGTAGCTTGGCCTGTGTGATGATTTCACAGAGAAGGGACTGAAGCAGAGCAGGAGGGCATTATCAATAATTTAGGGAGGGGAGGGAGAAATCTGAACTTGATGGGCATGTATGTATTTCTCGCCCTTTTCTGTTCCGAGGATAAAGAAGGGGATGCCCCTGACAATTGAAATTGCACCCACTGAAAGCGTGCCAGCCCAGCTTGTGAAAGATTGGATGCTTCGCAAATAATTGGTGCCACCGAACTGTTTTTTCTTTTATCGTGGTGGTACAGCATAATCACATTCAAAACTAATTTAAATAAAAAAAGTTAATAAATAAATTAGACGAATTAAGCTTTGCTGCAAACAGCTAAACTGGCTTCTCTTTATCTTCATAGCCTTTCTTTTTGCGTTTTTAGTTTGCCCTTTTCATCTGTATATCCCTTCCGATTATTTATTTCCTTGTAGACAAGAGAAAAGAGCCTCCACTTCATCTTATTCCTTGGCATTTTTTGTGCTTATTGAATTTTTTCTATTCACTTTGTTTCGTTAGCTACAAGCCCTGCAATAGTGTATACGAGGTGACTTGCCTATGCACTGTGTTTGTTTGTTTGTTTTAGAAAACTGATTGATTTTTTATGTATTGTAATTAGTTACCTTAATATTTAGTTAGTAAAATTGTAATAGATAAACTGATAGAAATGAGTTTTTTCCCCGCCTAAAAGGAATATTGTAATCAAAATGTATGGAAAGTGGTTTGTATATTTTTTAATTGTAGATAATTTAAGCAAATTTGTGTATCTATTTTATTTATTTGTCGCCTCGTAATTTTTTTGTTTATGTCATATTAGATCTGAAATATTAAAAATATTGTATAAGTTATTTAACTAAAACAACCTAAAATCTAAGGATTGTAAATATTGTTTATGTATAAATATTTCAGATCTGAAATATTGTAAAGATTGTTTAATAATTATTATTTTAAACGTATTTTTCATAATAAAATGAATATATAAAAATCTAATATACAATAAAAAATATTATTGTTGTAAATATTTTTGCTATAGTAAGAACCAAAAGTTTTGTAGGCTAATTATTTTGCTTAGATATATAACATTATAAAAAAAAAAACTAAGACTATTAATATGTTTTTGCATTTTAAAAAATTTATTTATGGCTACGACGAAGTAGAGGGCAGTTGACTCCTATTTTTTTTTTTCATTGTAGATAATGTGCCCTAATTTTTTCATATATTTCGTTTACGTTTGATTTTGTATATTTTTTGTTCATGTGATATTAGATATGAAATATCATACATAAAAAATTCACACAAGTCAACTTCTAAGAAAAATAACATCAATTGATGAATTATTTTGATTATTATTGTCATTGTTATTATCATAATTATTAAATTGTAACAATTATTGTAACCGTCATTATAAATATTATTATAAATAATTCATATTTTAATTATTATTGTTCATACCATTGATGACACCATAATTATTGTTAAAAAATTAAATTATTTTGTTGTTTTATAAAATTTATTCTTCATTATTATATTAAAAGTATTTCAGAACATTGATATTTTTTTCTTCAAAAAAACCTAGGTCATATATATATATATATATATATATATATATAATGTATTCAAAATAATAATAATGATTATTTATAAGTTTTTTTCTTATAAATATGTGATACTAATTATATATATTTATATTTATTTAATATTACTGCTTTAATATATATATATATATATATATATATATATATATATATATATATATATATATTAAAGCAGTAATATTAAATAAATATAAATATATATAATTAGTATCACATATTTATAAGAAAAAAACTTATAAATAATCATTATTATTATTTTGAATACATTATCTATAATAATTAGAAATTTCAACACCTAACAATATTAACAAAAAAACAATTAAAAAATAAAAGAAATGACAAAAAAAAACATTATTAGATTTTAAAAAATTATTTGACTTGAAGAATAAATCAAAATAAAAAATAAAAAACAGAGAAAAAATAATAAATATTAATTTTCAAATGACCACTACAAAAAATTAAAATTTAAACATTACATAAAAAAAACCCTTAATAATAGTGGAAATAATAAAAATTGGACAAAAAAACTAAGAGCATGATACCGAAAATATATAAACATAGACAAAAATAGGAACCATTTAAGAAATATATATAAGAAAATAAAGAAATTAAAACAAATACAAGATTAAAAGTATAAGGGTCGACATGGAAAACACATACATAATAAATTTCATTTAAAGAAAAAAATTGAAACAAATCAAAACTATAATACCAAAAATATTAAGGATTTCAAACCAATCGAGAAATTAAAAAAATGAGGATCGAAATAAAACTACAATATATAATCAATTGCAATTAAAAGAACAAATTGAAACAAATCAAAACTTATATAACAGAAATAAGGATCATACAAAACAATTGAAAGATCAGGGACTACAATGAAAAGTCAATAAACAGCGGGGGCTGACAGGTATTTTCGCATACAGGAGAGAGTAAAGGGGGGGAACTTCAACTCACCACCAACACTTCTCCGACCATTTTAGACCCACACATGCTACACCATGAGGAAGAGAACATGGCGAAAAATAATTCTAGAAGCCGGTAGGGTATTTTTGCACGCCGAAAACCACCACACTCGCCGTCTGAAACTCGCTTGAGCGCGGAAACGGACGGTGTGTCCGACGATGATCCAACAGTACTGCGTTAGAATATATATTATCAATTACTGGAACACCCCTGCAACCAACCCTTAGATTTTTTCTTATATGGGGGTATATACGTATTTGTCCATTTAAAAAAAATGCAGTTACCGTTCTGACCCTAGGGTTTACTGTGCACTTTTATCTTATTAGGGGGTATTTCCGTATTTAGCCATTGAAAAAAAAGTGCAATAACTTTAATGCCCCCGGCGGTAATTGTGCAATAACCTTAATGCCCGCGGCGGTAACGGTGTATTTTTGTCTTCTTCATGGGTATTATGGTTATTTCACTATATACAGAAGACAAAAAAATCAAAAATATCCCTAGACCCAGGGCTAAAAACACAGTAAATCGAGGGGCAAAATAATAATTTCACTATTCTAATCCATAGTGCCTCTGAGTTTAGATGAACAATATAAAATACTGTTCATTCACTATTGAGAATCACGTCCTGATTTAGCTCTTAAGATAATATCACCAACTACGACTTGGCTTTGACTTTCTTAAGAGGATATCAATCGATTTTGCCACGGCACCACGAAGAATATTAATGCAAAATTTTGATCATGTGGTTAAGCAATTCTCAACGAAGATGATATGTTTTCAAGAAAGTTGAAAATCAGGTTTGAGAAGTGTGACATAATGAAAATTTATCCTAAAGCTACTAACACTATTGGAATTGAATTGAATCGAATGACATCATAAGGTCAGTTATACCTTGATAAGTCAGATTTGATATGTCCTAACAAAGAAAACATGTTGCATCATACAAAACACAAGTTTATTTTATTAATTCATGACTGTTAAGTTTGCAACATATAATTAACCTGTATAATATTTTAAATAATCCTAATTGATGCAAATCAGGAAGAAGATGGAACACTAGCAATCCAGGAAGCTGACGATGCAAATCAGGAAAATGATATCAATGATATCCCATAAGATCATAATCAAGAGTTGCGGCAAATTGAAGCTTCCACAAAATCAGTCCTGTTACAATTCTATTTCCGTGTTTAATTATTATTTGCTTTCCTAATTAGAAGTTAAGGACTTATCAGTATTTTCCTAGTTGTTATTTTCCTAAACAAGAAC